>JAHREE010000067.1:5255891-5483286 GCA_033628505.1 Tringa tobata
TTCCTTTAAAATTTCATTTTCCTCTTATTTCTGTGTTTCCAGAGCTCTGGCCCCATCACTCAGCTGCTGAATCTCTGTCTCTCTCTATTGGGATGGCTTCTTCCTCTCAACTGCCAGACTTTTTCTTGCTTCCAGCAATCTTCTTTCCCTCCTCAAGTGCCATAATGTATTTGCTGCTATTTAATGAGGTGCCCAAGACGGGTGAACTGACACTCTCATTCTGTCTCCCAGCATCCTTAAATGGATAGCATGATAAATACAAGCCAAAACTCAGCATTTTCTGCTGAGGAATCTGAAACTTCTAAAAGACATGCCTTCCCAACTCTCAAAAATAGATAAGGCCATGTCCTCTGACAGTAACTTGACAAAACTCCATTAACTTCAGCAAAGTTACTTTGACTTATGGCAACTGAAGATTTACCCCATAGTATAAATGGAGCTTGTGTTTCACATAAATCACAAGAAAGTAGTTAGATGTATGGCAAATTAAATTAAATATCTGATGTCAAATTACTGCAAGTTCCTGAATTAGTGCTGCTTAATATCAAATCTTAAATTTGCGTCTGAGGTCAAATTAAAATTACCATTATCTAATGGAAATAGCTCTGTACTATATCTTCAGTGACAGTCATGAGTTTAATAATCTAACAAACCACTGGATGTCTCTACTGTGCCATACAAGTCCAGTTAAAAAATATACATCTGGCACAAAAGCCTACTTAGAAAAGAAGGCAAATTGAACTCGGTAATATATGAAATGATGGGACAGAGATTTGAGATGGATCTCTCACTGGATATGTTATGAAATGTAGAAGTTACCTACATGGTACAGTAAAATTCAATTCATTCTTTCAAACAAGGAAGTTCCTTTTATTATTTAGATAGTACCTGTACTTCACAGGTATAGGAGACCATAAATCTCTAATAGAGTGAGTTCTGTTTGCTTTTATTTCTTTAACTCAACTGAATGGCATTCAGATATAAATTACAGTCTTCCTCCTTCAGACACCCTCATAATGCCCTACTCCTTTGCTGTCCCTCTCCATGGACCGAGGATGACGGAGGTACTCCTTTGGAAACTCTAAATGTTAATTAACAAAAGGCTACATGAGGACCCAGGCAATTTATAACAGGAAGGATAAAATCATAAGGACAAGAATATCTAGGGGTGTCCACTGTATCACCTGAGCTATGAGCTTATACATGTAGGGGAAAGGGGGTGAGGCCTCTGATGGATATCCGCTGCATTTAGTCACCATGGCTACACGTGATTTGTTCTGGCTGTCCCTTCAAGCTGTTTCCCCAGTGGGAGGGATTGAAGGGCTGTGAGATTTCTGTAGGATGGGCACACTGCTTCTGAGACAGGCTGGCAACAACACATCCAGGAGTCTGATGAGGAGGATACAGGTGTATCCTTGTTCAGACACCTCACTGGGTACAGGAAAGGCTGTACTTGAAAATAAGGCTGGTTGTGTTTGCTTGGCATCCTGCGCCACCACCCTCTCATTTAGGGGGCTATTTGTATTCCGTATCAGGGTGCTTTAATTTGTTGAAGGATTCTGAAGGCTCTTTGTGACTTTCATTGTACAGAGTGGGTAATCTGTAGATTCCCCTGGATTAAATAGCTACTATATGACCCAAGTTCTTCCTTCCATTGCTATTTTGACTTGGAGTTAAAAAATGTAGAAGCAAAATTAATAATAAACAACACAACCGCACAATTTTCAATTTATTACAAAACTACCCATCCATCAGAGGAGTTATAAGTCATCACTAGTATGGATGCGTTTGCTTGATTGCAGTCCCTCACGCAGTTACTTCCACTTCTGAAGAGAAATCAGGATGTGAAAAATGGATGCCTTGTTTGAGAACTGGGAGTTATGACTAAGCCAAATGCTTCTTTGTTGTGCCAGTAATGACAATTCATTGGCGTCTCTAGTATGGCTGCTGGGTATTCATGCAGAAGAGCTGCCATGTGTGATGCTAGAAAGGCAGTGACAGGAAATAATGTGTTGGGCTAGCAAAATGCAATTTCTAGAGTGTTGTCAAATACTCACAAATTATTCTAGTCTGGAAAAAGGTAATAAATGGGGTTAAATTCTCTTACCTCAGTTTTAATGACTTTGAGTGGAGTTAGTACTTGGTTTTGTTTTGCCTTTTTTATTTTTTTAAATCCATAAAAGTTTTGAAATGGAAAAAGCTAATGTCTATAATGACAGTAGATTCAATTTTACTTCATCCCAGAAATTTGGTCCGAGCAGAGCAGTTGAGTTTTAAAAAGACTGCTCTATTCTCCTGTATCTATAATAAATTCCTGCCTAGCAAAGTTTAAATATGTAGCTTCAGGGAACAAAGGAAGCCGCTAAAAGGTAGATAAATCATCAGCTTTTATTCAAAGGAACTTTTTCACCTATTCAGTAGCATGAATCTTGCAAGACAAAAACAATATTTTGAATTTTATAGTGCCTTTCATCCAAAGCACTTTGCAAAAAAATGAATAAATTAGTTTCCCTTCATGGTATGGTGTTTGCAAATGTTGATATTTCAGTTTCAAGGTGGAGTAGGTCAAGACAAAATGAGGAACAGTGGTTTCTCCAAAGTCCAACACAGGTAACCTCCACTAAGATTCTGGAATAGTAATGGATTATCATAAAACAAATGTCATGTTCACTGAATTTGGCAAATGAAATCATGCAGAGGAAAGATCTGTGAAGAACCCAGTCTACTGGTCATGGCAGAGGATGAAAAATCACCAGCTGACTGCAGGTGTTTCTGCATTGAGAGTAGAATAAAGGTAAACAGAAGTTAACTTTATTGGTAAGCTTACTCCTCTGCTTTTGGCTTGAGCTAGGTCAGGTTTGTAATTATGGGCATGGCAATGCCAGATCTCATTGGGGTTTTAGCTCTTAGTTTCTGTGTCAGTTTGAGACCCATAGAATGGGAACCGATGTGTCCTCTTACATTGCAGAACCCCTGCAAGGATGAATATATATATATTAACGTATTTCAGGTGCCTAGTTGAATCTGCAGCAATAGGCACTGTACGTGTTTTGCCAGAATACCTTACCTACTTCATCCAGGTTTCCATGTACCTTGACTTGTATCATCCATATCAGACACAAAGATTTACTCCTTTCTCCCACCTGTGGTGTTTCCCTAATGTATATTTCTTGGTCTTACATTTATACAAGTTTTAATTTTCCAGAATAATCAAGTTTGCAGTTTCAGTTGGGGAGACTATTTGCTACCCCAGTAAGTTTTCTGACACTCAGCCTGCATGTCTTCTTGATTCTATTTCCACACATGTTATTATGCCTTATGCATTGCTCCAAACAACTCCTTTTATTGCCATTGTTTTTATACCTTTCAAATATTTGACATCTCCTATTTCGTCTCCCCACCATCCACTGAGTTGTCACTTAGCCAAGCTATCGAGCAGAATTAGCTCCTGTAATCTTGCCTCATCATTCATCTGTGGACCCCAATTTTTTTTTGGTGCTTTAGTGTAAAGTCCCCCTGTTTGTCAGGGGGATTGAGTGCAACACACTGAATGTGAATATAAGAGTTGTACAAGGGAAGGATAAGTCCATTCCATTTTCCTTGTGTGACACCCAAATCCAAGTGCTTTGCTTGCTTTCGCTGCTTTATAACATTGTGAACTCTGCACTGCCACCTCCTACCCCTTCTCCATCCTGCTCAATGCACTTGGAGCATGTCTCTCTGCAGACTTTACCTCCCACCATCCTAATGAGTGCTTATTTATCTTTACTAGCATTTACCGAACCCACTGAAATATCCTCAGAAAATTACTCAAGAAACCTTTTTTCTCACCACCCTATGGTTGCTGAGCTGCTGTCCATCCCGAGCAGCTTTAAACAGCTGTTTCAGACCATCCATCTGACACCTTCTTAATTTGCACATGTGCTCAGGTTGTAACGATTCATCCTGCTAGTCCTCCTGTGGAAGTATCTCCTCTGTACGCCCATAGCCTCTTAATCCATCAGGCTTGGTCTATCTGTCTTGGAGAAACTCCTGCTCAGTGTTCCGGGCTCTCCAGCTGCGGTGAGATGATTTGCTTCTGTCGTCCTCAGACGTCTGCCATTGATCCGCTGCACGACTAAGATGAAAGTACAGGGTGAAACGCAGCCTGTGCCTCTTCCCTCCATGCCAAGCGTCGTTCCGTACCCAGGCGTGGTGGTGGTCCTTACGCCTCCTGAGTCAGCAAGCTCTTGGCATTGCCTCTCTGCAACTCCCCCGCACAGACTGGAGGGCAGGACGCCTCCGTTCGGGCTTATGGCAGGCGCCAATGAAGATGAGAATCTGCTTGGAATCAAACTGGACTAATGATATTGCCGGTGCCTTGAAAGAAGGAGGGGGAGAAGGAGTGGAGCTGCCTGTAAGATAGGAGGCTGCAGGAGGACCGTGATTTCCACAACTCTTCTGAAAGGCTTTTAATAGTCTACTTCATGGCCTCATTAAATGAACAATGTCAGAGCTTTAAAAAGAGACCTCTGTGATTCTTGGACTGGGCTAGTAATATGTGTCACAACAGATATACAGAGGAAAGCAAAGGAGCACAGAAACGTGCTGTACGGTTGGACCCCAAAGGAAAGAGCTAGAACATTTCTTCTTTCACCCTCTACTCTGAATCCTTGCAATAATTAGCCAAAGTAAAATGAATATTAGCTTATGCTTAACTGCCTTTCCAGCATGTTACCCTGCATTGACCCAGTAGTGCTAAACCAATTATTTTTTGAACTTTATGGCTTTAAATAATCCTCTTCTCTAAAACTCCCTCTACCCCTCAGCTACTTAACCACAGGCCCGACTGCCCTAAATCCTTTTCTTATACTTTGTAGCTTTTTAAGCAAGCCCCCTCTTTAAGTAGACATAATCCCTTCTCTGTAGAAAACATGAAAGACCTTGAACAAATCAAGATTTCTCCATGGAGAATTCAGCTAATCCTGTGCTTAGCTCCTAACAAGGAAATCCATCTCGCCACCAAGCACCCCATTACTAGAACTAATGCCTGACTTGAATAACAAGCAAATTATTGTGCTTTAATTGTAGCACTGCTCTGTCACATGGAGAAGTTGGAGAGGAACGTGACTAGGCTCCTCCAGGAAAGACAGGTCACGCCTTTTTGTTGTTGTTCAGGTTGCCGTGATTTAAAAGTAGACTAAATTAACTATTAATATGGACTGCACATGCTTCAGATTAGATGAAACAGCTGCACTGTAGCTCTAGTACACTTTATTATAAAACAAGTGCTGTTATACTGGATTACTATTCTCCTTTACATTGTCTTTTGACTGTTGTGAAATTTGTATGCTGGGGCTTGAAGGGGTATAATCACGCCCATGGGGGGAGGGAGGCATCAGCCATTTGGTCACAGAAAATTATGTTAGTGTTAAATCAGAGCTAAAGCAAACTAATCCACAATGTGGATGCATGGTCAGCACTTTTTCCCAGAAGGGCTCCGCACAGCACGAGCCGGTTACTGCTGTGATGGTAGAAGGGAGAAAAAACATTTTGTGTGAAAATAACCATACCTATCAAAGAGAAACAGAAGATGCCTTTCTGTCTCTGGGGTAGTGGTGTTAGCACTGATGTAAGCTGCACACTGGGTGCCATCACAAAATGGAAGCAGGAAGAGAACACACCCCAGGTACGAGGGGGCACGCTGACTTCATGGGCCACCGGCGTTGGGGGTAGCCATTGCAATTACTCCTGGGGTCCCTGGTGGTCCAACAGCCACGTCTAAATTGGAAATAAGCAGTAGAGTGTGGGAAGCAGGCTGCGTGCACCTCATTGCATGCCCTTAATGAGCACGCTGGAGGCGGGCGCGTGGCTTTTAGCCCAGCTTGGGCAGGTTTGGGGAGGGGTGTCCATTGCATTCAATCAGCGGCTGTAGAGGGGCCAGGAGCCAGCGGGCGAGGGGTGAGCCCCGAATAGGAGATACTCCTCCTGACTGATGTGCTCATGTAAAGCCATGCTGCCTCTGGTTTAGTCTCTTAATCACCTCCATGGCACGGAAGTACGGTGTGCCCCTTTGGCTGATTCAGTTTTGTGAAGCTCCTTTGGATGCCCCAATGTAGTGTGGGAATATAGGTGATTCCCCAGCTTTTTCTGTATTAAGAAGAACAAACTCATTTGGAAGATATCTGGAGGGACTCCTGGATTAAGCAAGGAAAGGTCTTTGATGCTGTTTGGCAGAATGGAGAGAATTAACTGTGAGAATTCTAACTCATTTCTGTGCCTGATAAAAGCATACATGTATTACTAGACAAGTGTGATTGTAACAAGAAGAAATGTTGTTTATTCCATTGTGATGAGAAATTATGAAGAAATACCTTTTTTTATTCAAGCATGTGGAGAGCACAGGATGCATGTTTATTCTCTTGGTTTATAATGTGCTTTTCTAAGTAAGATTTTTTCCTCTCTGTGTAATACAACTTAGCTGTGGCTGCCACTGCAGTCATGTCTCAAGATCCTGAAAAAAATGCTGAGGGATGGGTGGGATGGGGGAGACAAGCAGCAGCATTACATGGATTTAATGCGACATTAGGCAAATATTGAGCAAGATTTTAATTACACCGGTTATGGCAAATTTTCCTGCTCTGGGAGATGTCAAAAATCCTCCTATATTTAGTAACCTGAATACAAGAACCTCATTGCCTACTCTCTCCATCTCAGGCTGCATGTAAAGTGCAGACTGGGAGAGTTAATGGGCTGTAGTTTAAGGGGAGTTCCACTAGATGATGGTATAAATCTTCATAATGAGCAAGACCAAAGTGGGCAGCTTAAACAGTAGTCCAGGAAAAGCAAAATGCCACACAACCAGAAGCAGTGACAGCCCCTAATCTTCCCCTTGCTCTATTAGAGTGAGGCTCCTGACAATTGCACCAGCCACACAAACACTGGCAACATCCAGCAGCATCACAGTCAGCTGTGGCACCACGCAGGCACACTGGATGGAGGGGTTGATTTATTTGATTTAAAATCAAGTAACAATTTGCTTAATTTATTTTGCAAATTAGACTGGGCTAACATCAATTCATTTCCAAATGATACTATAAATGAGAGTAATTGTGTAATTAGCAGCAAATTAATTACAGGGCAGAAGATCCATTTACATGAATCTAAAATAAAAAATTAAAGCTGGGTTGTACATTCCCCCAGCTGATAGTTGTCAGGATGTTGTTGGGACACACATCTCAGTCTGTCTGCCCCGGGAGCAGAAAAGAAACAGCTTTTGGTACAGATAGGTAGCATCTTCTGTAGCTCACTCAGATTGGAGTTTCATGGAGACCTTCTCAGGCAGGAGGAATATTCCCTGATGAGATATCAATTAGGAGATGAGCATATGGGGAAGAAGATGACTGCAAGAAAATCTGGTGGGGAGAACAACCTTTTAAATGTGTCAGCAGTGGAGAAATACTTGCCTTAGTCTCTGGAGAGAGCATAAAAGCCTATGCCTCTTCTGGCCGCCAGTGAGAGTACTACTACCAAGGTTCTCCAGTTTCGCCTGGGGGCTGGTGCATCTCTCCTAGAACATGACTACACCGTTCACCCTGAGGAATGCAAAACCCAGGTTTCGTTTTCATTCCCACTTCATTGTACTGCTCTGGCTGCGATGGAGTTCATTTTCTTCACAGCCGCCCCTAAAGTGCCGTGTTTTGGGCGTGTGCCAAAGCCAGTCCCCATAACACACCGCTGTTCTGCCCTACTGCTGGACGGTGCTTGAACAGCTCCAAGGGTTTCTCTGTTTCTCACGCCCCCGGTCTCCCAGGGGAGTGGGCTGAGGGTGGGCAAGAGGCTGGGAGGAGACACAGCCAGGACAGCTGACCCCAACTGGACAGAGGGATGTCCCACGCCTCGTGGCATCGCGCTCAGCAATAAAAGCTGCAGGACAGGACAGGGCCAGGGGGACACATTTGGGGCTGTGGCATTTGTCATGCGCGCTGAGGCCCCGCTCTGCCAGTGGGAGTGTCTGGACTTCTGCCTGCCCACGGGGAGCGGTGGATGAATTCCTTGCTTCATCTCTTGAACCCTCTGTGTCTTCACTGGTGAGTCTTCTCGCCTTCCTTGTGTTTTGTCCCCACCCTGCAGGAGAGGGGAGTGAGGGAGCGGCTGTGGGGTGCTTGACTGCTGGCCGGAGTCAACCCACCACCGGAGTCAACTTACCACACACATTCACGTAGTGGATTTATTACCCTGTAATTAATTATACAGCATGACTAAAAGCCACAAAAATGCAAAGACGTCAAAGATAAAGTTAGTGATGAAAAAGGAGACGGAGCTCAAGAATACTGATCCATGATACCCTGATATAACCAGTGTGAAGGTGATACTCTATTTCTGTAGTAGCTCTGCTCTGTAAATCAGTATATTTCAGAAAGAAATAGGAAATGCGGAATTTTGAATGCTAGGACTTGAAGTACTTGCTGTCATCCAAATTCTACATACCTATATGCACTTATCTGTTCAAAGGTAGAATTATGCACTCATAAGGCAGTTGCTGAAAACATCACAGTACTAATGGATATTAGTTTAACGGTGTTAAGGCAAAATATTGTAAACCAGAGCTGAGTTTACGTAGACAACTCTCATGCATGCTTTTGTCTGAGGAGCTGGGAAAAAAGGACTATAGTTAAGAAAGGTTTGACTCTGTGCCACACACCATCTGCTTAGCCTTTCATTTCAGCTCCGGGTGCTTTTGAAAATGGTGACCTTGATGATTCTTTTTACCCGCACAGCTTTATAAAACTGTCTTGTTACATCCTGCGGGGTTGTAACTTCTAAGAGCCGCGAGCCAGCCAGAATCAGCTGTTATTGTACGTGGAGCTGCTTGTTGTACAGGGCTGATTGGTTATAAATTGGACATTGAGTAGCACAGGCCTCTGTAAGGCATCTGAGTAATTACGGAGCAATTTGCATCCTTTCACAGCTCTGCTCAGGAAAGCCGTGAATCTGTAAGCCCAGCTTGGTGTGCAGAGGTGTGCACAGAGGCTGCAAAGGGGCATAAGCAAAATTAAGTGCTAAATTTGGGCTCCTTCTCTCTGGCAGCAGTGATTCAAAGCCTGAAAAGCCTCCCTTCCTTTGTGCATACAAAAACTGTGGTGGAGGACTGTGGTTTCCAGAAGGAGCTGGGCTGCACGGTAGCAGTTGCTGAACAAATGCTGTATTGGGCCTCGGTTACCTGGTAGGAGGAATGTGGCTGCTTCAGCAGCAAGGGTACCTGGTAGGAGGAATGTGGCTGCTTCTGCAGCAAGGGTGTACTTGCAAGAACCATGGGAAGGAGTCGCAGCTCGGCCCCTTCCCCCCTTCCTCCTCCTTCCCCCTGCGTACCAGGTGGTGGCCCCTCACTGCTGCCAAACTTTGCCTTTGAGAGGGCCACCCTGACTCTGGAGCCCCGGGCAATCACTCTGGCCGCTCCACTGGAGAATCGGCTTCCCACAACTGCTTTGTTCTGGTTAGTGCAGGACAAAGTTAGTGCGCTCTGCCCCTGCCACCTCTGCGCGGTGAAGGCCCACGCCAGCGAGGGTAGGCCAGCGGGGCCTGCCCTGGGTGCGGTGTCGGGACCGTGCGCTGCCGGACACCCCCCCCGGTACCGAGCGCTGAGGGACACGGTGCTGGCACTTCAGCCCCAGTCAGAGCGTGGGGGATGAGACCTTTGCGGCTTCTGTGGGAAGACGGGCAGTGGCGGATTCTGCCGTAAAGCCTGCACGGCAGGCTACTTACACACGAGGAAAATTTGACCGAACGCGAAGCAGCGGCGTGGGCTCGTACTGGGTGGCTACTTTGCACCGTGTGGCTGCAATATTGCTGATATGGTGCTAGCCAGATTTCCTCTACCGTCAAACCATGACCTGTGCAGAGGAAAGATTGTTAGCGTGACCTCAGTGGCATAAAAACAGGACGAAAAGCTTTTTACACATCTTTTGCCAGCTAATGGCTCTCTATTTTCCCATCCCCCAAGAACAATAATTCTTCTAATATTTCCACAGAGGATGCATTATGGTAGCTTCTGTGGTATTCTCTTCCTCCATTTACTGTAGGATTACAAAAACAGTGCCAGCAGTTCACTGTGTATGGCGTTTTAATGCTTAGTAGTTCATAGATTTTTACAAGCACAGGCAGCAGTCTAAAATAAAGAGAGAGGAAATCTCATGAGTTGACATCTGAAATATTCCCAGACTTCAAAGAAGTTTCAGCTGGCCAAGCAGCCTCATTTTAATAACTCAGAAGGAAGGTGTTAGGAAACCTGGGAGTGGATGAGTTCCCACCAGGGATAGAGCGATGGAGAGCATGAAAGAAAATAAATCCCTCCTGGTGGAACTGGGGTTGAAGTGTCAAGGAGCTGCAGTCCTAAAGGGGCCAAGGTGAACTTTAGACTGAAGTATATATGGGATGTATTTGGCCTCAGCCAACTCTGAAATATTAAAGCAACAGTCAGGGTTGGGAGATAAAAAAGGATAACCTTTGAAGCAATTGAGAATGTTACTGATGTCTTTTTTTTTTTTGAGTGTGTGGGTAGAGTCATTTATCAATTCCAAATCATCCAAGAGAAGAAGGTTTCATTGTCTGCGCTTCATGAGAAGACAGGAACTGCCTTCTGGGCAGAAACAAAGTATGTCTGAATGCCTGGCCCCATAGGGAATCTGACAACTTGGCACTAGCCATGTGTGGACTGGCTTTGGCAGAAATGCTAGTGGCAGTGAGACTTACCCTCATCCTCCTGGGGATGACTGCCTTCCAGAGCACCGACAGGCAGGGCAAAGGGCTATGCAGAAGAGTGGCAAATGACAGCTTTTTCTCCCTCTTGGAGGGCAACAGAGGTGTGTTTCTGTAAAGCAGAGAGAGGTGTAGCCAAATGCTCTCTTTCAAACTCTTCTGCTTGGTAATGAAAATAGCTAATGCATTACTGCTGCACACCGTGCAGTCGGGTGGCGAGGCTGCTTACTCTTTCCTGCTAGAGATACTCTCTCAATTACTCTACGGAGCCTCTTAAGCGAACTATTCTCAGTTCATGCTATACAACAGGTTAACTGTACAACATTAAACATTTTCCCTAGGGAGGGACTCCATGAAAAGCCTCATCGAGGGACTCTCCCATAAAAAGGAGCAATTGTCTGAAACGAGTGATTGCAGAAGGCTCATGGTGGTGGCTCTGGTAGTGGTAGTCATGATAAAGGAGAAAAAGCTGGTTAAACCATCTTCCAGTAGTGTGAAAAAGTGAAGGCTGTCAAGGCAATTGGAAGTAAGCAAGGACAGCATAGCTTCACTGTTTTGTAGTGCAACAGAAATGCCAGTAACTTGTGAGAGCCTGAGAGCAGTAGATTATCTCACTGTTACAATTTACTCTCAGGCTTGGGTTTTCTGTAAGTGTGCCTTTCCCTGGTGTTAATGCAGTTAACCCCTGTATACCAGCCTGATTAGAGCTACAGCTGCCTTTCCACCTACCCGCTCAGCAGCTTGAGGTCATCTAGGAACCAGGGTTTCTGGATTTATAAGGATCTTTGGTAAAGCAGCACATTGGTAAAGCAGCACATTGTTATAGTAGGGGGTTAAGACATCAAACCTCAGGAGGGGTCCCAGTCCTTTGAAATGACATGGAGCTTCTAGATCTGCTTGAATTTCTCTCCAGTAACAACTCAGGGATTTATCTACAGTGTATTTTATAGCATTTCGTACAGCTACAGATTGCTTACGCTTATTTCTTTGCATAAATAATAAAGGTGTCCTGTACATTTCTTTTTTCTTCTTTTAAGCTGCAAGAATTGCAGAAGATTCGACACGTCTGGCGTAGATATACTTGCTATAAATGTGTATTGTAGATTGGGAATAATAAGGACTAACTTTTTATAGACCTCTCTCATTAAAAGTCACCTTCAGAAAACACTGCTGCACCTTGCTTATAATCAAATGACACCTCATAACCATCTAACCATTTTTAATATCCCCTAGACTCTATTGTATTATGCCAAGGCTCAGACACTGTCTAGCTAGTCAAGGAAAAGAGTATACCATCATATTTAAAAGCAGTTATTGGGACAGGTTTTACAGGCAGTGGGCTAAGACAATTCAGAAACAATTGCTTATGTGATAGTTTGAGGATTTGTCCCTGTCAAACAGTTAATATTGCTTTAATACATGAAGTAGGCTGTATAAGACAGCAATAATGAAAAATGTCAGGAAAGACAATATCAATTGTTATTCAACATCCACATCAAAGATTACTTTTTTGTCAGTAGCTTTCAGAAAATGTATTTTCCATCAGATCTGATTGCGTTCCTCTTTGAAGTGCTCCATCCTCCCGGTAGATTTAATGTGACATCTAGGCACTTTTTAGTCCCTGGGCCTCTGAGGCGATTCAAAGAGGCACAACAAGCCATCACAGGTTTATCCTCAAAGGCCGACACTGTCTGTCTGATTTATTGTAACTTTAAGAATCATCTCCAGCAAAGCATGAGCCTTTCTACCCATCCGCAGCCTCAGACTTTTATCAATTCATTTGTATGCAGCCTGTACATTCTGGAACTGAGAGCCCTATAGCCACTCATGGAAAATGCATTACCTGCTACTAATCCTTTTTATCTTTAAAGTCTGTATTTTTTATGTATAAGTCATTTTGGGTTATCATAAAATATACATAATTCTCGCCCCAAAAAAGACAAAATGAAAAGAGAATATATAATAAGTTATGAGCTTGCCGTGTCCTTATCACCAAGGATTCTAAATAAACAGCTCGCTCTATGTAAATACTGAGGGATATAAAACTGTGATTACTTTCAATAGGGAATAGGAATGCTTCCATTTTTGTTCCTCGTTTCAAAGCGAAACAGTGAGATGAATCATTTTAAACGTGTTTGGGAGCACTTTTATTTTCTGCTTCATTGCTTTGGGGGCCTGGCAGTTGTAGGGGTTGCCTGTCAAAGTTCTTCTGTCATATACTACAGATATCCAGAAGCACCGTATGGTTTCAACATTTTGCCTCAAATTCATAGTCACTGTAAGTTAATGACATGTTTTGGGTTTTTTTTTTTTTTTTTTTTTTGGTTTGTTTTGGTTTTTTTGGTTAATGCAGGATCTATTCAAAGCACCTGCAGTATCTCATGGTATACTGTGCAAATGGTGACATGGCTGGGAGGATGATACAGTTCTGGGAGCAGGGCTTTCTCTGCAAGTTTGGAGTCAGCTCACTGCAAGTTCTCTGCATTATTTTCTTAAAATATGCTGCTCTGTGAGTTGTCCTGCCAATAACTTCACTAAATAGATGAACCATTCAAAATTTTATCATTTTGGATGCAATATTAATCATGGATGAAAACTTTTCTAAAATTAAATCTTACTTTCATCTGTTTATGTCAGTCCCATGTCTCACACACATACTGCATACCATAGGCCAAGATTATGAAAAGCAGTAGTGTATGGCAGGCACATTAATCCATATTAGACACTACTTTGTAGGTATATAGCTGTACACATGCACACACATAAATATATACACAGAAAATTGTTTGTGTGTATGCAAGTATGTGTATGAAAAAAGTTTATTTCCTCATGGATATTTAAAAGCAGTTATTGGGACAAGTTTTACAGGTAGTGGGCTAAGACAGCTTAATTGACAGTAGTGAAAGTTTGCATGTTCTTGCAGTTGATGTGGCCTCAAACCATAAAAATGTTTAAATGGCCAACTTTAACTGAAACCATTGGGATTTAGGGACCTAGCAGGAACTAGAAATCTGTACGGTTTTGCAGGTATGGTCCTATATGTCCCTAAGGGCTTACTGTTTCAGTGAGTCTGGTGTCCTGTCCAAACTCATTCTGTAGCTCTGAGGAAAAACTAATGTTTAACATTATGCACATAGTAACAGACATTACATTAACTAATTAAATTAGCTGCGTTATACCAAGATAAAATATAATGGAGGATAGAGCTAGGTCTATTTGTTATATGATATGCAAGAAACAAACACACAAGGAATGTAAATTCAGATCTATTTTTCACACTTGGATATAATACTTGTAGAAAATTTTAATGAATATTTTCCCAATCTAAAAGACAACATACTAAATTATTAAAGCAATGAATAAGGACAGTTGTACAATACTGATAAAACACTACTGCAAGCAAAATGACTGTGTATATAATTAGAAATGACTTTTGGTGACGAACTACCTGTTTTTCTTGTGAAGTTACATGGTTAATGCTCATAAAAGTCAAGGCATATAATGAAAAGCAAATAATACTATGTAAGGCAATAGTGTGAGAGACTTAATGATGTAGATCTTTGTATAGTTTTATTGGTCCCAATGACTTCATTGGACTATTCATAGCCTACAGGAGGAAGTTTGCCCCTTTGCATGTTTAGGATTGAGTTTTCCTTGAAAGCTGTTGGACCTATGGGATTGAATTCAGCAAAAGAAAGCCAGCCTTTCAGGAACTTGCTGATTTACTGGCAAGTGCATAACAGGAAATGTTGGGTCAAGTCCTGCTTTTCTTTTCTGAAAAGTCTCTGCAGAACAGCTTTCCCCATTAAATGGTTATTCTTGCCAGACGTTCCCTCCAACTTTTATCACAATGTGGTATCTGGTGAGAAAGGATTATGTTTGAGGGCTCCTTTTTTGTCTTTAAAGCATGCTGCAGAATAGAAATATATAAATAGGAAAAGGATACTACTGCTTTTTTTGCAGAAGATGTGCTTCTTTTTAAACGTGATAAATACTAAGTACTGTTACAGCCCATTTTTTTTTCTAAGTCTGGTTTGTCCTCTGAGTTTGATTTTGCTATTTAATAAATGAATCACCAATTCTTTCCCTGCCCAAACTGAGAAGTGCAACTTTTGTGCAAATTAGCTGTTTCCTCTTGTTACCAAAATGATGAACTAGAAACAGTTATTCAACTAAAATATGCATATTTATCACTGAAATTTGGGCTTCCAGAAGGAATTGTATCTTTCTTAATGTGATAATTTACTGGTCTCCTTTTTTTTATGTATATATAGTACTGTTTTGATGATGTCCTTGGGTCTTGGTTGTGTCCAGACCCCTCAGGTTCGCTATAGCACCAAGCAAAGAAACCTGCTCTGATATACAGAGTTTTACCTTGGGGGAACACAAATGGTGGTGATTTACTATAGTGGGAGTTCTAGGGCACGCAGAAGTAGGAGGTATCCCTGTTACTCACTAGCCCCAAGTGTTTTCTTTGTCATAGAATGATAATTAAAATTCTGGTCTACCTACCACTGAGAGAAATAGAAGGAATGTTTTCTTCACTGGAAACTGGATTGAGCCATAAGAAGGCAAATATGTGTTCAGCTAGAGAGTGCATACCTAGCAAAAAGCTACTTCTCTTTTTTAAACACCTCCCAGATGATGAAGCTCCAGCATGTTTATGCTTGTGACACTAAAGGACCTTCTAGAAGCACACTAGGTGGGAGCAGCAGATTGATAACTGCAAATTGGCACAGCCAAAGCCAAACACTGTTCCCTGTGCAAGTTAATTGTGGGCAAAGGAACTTGTCATAGCAAGTTTCTTCCACTGCCTTATTAATGAACCTTGGCATTCCCTTAGAGGGATCTTCTACGGAGGTGAGAGAAAAGTTCAGGTTTTATGTCTTGCTTTGGCTCAGATTTTATGTCTTGTCATCTGTACTTTGGCTTTTTTCCATTCACATGACTGCAAACAGGTCTGAATTATTGTTAGTACTAAGATTAAATTAATTTCATAAAGGTATAATTAGTTTAGGAAATGCTATCACCAATCTTGTAAGAGGACACCTGATTTTTCTCATACCAGGCACTGGATACCATTTTGTCTGAAAGAGGATATACAAGCGTGACTATTTTTTAATGGGCAAAGTAATAATCTTCGGACTGGGAATTAGGATGGGATGGTGGAAACTAAAATTTTGGGCTCTGGTTGGGGGAGGATTTCCTAGGCATACGGTGAGTGACAGATAATGCAGGAAGTGTGGGCAGGCTGGGGAGGCTGTGCAACTTAATGGTTGCTTAAGTAGTATAAAGTTGGTCTGGCTTTTAGGGCAGGGTCAGCAAGGCACAAATATGCCTCAGAAACATCAAAATTCCCTGGCACCTTTGGTGTAAAATGTCTGTGCTAACTACTGAAAAGCAAGGTGCAGAAAGTCCCTGCAGAACTAGCAGGGAGAAAGTGTTGTTGGGGTTTTTTTTGGGGGTGGGGGTTGGTTTTTTTTTTGGTTTGGTTTGGTTTTGTTTTCCACAAAAGTCCATTTTCTTTCAGCTCCTCTGCTAAGACTGTCTTTAAGGATGTTAGCATCTACTGTATTTTTTGTGTAACATGAACATTGTATATCCCTTCTCTCCACCCTCCGAACTAGAATGAGTTCAGAAAATATCATTCCTTGTAATAAAAAAAAAAGTCAATTATTACCTGTACTGGAACACAGTAAGAGATTTTTTTAAACTTTCATTTTATTTTATTTTATTCTTGATTTTTTGATTCAAAATCAGAAAGTGCCAAGATAAAATTAAAAACAACCAAATACCACAATGTGCTGCAGTTTTTTCTGCATGTTCTCCTAGCCACCTATATTATTTAGTTTATGTGATAAATATTTCTGTAATCTCCTTCAAAGAAGTGAGACAAAAGAAAAATGCACCAGCAGGTCTCGGGGTTATTATTTAAGAGCGTGTGATGTTTTAATGGGATTTTCTGTCATTTTCTGAATCTAACACATACCCTTTGTGTGACCAGAACTGATCTTCAGTGATCTACATTCCCTTCTTATCAATGCTGTCTAGTTGCTAAATTGCCACCAAGCAGCGACTGCAACATTTTGCACAATTTGGAGTCTTATCTGTGAGACAGATTGCAGAAGGATCCAGTACTATCAAGAGCTAACATTCATCTGCAAGTAGCCTCTTTTGCTTGCAGTAGTAAGCCTGTATCACTTGCGTAGTCTTTTTACTTGCAAGTTCTGGGAGCCAGGAAAACCTATTCCAGCTTGGGAAAGAAGATACCTTCTCTGAAGAAGGCCACGTTTTGTCAGGCCTAGGAAAAGAAACATACTAAAAAGATGGAAAACCTCTATATAGCAACAAAGACAAAATAATTTCACAGCCCTTTATATCCCAATCAACTTTAAGGTGTTGATTTAAAGGAAACTCCCTGTTAACCTTAGGAAGAACTGGACTTAAATCTATCCAAAGGTTTTTACCAGTCACTAGAGTAGCACAGGCACAGTCACACAGGCTGCCTGTGCTGGCAGAAATAGTTGTGAAAAATGGAGTTCACTTCTTAGACTCCAAAGAGATCAGAGTGTAAGAACACAAAACAAGGAAACTTTTGAAAACCCAATATAAGAAGTGTTAATCTCAGTGATTACTTACATTAATATATAACTGACGTTACAAAAGGGGCTGTTTGTTGTTGGAACTTTAAAAAATCTTCTCCAAATATGTTGGAATAATTTACAGCAATTTATACACTTGGATCTACACTGTATTTCCAGACAGAGCTCTGAGTAAGGGACAATATAAAAACTGGTAAGAGTGTTCAGCAGGCTAGGAAGCACGGTGGTTCGCGTGGTCCTTTGTGTGCCGCCGTGACTGTTGTCCTTTGTGAGGTGCAGGAGCTGCCCGTTGACATTTGGCCAGGGTCGGTCAAGTGCAAGGGACTTCCAGGCCAGACTCTGTTTTCAGAGATTGACACCTTAGTCTTGACACTTTGTTCTATACCCTACGTGGGTTTTGTATACCTTTCACGAGAAGAAGCCCTCAGGGAGCTGATAAAGGTGTGCTTCTAGTGATTTTGCATTGCTGGAAAGACACAACTCTTGAATCTGACTCAACATATGTTGCACAGCAGTGGCAGTACTGAGATGACTAAATTCAGCTGTTGATTTCCATTTAGTGCATGTGGCAGGCAGCTAATGACGTATTCCTACACAAGAAAAAGCCTGTACAAAACTATTTGGTATTTGGATCGAGAAGCTCTGTTGAATATCTGTTCAGTCAGTGGTGAGTGCAGAGGGCTAGAATATTACAGCTCAAGGATGCTTCAGTGAGTGAACAAGGATGAGGCTTCTGGCTTGAGAGAAATTTTGGGAGTTAAATGTTTGGCTAGAAGAGCTGTGTGAATGTGCGGTAAACCACATTACTTAATGTCTCGTGCACCAGAAAAGAAGGAGTTTTTACTTGTAAGTGAGCTGCATTCTATCAAATTACCAAGCACTCCTCTTAAGATAAAATCAAGCCTACAAGGCTCTGATTTTGGCTTACTCCTTCAGGAAACGGGGTTGAAAATATTAGCTAAATAGTGGCAGACTAAACGTTTCTGGCTCCAGTCAACGACAAACATTCAGGTAAGAAAAAAATAAGTATTGCATGGATGCAGCACCAGAACTACACCCCAGGCTGACTTGGCAGTCCTACGCTGGGTTTGTATGTACTGTGAATGGAAAACTCTTGTAGATGAGAAGAAATGCTGTAGTCAGCCTGTGTATTTAATACTCAATGGCCTTTGCAGAATTGCTGTAAAATGCCTGACCTGAGCTGGAAGCTGACAACTTCCTGCATGTTCTCTCTACTCTGTTTTTCCCATTTACACTTTTGTCTAATGGCTTTTTTTTTTCAGAAGAAAGCAATTTTGAGCTAGAGAAAAGAATTCCCCCCTTGGAGACACTTAGAAGGTGACAGCTTAGGTAAACATAGTATCTTTTATTCTTCCAAATGAAAACTGTTTGTGAATTTCTTTTCCCCAAGATGAAATGTGGATTGAGCATCTTAGTTTTATGAACTAGGGTTGAATATTTTGAATTTCTTCTTACATTTTTAGCATCAGATGGTGTTTTTTGTTGTTTTTTTTTTTTTTAACCAAACATGCTGATATTTTTAAGATAGTGGTTTCTGACAAGTGAATCTTTAATAAAGTGCTATTTTTCAAAATATCCCAAGTCCAATTTATCTCAGGATGATGTAATAAAGACAAATATTCAACCAATGATGAAAAGCTAAGTAAATGGGGTATGTTTAAGCTCTATTATATGCAGGGAAGTACATTAAGGCAGATCTAAGAGACACTTTAATGGATTTAACATTAACAATCAGACCTGGACTTAGTATAAATCACATACCACTGCATTTCAGCTTAATGTACACCCACTCATTCATTAGCACTGTTCAGTGCAGATTATAAATATTAGTGAAGAAACCTCCAGCTCTTGAAGAATCTTTCCACAGACCCACCAATAATTGAACAATAATGATGACAGTCTTATTTTTATGAATCACTATAACTTATTGATTTGCACTTGGGACTTGAGAGAGCTTTCTCACCCAGTATGAAATAGGAAATGGTTAGAAGCTGTTATAAAGCAAAGGAGAGAGAGTGACAGAAAGAGAAGAAGAAAAGAAGAGAAGCAGTGGGAAGGTTATGGAAGTAACATTTTGTATCAGCTAACTGTAAACATAATCAAGACGTAATGAGAGGGTCCACTAACTTACCAACAAGGTGATACAAGGTAAATTAATTACCCCGCCTCACATACTTGTTCATGTATACACGTCTTTGAGAAGAAATGAAATTATGGTATATCTTTATTTTTTTTCCAAAACAAAAAGAGAGGAAACATATGTAAATATTTTATGAACTGCACACATATAAGATTATAAACACAGGAGGAAGGTGGACTCTGCTGCCGCCTGTGCTTTACAGCTTCAAAATAATATAAGCAGTAAGGTTCTGGAAATATGTGATCTATTACTATGAAAAAGAGCAGAACTCTCCTATCTTGTTTTTGGAAAAGATGTACTGGCATTTATTAGGGACCTTTTTCCTATCTTGTATCTCAAAATGTTAGAAAATTGAATATGCAGTACAGGTATGATGGTAACACTGGCGTATATCTCTTGAAGTAGAAGGTGTATGTGTATGTGTGCATTCTTGTTACTTTTTCTTCTTTCTTGCTTTTGGAAGACAGAAAAGATCTGATTTCACAAACATAAAAAACTGGAATTGTTTAACCGTTTATTTTCCTATACTAAGATCATACTGGTACTTATTGAGCCTTAAATAGCTAGGATGCCACCAAATATTAAGTTCACTTGGATACTGTGGTCTTTTTAATATACTTTTTCATAACTGTTTATTTAAAAAGTAAATTTACATAATTCAGGCTAGGAATGCTTTATGCTAGCATTCAATGGTGTAACAATTACTCTCTTTCACAAGACTTCTTCCCTTTAATGACCTAAAATTTGCATAGCTTATCTCAGCCTAATTTGCTGAAATGAGTTTCATCAAGGCCAGATTCTGAACGAGATTCAGCTTTGCAAAGGGAGTTTTGACATTCAGAAGTTCACCATAAAGCTCCAGGCTGATAGAAGTCTAGAGAATTTCATTAATAGGCATAATTAAATTACAGCAATTTTTTTTGGATTCAGGTGTCCTGCTGGGAACCCTGAAATATTTAAGCTTGTAACATAATCCAATGAAATGTAGATGTTTAGGACTCTTTATCTATGAGTAAACATTTTTTTTATATGTTCTCTAATTGTTTTATAGTATATGAACATAAAACCACATTGCCAAGTGCAATTACAAAATTAATTTGAATATGAATTACAGCCGTATTGATTAGGTTAATGCAGATTGTAACACAGTTGTTATATATTACCATGCAAAATGTTCATCCTGTAAATATGCTGAAAAAGGAATGATGGTCAAGGTATCGCAGCTGTGGGCATTCTGTCAGTGGTTTTCAGGTTAAGGCTCTGTAAGCTAACAGAGAATTAGCCCTAGGTGAGATTGCCCTCCCCTAAATGAAATGAAACACCCGGTGAAACCAGCACAGCGCAAATCTTGTCAACTTCTTTTAATAGGGCACCTGGGAAGCATCCTCTCAGGTCAGAAGATTTGAAGGACTAAAAAGTTAATAGGGTAAGGTAACTCACAGGTTTGCTATGTTGGAAGATGGCAACAGCTGAGGAGGTACAGCAACTACTAATCTTATTTGCCCTCATTTAGCAGCTTTAGGACTTTTGCCGGCTAAATTCTTAGGCAACTGCCCAGAATTGCAAGAAGAGAAACTTTATTCTGTATCGGGTGCCATTCTACCCTTTTTGAAACTGTCACAGAGAGACCTCCATGCTGAGCAGCTGAGACACAGCAGCCCACCCTTGCTGTGCAGTAACTGCTCATGTAGAGGTGTCCTTACTTGCACAGGTTGGGAGTAACACATCAAATTCCGTTTAAAGCATCTGCATTCTATTACTTACAGTCTGAACAGTTTAATTGTGGTTAGGTACTATGATCTGGATGAGGTGAATCTGACAGTAACAAAGAAAGCAATTTTAGGTCAAATTTGTTTGCAAAATGAACACGGTTGGACGTGGAAGCTGCGTTACAAAATATGTTCACAGGAACCACACAAAGGCTGCAGACTATGTGGACACAGAAGTAGAACAGCAGTACTTTTGGTAAATATCTCCTATAAGATGTGTGAGGTGACTTCCCTCATGCTAGGAATTGTGAAAAACTAAATAATTAACCATGGTACTTTCTCCACGTTTCATGTAAGCTATTTCAGGACATAGATAGAAAGATGAAATGTGGGAAAATTTGCCCAGCCTTTCATTTTTCTGCGGCCAGTGCCAAGAACTTAATTTGCCTTATGAATGACTTTTCTCGGCAACAAATCCACCATACTAAGATATTTGAATAAAAAAAAAAGTATTAAGAAAAAAGGGTCCAATTAAGCAGCGCGCAATAAATGATTTTGACTGTGAGCAAGAGATACGTGTTCACAGTTCCACTACATAAAGAGGGGTGTTAAAAGAGATGTAAAATAATATATTTGAACCACAATGATTATCTTTGATTTGTTCTAGTTGATTTCTATAATTATTAGAAACTCCACTGGAAAGGAACAGTACATGTGTGTGGTGGGTTGACTCCGGCCAGCAGCCATGCAGCCGCTCTCTCACTCCCCTCTCCTGCAGGGTGGGGACAAAACACAAGGAAGGCGAGAAGACTCACCAGTGAAGACACAGAGGGTTCAAGAGATGAAGCAAGGAATTCATCCACCGCTCCCCGTGGGCAGGCAGAAGTCCAGACACTCCCACTGGCAGAGCGGGGCCTCAGCGCGCATGACACTAAGTCAAATGCCACAGCCCCAAATGTGTCCCCCGGGCCCTGTCCTGTCCTGGAGCTTTTATTGCTGAGCGCGATGCCACGAGGCGTGGGATATCCCTCTGTCCAGTTGGGGTCAGCTGTCCTGGCTGTGTCGCCTCCCAGCCTCTTGCCCACCCTCAGCCCACTCCCCTGGGAGACCGGGGGCGTGAGAAACAGAGAAACCCTTGGAGCTGTGCAAGCACCGTCCAGCAGTAGGGCAGAACAGCGGTGTGTTATGGGGACTGGCTTTGGCACATGCCCAAAACACGGCACTTTAGGGGCGGCTGTGAAGAAAATGAACTCCATCGCAGCCAGAGCAGTACAATGAAGTGGGAATGAAAACGAAACCTGGGTTTTGCATTCCTCAGGGTGAATAGTGTAGTCATGTTCTAGGAGAGATGCACCAGCCCCCAGGTGAAACTGGAGAACCTTGGTAGTAGTACTCTCACTGGCGGCCAGCAGTGACATTTTCCTTTTTAAGAATGCCTTTTTTTTTTTTTTTTTTTTTAAGCAGCTGGCTCCTTTTGCAGTGTATTTGTGTTCCAACTTCTTTGGAGTTAGGAATAGGAAGCTGATGTTTTCAAATGCACTGAACTGTCATTATCAGCCGCCCACAACTCTCTGTTAGGAGGCTACCATGTAATACTCCAGTTCACAGACAATGTGTTGCACTGTACTATCACTGTTGCAGTTTTCAATTGCTTCAGTCAACAGTAGTGTCTAAAGTTGCAAACACAAAAAAAGCAAGAGGTATAATTCCGCCTGCAAACCATGGCAGGCAGGGGATAGTCACTGATCAAGGAGCTCTTTCGTACTACTGTATGAAATGTTTTTTCATACTACTCTCTTTCATGCTACTGTACAATAATTAAGTCTTTTATTGATTGCAGGCAGCTAAAAATCACGACAACCAGAAGACTGATCGCTGCTCAACGACAGGGAGGCTGTTGCCTTGGAGGGTAAAAATCAGAAGTTATTTCTGAATCTGAAGTGTAGGAGAGAGCAATTCTCAACTGCTGGCTAGCAGCAATGAAACAGACACATTGCAGAGAGTAAGCTGGCCTGTATGAAACATATGTTAAATCTCTCCTACAGATCAGGCACGTTTTACCACCTCAGTTCTAAATAAGGATGAGGAGTATCCTGATTATTTCAAATTGATACACTGACAGAAAAATTAGTTTCAATCACATTCTGCTCTCACCCGGATATATGCATGTTCCATACATTCCATTCAACCCACTCCATCCAGGGTTTTAATTACATGATCCTAAGGACTAAACATAACCTTGAATATCCAAATAAAAAGGAATATTATACTCTAGAAGAAGACTGAAAATTCTCAAAATCAAGGAGGCCAATGGAAAATTATGCTTTTCTGTTGGATAGGTATGATGAATGAGAGATGACTTAAAAATGTGAATGACAATTTATTAAGCCTATGGAACAAAATGCCTAGTAAAAAAAGAAAAAAAAAATTATGCTAACAGGATCCTCCACTTCTGGAGCTCCTGACTCACTGCTCATCAGACTATACTCTGAAAATCAAGGGCTTCCTGTGAATGAATAGAATGAATAGACTTAAGAAGGTAGTTTAATTCTCATTTTCTTTTCTTTCATTGAAAGTTAGGGCTAGCTATTAGCCTGAGGTCACAGCTTGCTATGGAATAGGGGATTGCTCTCCTGCTCTTTTCTGGAAGACCACACATGCATAGAGCTCCAACCAGAAAAAAACCTTCAAGTCTTTGTGATGTTTGGCTCTGGATTTTGGTTCCTATCTGTTAGAAGTGCCTGTACTACTCTCTTTAGTATTATCCTGAAAATATTTTACTCCAGGTGATTTTGTGGAAAAGGATACTACTGTTAGTTGCCTTGCTTACGCTTCAAGCTTTTAAAAAGCAACGGCTGGCAAAGAAGACTTCCACTCACTTAAATAAAATACAAAATTTCAGTTCCCAAGTACAGTTTTTAAAATAAGCAGAAAGAGGCTTATTATTTGTTCAATGACATTTTAGTATTTCATGGAAGATAAAGCTTTGCAAGCTCTCCTGTTTCTAATGTTTGCTGAAAAGAGTATGGCACAGGTAAAAGCAAAATAAATATGTGCCATCCCACTGACATTGCTTCCAGGGTGGGAGTTATGGTCAGGAACCTGTTGAGGCTTTGAATTCTTTCCTGGAAATACTAGAATGTGTGCCAATTAGAGCCTATTTTCCTATGCTGTTTTTTTTTTTTGGATTACAAACACTAGTTGTTTCCATACTATACTATAGCTCCTTTTTCCAGGAGCTATACAGAAAAAGAATAACATTTGGTCACTGCTGGCTTGGGACTAAAGATATAGAAATCCTCTCGTAACCAATTGTCTCTGAATGATACCTTTCCCTGATACTTACAGATTAGTTACATTACAGGCTGCTTTTTAAACACATGTTCATTAGTGTCCATTTAAACTAATTTTTCTTACTGATGACATAAAGGTATAAAACAACATCTAATTTACTCTGGATGGTGCTAAAACATTTTCCATAGGCTAAGTTTTGTTTGCAGAGCTCACGAGAAATGTTTGGGGATTTTTTTTGTAAAATAATATGCTACCTGTCTTAAGCCTATCCTCCCTCTGCCCTATATCGACAAAGTCAGCGGGCCAAAGCAGCATATTCCAGCTGTTTTGCACTACATGGTAGTGTATAGCAGCTGAAACTTCCATTTACAGAGGTGTTTAACCTGTGGGAGAGCTTCTTCGTGTCCTGGAAGGAATGTGCAGCAGCTAGACCGTATCTGGACTAAATATGCCTTCCAAAGTGTCCATTATTTCCAGTTAGTGCTTTCAATATACCCTGATCAAACATGCTTGGTAAGCTGAATGTTTTCATTCCAGTAGGAAAAAAAGCTGTATCTCTCTGTCACGTAGTACTTTAGTGGCAAATAATGTAAGGGAGTAAGCTAATTTCCTTGGTTTTTTAGGGTAGACAGTGAGTAGAGTGGAAACTTTCTATAATTCAAATCAAAAGGAGACAACAAATGGTGTTTGTTTTTCGCCATAGCATTCTCTCCCCCTTGGAGCACAGCTAAGATCCAGGGCGAGGAATACTCTGTAGGAGCTCTCTTTGAAAGTGCTGTCAGAGCGCAATTGCCTGTGGGCTTTACCTTTAGGATGTAGGCTCATGAATGAAGGTGAAGAAAGAAAAAAAAATTAATATTAAGCAGTTTTTCTGCTAGCTTTGACTGGCGGTGCCAGGCGTGCCATGGGTGGGGGTGCCTGCTGACTGCTGGATTCAGCGGGGTGTTTTCCTTTGGAAACTCACTTGCCCTGCTCACTACCTTCGTTTCTGGGCACATCCGGAACGTAACCTCAAAGTGGGAGGACGTAACTCCTCCTGCTCCCCCACACTCCCACCTCCGCCTTCTTTCTTCCTTTTTTTTTTCTTTTTTTTTTTTTTTTTTTTTTTTTTTTTCCCATCCCTTCCTTTCCCTTCCGACGTGGGCTTGCAGGGAGATTTGCAAGTTTATTTCCTTTGTCGCTTTTATCATGAGGCTGCTGACCGTGAGGCGAGTCCCCGGCAGCTTTCCTGCCTTTTTGCGTTCTCTTTCTGCCTTTTTCTTCCCTTCGCGGGCGCGCAGGCCGGCGCGTGTGCGCGCCCCTTCCCGCCGGCATCCCTCTCCCTCTCTCGGGTGCGGGGGTGCTCTCCTCGGACGGGACAGAGCCCCCTCACAAAGCCCTGCCGCGGGCTGAGCCTCCGCGGGAGCTTCCCTCCCGTGACGCGGGGTTTTCCCGCCCGGTGCGGGGTGGCGGAGGCGGTGACAGCCCCGCGCAGGCAGCGGCGCGGGGGGTGGCCGGAGCTGTCACGCCGTCGGAACAAGTTAATTCTCGGCGCGGGGAGAGAGGGGTGCGGGCTGTAATAACGTCGGGCCTCTGGAGAGGGTGCCGTCAGACAGCCCGCACCGGCGGCTCCCTCCTGCCCGCCAGGATGCGGGCTGGCAGGTTTATCCGCGCTGGGGAGCGGGCACGTTAATCTCCTGTCTGTGCAGCGGGGCCGGTGCTGCTGCCTGCCGCCGTCCTTGGGAAGAAACTGCGCGCCTCTCACCTTGGGCGGATCGTGTGCGGGAGCAGGCGGTGTTTGCCGGGGTGCTGGGGAGGCGGCGGCAGGTCAGCTCTTGGTCTGGCCCGCCTCCAAAGCCTTCTTACCGTGCTCTTCCTCACTCACACCATTTACCCTGCACCCGTATTCTTCTCTCCTTTTTTTTTTTTTTTGTGACAGGAGGTTGGTGCTCTTGGCAGCTGGCTGCCTTTAAAAGTTTTAGGGCTATTGTTTCAGCTCACCTGTGTATGTGTGTATATACTGCATATATATACATATGTACACACACACAGTTTCTTGAAGGATTTTCAGTTCTGCAGGAGGCAGAGTAAGGCAGAATCTCTGCCTGTAAATGGTATGTAATGCCATAATTAAAATAATCTATGTCAGGCAAGTGAAACTCCTCTTCACTGACAGACAGGAGAGGCTCCAGAACTGGGTAGCCAAGGACTCTCTGTCCATTAACGTCCAGGTGTGATCAAACAAAATGGCCAGACTCAGCAATGCTTGGTTTAGGGACCAGAGCTACATGTGAAAACACTGGGATAATGCATGAAGGAGGAAGGAAAATCCCCATGTTTTTATTTCCTCCTACTCTCTTGCCCAAAATACACTTAATCAAGGAAGACGGCAAGAAAACTGGGGCTGCTGCCAAGAAAGTAGTAAAACTGCTACCAGCCCAACAGGCTTCTGCCTGGTGGGAGTGGGAAGTCCACTGGAGATATTATACCCATGGATGCAGGCAGAGCTCTGGCTGTTAGTTGGAATGTGAAATAGGGAAAACACTGATCCTTGCCTGCAGCTGTACTGGCTTCTCCTGTTCTGCAATGCCTTGCATATACTAAACCAGAAAAGCCCTCTAATGAGATAAATAACATCTTGTCTACGTAGCCAGATAGAACCTCTTCTGTCATAAGCTGTTCTGCAGCTGATTGGCTTGACTCAGGAAAGAAGTCACTTTCATCTCACTCTTAATTTTTGGCCTGGGTGAAGCTGCGGGAATAAAAAAGTGGGAACAAAGTCCATGGGAAAAATCACTGTCTTCAGTCCATTGGACTTTTCTGTAGCAATGCCAGAGTTGTAAATACAGAGAGAGGACAAAGAAATTCCTTCTAATCTCTTGACTAGAATGACTGAATTTAGATGAATTGGATTTGATATTCACACATCTGAGGTTGATTCTAGAATTATATATTTAGAAACAGACAAAAACCAGTGTTTTAGGAAACGCAGATAGAGAGTTGACTCATTACAGATAAATTCTACTGTGGGCTAAGAACAAAGGGAAGGAAATGCCATTTCATACTGTGTTAATTAAAACTGCAAACTCTTTGCTATAAAGATGATGTTGAAACCAAAGTTAGTATGAGTCACAAAAAGAGTAGGACACATAGCTAGCAAGAATATCCAGAATTGCATCAGCTAATGATAACGCGTGATTCAGAATAATTATTAATCTGAGAACTGCCCAGTTCTGATCTCAGACAACTGAAAAATGGGACTTACATTGCTGTGAGTACTGCTAAGAATCAGGAGCAGGATAGCACATTATTTGGACGGCGTGTTCTGACCCAGCTGGACAACACAGGCCCCAGATGGGCCAGGGCTCTGCCTTCACATGGGAGCATTGTCATTGGGCCATGAGGTTTTTTTTGCTTCTTGAAAGCAAAGTGTTAAGCTCTTCATTCGGTTGGACACCAGGAGCTTGCCACTGACCTGGTTTCCAGGACTTTTGATTCTTACTCTTGAATTGTCAGTTAAAGGAAACTGTCCAAAATGAGTCCAAGGCCTACCCTTTTCAGAGCGAATTTGCAGTTCATCATTCTGTGTGTACGTACATGTGTATGTATATGAATACGTATATGTATAGGTATATGTATATAGGAAGGGTTTTTCTTTATAGGTCTCCATCTTACACTTATCAACACTGAATTTCGGTTGTCATCTAATTAGTCAAGCATGAGACCCTTGATGTCTGTGCATTTCTTAAACAGGACCACCAGCTGTCCAATATAGACAAACATCACTGAGAGTTAAAGCACTAACCTCATTTTTGCTGGTGGCTAGAGCCAAAACATGATCACAGATTTTTAGAGATGGAGAGCATGGGACAAGAAAGCTGGTTCTTGCTGCCAGCAGGGAGACAAAAGGGAGTCTCAGGCAAACACTTGCCTCAGAAATGGCTAGCAGAGCATAAGGTCAACTTTACAAAGAGTATAATTTTAAATATGACTCTATGCTACTAAAAATATTTGTTGGCTGTTAGGTAAAATTAGAATTTTATGATTCCTTACATTGTCATATAATAAAAAGCATGTGCATTAACCCATGAAATGTCAATCTCCTGGCATGACAGCTGGAATGGATCCCAGCTGTGATTATATATTAGATGTTTACAATGAGGAACAGTTTTATTAAAAGAGTTCAACTTCTCCTTGTGTGAGACTTTTGAAATTTCAGAATAATCTTATGGTAAGTCATACAGTGCACTTCATCTATCTTTAGGAAACAGAATATTGAAATTGATAACATATTTATACTATTTTAATATTATATTTTGGCAATACCCTTTTATTAAGGGATTCAAAATCCCTTGAAATATCCCGGCTTGCATGCAGTGGTTTATGTAGGGAAACATAAGCTAAAATCATACTCTCTGCAGCATGTATATAAGATGTACTGGACTTGAGGGGCATCTTATGTTGACACTTAAATGATGCACATTGTAGGATCCATTGATAAGTGGTTGGCCTAGGAATATGACTGTGTCTAGAGTGAAGCCTATAAAGTAAAAATGAGCTCATCGTGTGCTGCTTTTCTCCTCAGTAAGGTGTGCTGGGATGAATAGGAATATAATGAAGTACTGATTTGTTCTGGTAGTGCTTTCTTTTTTGGGATAAATTAATACGATTGCATTAAGTCAGTTTCCCTCAGATTTTCAATCTTTTCAACAAGGGCTGTCACAGAGATTACTTGCATTTATGGTAAGGGCTTCAGCCTTACATTTTTTTTGCTGACTGTCTGTAAAGTACTTCCCCTCGGTTTTGTACCTGTGTCTGTACTGCCTGTGTCTTTTCTCCTAGAATGTGGTTCAGGTTTCTTTAGTGTAAAGTCAGTGCATTTATTTTTCATTTCCCCCACTGTTTGAGGGCATATTCACCCGCATCAGGGATGAGCTGATCAGCTGTGGACAGATGGCAGATCTGTCTCAGCCCCTGAGCAGCTGCCTCTGCTGACAAAGATGCCCTGTGTCTCCTCAGCTGAAAGAATAGGAGAGGGATGGGAGAACCATTGAATATTTCATCTGACACGAAGTGAGGAAGTGATTTTACAACTTACTTACGGTGATTAAATTAAATTGATTCCCTTCATATATATTTTATTCGTTGCTTGACTATTTCTTACTTTGGAGAGGAGTGGCAGCATAGGCTGTAGTCTGACTCTGTCTCTCTCACACAAGCATTGCCCCATTCGCCTGCCTCTCGAGATGTACACAGAGCCTTTGGTTCAGGTCTTTCTTTCTGAGAGGGGGGAGGTCATATAATTTTGACTAATCTGATCGTATGTCCTGGCTGCTGGATGATTAGCCGTTTCCAAAGTTCAGTGAGAAGTCAGAGTAGTGTGTTTTGTTTTCTGGGTTGTTTTTTCCCCTCTTGTAGCCCCCAGAGATGTAGGAAGCACTTGTAAGGTGTGGTGGAGATCCGAATAAAAATGCTCTGAGACTTGCTCACTACTCTCTTGTCAGTGTAGATAAAGTTTCAGCTGATCAAAACACCCCTGCAGGCAAGAACAAGACAGCTTTTCTCTCCAGACTGCTGCTGAAAAGGCTTTAACAGAGTGGGAGTCAGTAAATTAACACTGGCTATTATCAGGTTGAGAGGTTTTGTTTAGCACTTAGCTAATTTTGTAGTCGTGTGGTTTTGACTCAGAAAGGGAGGATAGCGGTGAAATCTTCCACATCGCTTGTCACTGGGCTACCCTTAACCACAAGCAGGGTGAATCTACGAGACACAGAAAATTTGGTTTAGCAGCACCACTCACCACCAGTGTTCCTGGTGCTGATTTTATGGATGTAAAAGGTCACATATTATCAAACCAGTCAGCTGTTAGACGTGACCCTACGGCAATCAGTCAACTAGCGCCAATTGCCTAATACTCTTCTCTTGATCTCCACCCTGGGGATGGCTAAGGCTGTTCAACATAAGGAATACGGCTGTTTCTTTCACAGAAATATTTCCGCTGTGACTCAGGACTCCTTGGTATGCTTCGGCTGTACAGGAGGAATGAATCTAACATCGTCTCATGCTGTATGAAAGGGCAGTGCTCAGGGATAGTCAGAGGCTGGGATGTTGTCTTAGATCACAGCCCCACTTCACACACCTGCTGCAGAAGGAAATGGCACCATCCTTTCTTAGGGGGAGAATAGAAGTAAAGAAATGCAAATTAGGATCGTATACTATTTCCTTCCCTGAGGTGGGAGAAATTGTCATCTCCAGCTTACCTGGTGTGGAAGATGACCATGTTCTTGTCTGAAATGTGTTGTAGGGTGTGGTGGCTTGGTGAGGAATACAGTACATAGAGGAGAAATGGAAAGGTTTCCTGAGGAGGCAAAGTCATGAAAAGACGTGAGGAAGAGGGCAGAGTCTCTCAGGGCCAAGTCTGAGACCATCCAAAAGAATATATCTCCATCTGCTCCAGAATCACTCCAAAAGAGTGATGGGGGGAGGAAACAAGAGGATGAGAAAGTAATGGCTGTCTTGACAGACTAATTGGAAAGATGTGATTAATTTGAGCCAAGATATTAGTCTTCCCCTAGTCCCACCCTGTGCCATATTCTTCTTCATTCCCATGAAGATGTGAGAGAAGAGTTCGGCTTGTCCCATAACATTTAGTAACATGATGATTTACATTGGAGCGTGGTTGCTTTCTGGACAGCTAAAGGTTAGGCTTTGGGAAAACCACCAATGGGAGAAACTTAAGCCACAGTCAGGTACTTTTGTTGCAATCCTGCATATTTGAAAAGAACATAAAAGTTCTGCTTCCCTTAGTACAGTAGAAGTTGCACAGCAGGAGCCGGCCTCTTTGCTTACAGCTTTGTCACCTTCCTCACCATTGTTCAGCCCCAAAGCCAGCTCTCTGTCAGCTTTTTCTCAGGGTCACATTACTATTGCTACCGTGTCTGTGTCTAGTGATTTGGCTTTCTTGCTCTCTTTGCTTCCTGTCCCTCTGGTCTTTTGGCATCTTTTTTACAGACATACGAAACCTTTGAACATAATACCCAGTGAACCACCTTCACCTATGGAGCGAGCTGGAAGTAAAAAGTTCATTGCGTACAGAGATTCATCAAAACCTCTTCCATTCTGTTCAACAAAGCATAAGATTTTTTTGGTCTGGGCTCATTTCTTAGTTCTCTTTCAGGCTTTATTGTGCAGCATCAGGCAGGATGCTCTGTCTGGCTGTTGTGGTTCTGCACTTCTGAAGGCCAGGAAGGGGTGAGGTGGCATAAGTTCATAAAGTCCACAGAGACCTTTGAGAAGTCAGGCTGGAAATTACTGCAGAATGAGAAAGCTGCTACGTAGATGAGATGAGGTCCTGGCAGTGTGAACACAAGGGCCACAAGAAAAGCAGAGGCTCCTCCAGCACCAAACAAATTACCTCAGGGGAATGCAATGAACATGACCTTGAAATGAGCATATGACTCCATGAAAATTGTGCTGAAAAGAGCAATCATAGACCGGCCAGTTTATTGTAAGAAATAAGTGGAAATACACACCAGAAGGGCAGTAGAGGAATTTGTAAAATGCTGTCCTGATGAGCCTTGTCTCTTGTAAAAGATGCAAGTTTGTGAGAGTTGTTACAGTGAGTAAATTAAAGAAGATTTCCAATATTGAACAGATATGTCAGATGCCCTTTTCTCATGAAAGTTTTGCTGATGAATCGGTTTTATGCTGGTGGTTTTTTTCCTCCTTAGACATGCAGCAGTCTTGTTTCCTGACTCTGTATGTAATCAATTTCCCTCCCCTTTTTTTTTCTTTATAAATTAAAGAAGGAAAAAGATATTGCCTTGATGGTTGCTATGAAAACTACAATAAAGCTGATTATCTTTTTTTATTATTATTATTTTTCTATATTTTATGTCTTAGAGTTGTATTACTTTATAAAAGAGTAAAAGAAGGAAGTACAGGGAGAAGATTTGGTCTGAAATCCTCTTGGTGGTTATGGTATTTGTCAGAGTAGGCCTTGTAATTTTTACAGGCTATATTTGTTGTTGTACTGGAGAACAGGAAGAAAACAGCCACTCTTGTTTCTTTTCTTACTATTTGTCCTGGACATGATCACAGGTGGCATCTTTTGCAATTTACAGCAGCTCTGGCTTTCTATGTGTATTTATAGATTTATTGGACAGTCAGCACAGGGATCATTGGAGTACAAGCAGAGATCTGGTCATGTTCCCTTTTTCTCTGCTTGCATATCTTACCTTTGATGCTGAAGGTAGATTATCAAAGAGGAAGCATTTCTCCAGCTCTGGGATATCAGAGAACTTCCTTCATATGGAAGGAATTTCTAGATTAATACTCTGTGATGTTGCATTAAGCTTATCTAATACTGTGGTTTAGTTGCTTTTAGGAAAAGACAGATGTTATACTGCTGGAAAATTGTGTCTGTCAAAACGTCTGCCCCATCTACAAGAAGAGCTTAAAGGAGGATCCAGGAAATTATAGGCCCATCAGTCTTACTTCAGTCCCTGGGAAAGTTATGGAATGAATCCTCCCATGGCCTATCACAAGTCAAATGAAGCACTTGACTGGAAAAGCCAGCACAGATTCAAAAAGGGCAAATTGTGCTTGACAAACCTGATTGCCTTCTACGACAAGGTAACCTGCTTGCTTGATGTGGGATGAGCGGTGGATATTGTTTACCTGAATTTCTCCAAGGCTTTTTACAAGGTTCCCTGCGGCCATCTACTAGAAAAACTGATTTGTTATGGTCTAGACAAGTGGTCTGTGTAGTGGGTGGGGAACTGGCTGACAGGCCAGACCCAGAGGGTGGTGCTTAATAGCTCCTTTTCAAACTGTCAACCTGTCATAAGTGCGGTCCCCTAGAGACTGCTTCTGGATCCAACAGTGTTTAGTATCTTCATAAGTGATCTGGATGATGGGATCAAGTGCACTCTGATGAAGTTTGCTGATGACAACCAAAATGAGCGGGGAAATGGATACTTCGGAAGGCAGAGCCACCCTGCAGGGACACCTGGATAGGCTGGAAGAGTGGGCTATCAAGAACTTTGTGAAGTTCAACAAGGACAAGTATAAGGTCTTGCACGTGGGAAAACATAATCCAGGAGTGCAGCAGGGGCTGGGCTCTACCCAGCTGGGGAGCAGCTCTGCAGAAGTGATCTGGGGGTCCTGGTGGACAACAAGCTCAATATAAGCGAACAGTGTGCTGCTGCGGCAAAGCAAGCCAACAGGGTGCTGGGTTGCACCAAGGGCATCACCAGCAGAGATAAAGAAGTCATTATCCCACTCTACTCAGCATTTGTTGGGCCACAGCTGTGTTTGGTCACGGTTTTGGTTCCTACTATGCACAAAGATGTGGACATGCTGGAGAGGGTCCAGACAAGGGCCACAAAGATGATCAAAGGACTGGAAGCCTGCCATGTGAGGAACTGAGTTTGTTCAGCCTTAAGAAAGCTTAGGGGAGACCTTATCACCATGTTCCAGTATTTAAAGGGTGGCTACAACTAAGATGAAGGCTCCCTTTTTACAAGGAGTCACATGGAAAAGATGAGGGGTAGTGGGTACAAGTTACTCCTGGGGACATTCTGATTGGACACAAGAGGAAAATATTTCACAATGAGAACAACCAGCCAGTGGAATAATGTCACGAAGGAAGTGGTGGATTCCCCGTCATTGGACGCTTTTAAGATTCAGCTGGAGAGGGTGCTGGGCCATCTTCTCTAGACTGTGTTTTTGCCAAGAAAGGTTGAACCAGATGATCCTCGAGATCCCTTCCAACCTAGTATTCTATGATTCTACAGCATGCATAAACCAAATCTTCCTTGATAGTATTAAGTAATTTTCATGTACTCTACCTGTAATGCATTTGATAAACTTTTGTTATATGTTTGAAAATAAGACAGAAATTAATATTAGCTTCTTGAACCTTAAAAACACACCCAAATAAATTTTATTCTGATCAAACAAATAAATTCATATGAAAGGAAAATGTTACATGAAACTTTTTCTTCCACCAAAACCTCCTTGAATTCCCTATCTGGCCACACCAAGGCAATTTTAAGCAATGCTGTCATATGGAGGAAACTGCTTGCTCCTATTAACACATGGTCAGGATTGTGACCTCGCCTCAGTTTTTAAAAGAAACGATATAACGTACCTTTCAGTCCTTCAATCTTCAAGTCATCAACATTTAGCTCATTAACAATGTGACTGCCTCTGACTATAAGGAATGCTTACTGACGCATGAAAGCAGTTAGAGCTAACCTTTCATCACAGAAGCCTGTGGAAACTGAATGACTTTCATACACATCTTTGGCAATCTTTGTAGCTCCTATTAGAATGATAAAGAAAACTTTGTCATGGTATACATTAGCTTGAAGCAGGAAGATCAAGAAGTCTTAGGAGAAAAATTGTTTTTTTGTAAGCATTCCAGACCAGGGATACACACCTGAAAGGTTTAGGTCATTTCAGTGATAATTTTTGAGGTTATTTTTAGAAAAATTCAGTTACTGATTTAAAATACAGAGAAAATGGTACCAAAATTGAGCATAATATTGCTGGTGCAACCTTAGCAATGCCAGAAAGAGAGTACAATAATTTTCCTCCATCTTCTGGCCAAACTTCTAATGTAGTCTCTGTTAGATTCTCTATTTGGTTCATATTCAGCCTAGTGTTCACTGTAATTCTCTGGTATGTTCCAGAGGAGCAGATTTCAGCAATGTTTAGGTGGTGTGAATGTTTTCTGTAGTACTGCTGTAAAACTCCACTGGACTTAGATGAACTGGGATGCTTCTTTCTTTGGCTGTCCTTTTCTCAAACTTTCTTGTTGTAAGGATTTGCTTTATCGTATTTCACTTCCTTCACCACCTGTCCTGTAGAAATACTGCACGGTATAAAATAAGGGATATATGTATAATATCTTACTCAAATGATGCCTCAGTGGTGCTTAAAAAAACCTGGCATCACTGTAACTGAAAACAGTGATGACATTATGAAGTTTGCCTTAAGCAACAGACAAGACACACTTGAGTTAATGGCAGGGTTGCACATGCTGGCCACCCACTGCTGAAGTCTTTCAAGTAATAAATGGCTTGTTCAATTTATATTCATGTGCATTGCAGCATCTGTGCTGAGATTGTTCATGAGGAGGGTTAGCCCTGATCTCGTTTTTTTCTTGAGATATTTTTTAGTTTTTTTTTTTTTTTTTTAGTTTTTTTTAATAGGATTTGAACGTTTAGCTCATACTGGCTGCCAATAGTCATCCTAGTCTACTTATTCTCACGTAGAGGCACAAATAGCCATGACTTTTCTTTCCACTTTGGTCCTCTGATTAGTCCCAGTAGTTTAAAGTGAATTGCTAAACTGATATGTCTAGTCCCCAGAGAATTCTTTCACTTTGCAGAGGTTTCCTGCAGAATATCCTACAATATATTAAGTGGTTGAAAAGAAAGAAACATTTGTGGTGATGTAATACTACATCTATTCCTGGTTCCCACAATACACAGTGAGGACCTTGACTTGCCAGTAATTTTTACAGAAGGTTCAGTGAGCTCCAGGGAAATCCCGAAGATACCTGAATATTCCTCAAGAAAAATTCTTTAATACTGCATAGAGGAGACCTGGTAGGGTTGGAGAATATTTATTTATTTATTTTTATCCTAGGGATCTGTTTTGTCTTGAGAAGCTCTAAAAAAAAATGTTTGAAAGCTATATTAATAATTTGGACCTACATTATGAAAAACAAAACCCCCTTTCTCTCAATAGTTCAGTGTTTGAAACACATTTCTGGCTGAAAACAGCAACACCATAGAAAACTCAGAATAGGAAGTTGCTGCAGGAATGAAACTCCCTTTCTGGCTAACAGGGCTATGTTTTCCTATGCAAATGCAGCAAAGCCCAGAAATTAGCAATGACTGCTAAATTAACACACTTGAAGAGCTTGGCTGGTTCTAATAGGCAGTCAAATGGTCTTGTTACATTGTAATGGTGCCAAGCTAATTGAAGTGATTACTGTTGCTCATGAGCAGCCCTTTTGAAGTAGAAGTCTTTTAAATTATCCATAGACGTTAAATGTCAGACACTATTGTGTAATTATACTTTGTAAACGCTGAATGTCATAAGGCATCACAGGTAATTGAGGTTTACAGAGAAGAGCTTTATCTAAACCTAATTGGGCATCAACTCTTTGTCACTATTTCTAAACCTAATTGGGCATCAAATTTTTGTGCCAAGGGACACTCCAACACCTCATCGGAACCCTCCCTCCATCACTGTCAGCAGGGAAATAAATCTCACAGCAAACCTGACCCTCCAAACCCAGGACCTCTTGCAGTCCAACCTGTGCATCCTGTCACTCCAAGAAATGGAAATTTTAACACGGAACCATGCCTCTACATTTAATGGGTGCAGGGCATCAGCAGCTAATGGTGATCTCCCTGTTCACCTGCACACCTGCATCCTGGCTTCAGTTGTCATACCACCAAACTACTGTAGTAGTCAACGGAAGCTTCAAAATACAAGAGGAGAAGAGCTTGGCTTTGCAAATGTGTATTTCTTTTTTGATTTTTCTTTTTTTATTTACATATACTTTTTTTTAAAATTATTAATTGTTTCCTAGTATTGGCATTCCTAAGAGAGGTTACGATTCACAGCAGAGAAATCTGTTTTTCAGCTAAAGCTTTGGCTTTTACTCTGTCATTTTACTAGGAGGCAGCTGTTAAGCTCTATGAAACTTTCTTCCGGGTAGAGAGTTGGCCACAGAATTATCCTGCTAGGGTCATTCATACACAGTGATTGAATGTGTTGGTATGTCTTATGTTTGCATCTGGCTCCCTGATTTTGATTTTTTTTTTTCTTTATTTTTTCCTGAAAATCCAAGAATGGCAGTTTGCAGTCTTTACCCTCAGTCCTTGGTGCACATCTCTAAAAGCATTCTATTTTGAAGGCTTAAGTTCCTTAACTTTATTTCTACAGAATCTGATCCAAAATTTACTGAGGTCATCAAGTGCTTTGCCTGTGACTTCAGTGCGCTTGGTTTGGAAGCCTATTAAATCAATCCATTAAAGTCAATGGATTGCTCGTCCTAAAATGGAGAAGTCCAGAAACTGCTTACTGTTGCCCCCTTTGTAGAATTTTGTGTCAGTCTGTTTTGCATGTGCTAGTGGGTAGTGGGTAGCGAGTGTTGGAACCACTCATTGCAGGTAATGATCTTGCATCTGCTTTTTGTTAATTAATTTTAATAGTCTGTTGTGACTGGGAGGAACATTCATTGACTCATGGGAGGAAACTCACTGTATGAATCTGCCTTTCAGGGAAAAGGGTGCAGAAATTTTCTGAGACAAAAAATTTGATCTGGAATCTCAATCCATTTGCAAAGGAAGAGTTCTCACTGGTTACTCTAAATATTAGCACTGTTGTTTTAGCATAGTGTAATTTATTCAGAAAACCCTGAATCCTTATGAGACAGAGGATGAAATAGAAACTGTTCACCCACTTGGGAAAATGGTATTTAAACTGTAATTTTTTTTTTGCCTCAGCAGCTCAGACCCATCATCACCCTGCTTTCTCAGTCTGTGCACAGCCCAAAGTGCAACTCATTTTCTGATGGAAGAAGGAAAAGAAAGAACATTATATCTGACCAGTTTTGAAATGAAGCACAGGCAGTTCTTTTGTTTATACTGCATCAAATATTTGAGATGTGTAGGTGGACTTATAAAACTAACTGACATGGGAATAGGCCCCGAAGTTGTAAAAAATTCTTTTTTCTCTCTTTTTTATGGTGTTGTTCTTGAGGTGATATAATTAATTTCCTTTAGCTTTACTGTACATTTGCATTTTAGAAAGATAAAAGAATACCAATTTCACTTCTGGACAAATGCACTGAATTAAATTGTCCCACAGAATGTGGCCAAAATGGAAAATAATAAAAGGAAACACTGTGAAGTGTATCAAGTGCATATCCAGTTATATTTGAGATCTGTCACTTTGATGTTTGATTTAGTCATATCATCTAGGTGTTTGATAGCCTCAGACTTCCTCTTTCTCATATGAAATCATATACATGTCCTTTTCTGGGATGTGCTGAAGACTGTTGTCAAAAAGGCATTTCATTCTCGGTTGTCTGCAGGAGTCCCGACATGACTGCTAAAATATCAGAAAATGAAATTACACCTGATGGCTGTGCTATCCCCAAAGGGCATAGAACCTGATTTCACTCAAGGCAGAACACACTAGTCCACAGCATTAGCAGCTTGCCAAAGCTGTCTAAGTCAGTGCTTGTTTTTGTCAGGAGTGGGAAGAAGGAAAGATGTACATGGAGCTGGTGGGTAGGACAGGTTTGAGCAGAACGAAATTGGTGCTAACCAAAGAGATTATCAGTAATCTACATTTGACAAAGGCTGAAAATAATTGACACAACAGAAACAAAAGGGAAAAAGAGAGAATAAAAAATACTGATTTTTTTTTTAATTTGGGAATTTAACTTCCTTTCAAGATTTTAAATTTAAACAAAGTTAGAAGTTTTACAATAGTGTATTTCTTAAGGTGGTAAGTGCCAGAAAATGTCAGAGATTTTATTGCACATTTTTAAATGATTAACACAGCCTGTTTATTGTGGGGAAACAAACATGAAAAAAAAAAAGATACTATAGTGAACAATCTTGTTAAAGACATAAAAGTATATTTCCCTGAATAAGGCTGAATGTCTTAAAATGTCATTTTTGACAGATATCCCTCCACCCCCAACAGAGTCAAAAATAGCAGGGTCTTAATTTGACACATAGCAAGTGCATCCAACACGTTCTGCTGTTAATCTGGAAAGGCCTGGCCCCTTCCAGCAATGCTGCATCTGCAAGGGATAGATGTGGAGCACTGTGGTTTTCACAAAGCGTAAAAAGGCACCACTGTTTTTGAGCTACTCATGTTAATGGATCAACAGAATTGTGGCAGATGACTTGTGCCATGGTCTTGCTGAATTTTCTCTTTTTTTGTAATGTTTTGACTGTTTCTTTCATGTTCTTGGTTCCATTTTTTTTGTTTCTAGTATTTTGCACTTTTTTCTAATGAATGCAACCTGCTTTACACTTCAGTTTCTGTCATTTGACTTATTCAGTCTCTTTATTTACAATAGAACCAGCAATTTGTATTAAATATCCAATGCTAGATACTGTATGCACTTGTCAGGGTGGTTTGCTCGTCCTTTTATGTCAGCTCATGCAATTCTTTCCTAATTTCCATCGAGGAGTCCAGTCTATATACCTATTGCTTATGAAAAAATTTGCAGACAACATAGTTAACATAAACATTATAGAAATATGACTATTCCATTTATTCTTGAAATAAAACATTTTACCTTCTGGTCCCCATCTAATGTCTCCTTTTCATCCCTCGCTCTCCTTCCCGCTTTGCCTCATACACTATTTCTCAGGAGTGGCCTAAGCGGGCACCATGCGCTCCTATTCTCATCACTAAATTTTTAAGATGAACTTGAAAGAAGTTACCCCTACCCTTTAGCTGAAGAAAAGGATCCAGAAGCTCTGGACAAGAAGAAAGGAAAAGGAACTTAAAATGTAGCTTGCTCTTCTGTATCAGACTTGCCATCAAAGTGAATAACTATACAGGAGCAGACTGGGACAAGCTGGCAGCACTATCGTGCAAGCAAAATGTTTGTGCCAACCAGTTTTGAGCAAAACAGCCCCAACACTTGCTGATTTCTTCCAGAAGTTCTTTTATGTAACACTGACTCCTACAAGAGCTTGAACTTGTAGGACTTGCACACGTACTCCTCAGTTAGGCCTTTTGGCAGGGAAATGGTCAAGAAGTATTAGTGCTTATGGGCTGCTTTGCTTTTTGTGCTGGTGGGTGTAATGCTACAGGTGTGGTAGTCTGTGTATATTTTCCCCTTTTTCCCCACCAATGTGTAATTCTACAGAGATAACCTGGAATTTGTGCTTTTTTATTTTGCCTTTATAATTTGCTGTTTTATTTGCGTTCAATTATTTGTTTTTATTTTATTTACTATTTTATAATGGAATTTTTTTAGACAGATGAATATTTCATAAATGAATTATGTTTAAATGTTTAAAAATGTTTGGTTTGTTCCTTCAGTAAACAATTTTATCAGCACAATAACACCATCCAGAGCATGTGTTTGGTGGACAGTACATACACACACCTAACCCTGTTATTACAAAGACTCCCAGCTATTTTCACAGGGCAGACTACAGTTCCCTGGGTCAGGCTGACCTCTTCCATAAGAGTTATCTAGGCTTCATATGGTGCAGTCAGACACTGACCTTGCACTGTTCCTTTGGAAACAGCACCACTTTATTGTCTGCAAAATGAGTACTAGATATCCCTTTTGTGTTTTCTTTAACCTTTTACCAGTGACGCGTTTTTCTTGTCCTCTCCCTTTTGCAAAGCACCCTTGAGATGTGTGAAGTGAAGCAATGCTGTCTCGTCTTTTGGACTTCCAGGTGCTTTTACAGATTTGGTTGCTTTTGTTGCAAGGTACTTGGGACGTTTCTGAGGATCTTGGAGGCAGAGAGTGGTGTCATACGCCAGCAGTGGGTCTCTGCTTCGCCTAGGCTATGTTGCAGTTCAACTCTTTCATATCACAGGAGACTTGCCATTGCTCAGTGTAAAAGAGTTAACTCCTCTCCTGGAGAATCATGCTGATTGCATATGTTAGCAGAGTGTAACCTGAATCAGCATCTGGATGATTTTGGTTAAGTAATAAATTGTGATATATTGCTAGGAACCATCGTCTTCTGAGTGAACTGGTAGCGAATGTTCAGATTGACATGGTTGAACTTAAAACATCTTTTAAGTGGCAGAGGAGCTGACTCTTGGATCCTGGACATCTGATTCCAGTATTGGTTGCTGTTGCAGTTGCAGTATTTTCAACAGCTGACTCCTTATTTCTTGCTAAGTCGCATACTTGATACGTTAAATATACTAAATTCAGTCAGACTCTACTGTGTGGGAATAGATTGACTAGATTTCACCAGAAAACTTAAAGATGAATTTACACTCAAATCAGCAACAGCTTTTCCTGGACATGGGTAAAATCACAGCACGCTCAAGCACTCTGCACAAAGTAAATATTTTGTTATTTGTATGTTGTTAATTGATCCCTACAGTTATAATTTGGTTGCTAATTTAAAAAAGCAGCAACATGGGAATTGCAGAAATTGATAGGAACTTGGGTATTTAGCTTGACTTAATACCATAAACAAAGACAGGAAGAGAACAGATGGTTTACATCCATGGTTGATATCCATCCCAGCTGGGATCAGTTTCTTGTTGAGATGAAAAGAAAATAAGTTGAGGTATAAGCAGGGTAAACCATTGCCATCTGGGTCAATTCTTGTGGTATCTATAAAGCAGCCACTCCATGCATCCTTGGTTTATCCTTCCTGTTTCCTCACTTATCAAATATTTATTGTCAACAACGGGCAGTTCTGTTTGCACACATTGCAATTGGATAATGAGAGAGTTAGGTTTACTTCTGTTATTGATAGCGAGGGCTGATGGCATGAATAATTTGCTGTTTTTATAAATGGGAATTGAATTATTGATGCTTCATTTAGGCACTGATAAAGGTATTAGTAATGTATTGCCATGGCTGTAGGCTGGTAGTAGTAGTCATAGCCAAGATGACACTTGTAAGTGATGGGCCAATACTACCCTATATCTAGAATGCAAATTGGAAATCAGTTCCCATGAATACAGTCATTATGGGTTTACCCCTGTACCTATACTGCAGAATTCATCCTGGTAACTTTGCAGTAGTTAACATTGCTAGTAGACAGAAGACTACATTTCAACAGCCTGAACTAGCAACATTTTGCATATAACCCCAGCTGTTGGTCACAAAAAAGACCATTTCAGAAATACGGAGAAAGAAAACAATGCTTAATGAAATAATAGGGTTTTTTAGCTTGCGTTCAAAGAGCCTCTAACATCTTCAGCGAGTTTATCTGAAATTTTCAAAGTGACTAATATTGAGCTTCTTGAAGCTTCAGACTCACTCTTGTAACATGGTGATTTGAGTTTCTGCAATTCAGGCTCTGAAAACTCTCTCTCTCCCCCTCCTCCCCCAGTCCAAAAAGATTTCATATTTTAAAAATGTAGGCTACACAGAAATGAGTGGCATTTGCGTGACATCTTTTGAAAGAGGACATGTTTGAGAAAGAAGAAATGGCTGAGATTCCCTTCTAGCACTCCAACATATGACATTAATGTCCCTTGCCAAATGTAAAAGGTTGAAGGGAAACCTTCTCTACCCCACTTGCATGTCTTCACTCACTGCTTGCTGTACTCTTCTCTGTCCTGTTTGTCTATTCTTCAGTAGACTCAAATTCCCTCCTGCTTTCCCTAATCCCAGTCATCCCACCAGTGCATGAAGCATAGCAGTGTCTCCCCTGTCTGCAAACCTCCCCTGTCTGCACCATGAACCAAGTTCTTAGGGAAATGGCAGGGTAGTGTGTTACTAAACGAATACAATGCACTTTTCCCTCCTCAGATCATAGTTATTACATTTCAGAAACGTCGTGCTGCTCTTAAACCTTCCTGCCTTCCCACCATTCGTTGAACCATGGGATGATAGGGATGAGCCATTGCTGAAGGTTTTGTGCAGTATTTCTGATGATCAAGTACAGAATAGATCAATAATGTAAAAAAGAAAAAAAAATAGGGTAAAGAAGATCTCAGGCCAATTATTTTTCTACAAAATATGTGACAACAGCAGCAGCCCCCAAAGGGCAGCATGTAACAACAGAGCCTAATTAGAATGATTTCAGTGTAATCATTAACTAGCATCTAACACCTACGAGAGTATTTCTGTTTAAACTAAAACATGACCTGCATGGTGGAGAGGCCTTGTAAACTGTCTACGAAATAAAAAATGTGACAGTAAAGGTCAGAGCCGTGCTCATTTGAATTTCAAGCAGGAAGCAGGCTCCACAGTCGGCTTGTACAGGAAGAGTGGTGGCTCTTTTCCTAGGCTCTCCTTGCCAACAGTAGCAGTTGGAGAAATCCTCTAGGACTAATTACTGGGGCTGCAAAACAAGTATTGTTCTTTTGTCTCTCTCCCTGACCTGGTGAAATGCAAGGGTCCTAATTATATTGTGTCAAAGGTGTGGTTTTGTTTTTCACTGTCATGTGAGTGAAGGTCACAAGCTAAGAAAGCCAAGTGGCACCTTACATCTCTCTCCAGCCACCTGCCGACAGCTTCCTCACTGCTCCTGCTAATCACATCAGCTTTCTGGAGAAGCAGGGGAGGGAGGGCTTGCTAATAAACTCTCCTTCCAGAAAGAATGCTGCTAACACATTGTGTTCCACTGGGCCATGTAAAAGCAGCTATCAAATCAGTGAGATTTGGCTTGATTTGCAAGTCTCTGGTGAAATTTCAGGAGGCAAAATTGTAAAACATTCAGTGGAAAAAAGGCATGAAAACATTTTTAAGGAAAGCATTTAAAAAGTCAGGAGACTGACACCATAATAAAAAAAAACCCAACACACTTGGCAGGAAGGGTGTTATTTATTCATTTTGAAACACTGAAAAGAGCTCTGTTAGCAGCATTTATCTGCTCTTAAAAAAAAAACCAAGAAAGCAAGTGCATTGAATTCATTTCCTATTTCCTTTTGTGACTTTTAAAGTGCTATATACACATAGAGAGCTTTTTACACTTCGGGGAATTGACAAAGCTATAACATTTAATACATAAGACTTGCTATACTGAAATTTTCTTCTTTTTCGTTTTTCTCCCACCACCCCAACTTTGTAAGGTTTCTTTGCATTGTCTTTATTTTCCCCTTTCCTCTTCACAGTGGTTGGTTTGTTGTTGCTTTTTTTTTTTTTTTGGTGCACCTTCTTTACCTTTTTAAAATTTCTTTACATGCTTCTCCCTTATTTTTTCATCTCTATGCTTCTGTCCTTTCTTTCTTGAACTTTGGAGCAGAACTTATGCTTGTGAAGTGATGTGACAGCCCAGAAAGCAATACTTGGAGAGCCCACAGAATAAGAAAAATTAGTAGCAGGTCATGTACAATAAATTTATTTTCTTTCTTTCATTATTCCAATTCTTTGCCATCAGAGTAGTTCTGGCTTGTCTTCAAAGGACAGATGACAAATTGTGTATATCTTAATTATACATTTATTTGTATCTCAGCTAGATAGTCACAGGATAATAAACTGTACGTAAATTGACAGAAAGTATATATGAATATGATATTATATGCTGCGACTGGGAAACATTTCTGTCATCAAATGTCACCCAAGGTGTGCAGCTGTTTGGTGGTGTCATATGTACTAAGGACAAAATGGGAAGAGAAGGCAGGCCCTGATAGTTCATCATTCAGTTTAATTGTCTGTTCTCTTTTCTGGAGAACTTTGTCTTCTGAATGTTGTTGTAGTATGTTTCACACCACATCCACAAGAAGTGTAGACAGTAAAATCTTTCTTGAAGTGAGTGTAAGAGTGCTGATTTTCAGTGTTGAGATTCTTGTGCTCCTAGCAGACAAAGTAAACCAAAATCGAAAATATGTTAAGGTGCAGTGACATGGTTCAAGGCTGTTCTCGTCCCCTGCTACTCCGTTGTGGCTGGCTGTGAAATCCTCAATGACATTACAGTTTTGGGTGTAATATCTACTTGCAGTAAGTCACTGAGGTGAATGAAAAATTTTAAAGAAAAGTTAAACTGTATTTCAAAAGAATTTCTATGTGTCTTGCCTGCAGCTCCATTACAGAGCCTCAGCCATTGCATGACTTCCTGCCTAGAGAAAGTTTTAAATTAGTGACATTTTGGTAACTGGTTTTACCAAGTAATTTATTACCAAAGTATATTTCCACAAGTAATTCATGTTCTAAGCATCTGGTAACTTTTTCTTGTTTCTGTCTTAATGTTTTCTTCTTCCATTTATGCTGAAGTACTTTGTGGCTGTGAAGAGGTAGGACTGAAGAGAAGACTGAACTACTGCTGGAGTAAAATTGAAGTAACCTCATATAAACTTATTAACTGTGATTAGGATCTGTCCTGTTATTGCCATAGTCTGGTTTTGTTGGGAGACAGTGACTTTTGTGTACTTGCACATGACAGCTCCAAATAACCTCTTTGGAGTTTATGTATTATGTCTTCCGTCTTCTCCTTGGATGTCTACGTCCCTTTATCACCACAGAACTTCTTGCAAAACACAGTCCCCAAGTCTTGGAAGGAAATAAGTGTCTTTTCTAAAGCATCAGGCTGTTTTCTGTGCTAACAGGATGTTGTGAGAAGCAGTATTCCTGAAAATATTAATTTATTTCATATAAATGCTGTCCTTACTTACTAGTTGTAGTTTTATGGATTTATTTTAATAATTTTAATTTAATGGAATTTCTAGAAATGAAGACTCCAATGTAAATAAATAGAAACATATGCCTGAGATGAATTTGTTTGGCCTACCAAGAATGTCAGCTTTTACATCCTTAATGTTCAGTTTGGCTGTAGTGTTGTGATTGAACAGCTGTTCTAGAGTTTCTGAGAAGAGATGTGAGTGTGTGGTAAAGTTAAAAGGAACATTGCAGAGTGTCATGCCTCTGTAAAGCTTCTTCTGCAGCTTTACTGTGAATAGAAAGAGCCACTGCAATCCTGCTTTATTTACTCAACGCAAGGACAGATATATCCTTCTGACAGACCAGTTATTTGACTATCCTAAGGAAGATTTTCATTGCCTTACACATTTTTTGATGTTGTTGTTTGGCCTTATGCTTCCTAGCAAGCAGAAGAAGGGAATTTAAAAGGCAGCACAAAATTTCTGTGAAATCTATTATTTAATATAAAATCATGTCTTAAAATAAAATTCTCCTCTGGGATTTTGCACAAAGGTCATCAGATCCGACTGAGATGCTGTTAGGAGCGTTTCATTGGCTTTCTGCTTAGGCCCATAATCCTGTGGAAATAACCTGTTTGGTTCTGTGTTGCCTGGAAGGCCAGTTTTACATGTCCTTGGTGGTGGGGCCACTAGAGGACTGTGGATCCAGGATATTCTTATAGTCTTCTATTAATAAAACTCAGCTTCTCCTTCAAGATGGTATAAATTCATTAAACAATGGATGATGTAGAGTAATGTGAAACAGTTACAGAATACTGATTATTTTATTGGAGACACTGGAATTAGATGTTTGAAAATAATGAAAAATCTAAAGAAAATACAGGTTAGGGAATTACACAATGAATAACATTTAGCAGTCTGCTTTCCTGGTATTCAATGTACCCTTTTGTATTGGGGGAAGACATATAGCATGCTCTTTTTGTGACTAGGTGTCTGCTGAGTCAACAGGATGGGCACAGTCCGGTTACCTCTGGTGCAATACACCCAGTGAACGCACTGGTGCCAAAAGAGGCATACAGTGACTCTACCTCCAGTATCTTACTGGTGCAGGTATGGCAGTAGAGGTTGAAAAGGTGAGCCTTGATGTTTGGTGGCAGAGCTCTGACTTGCAGAACATACTGCAAGCTGCAGTGCTGACTGGATCTAGACCATGTCTTCTGCAATGTCTCAAAAAGAGTAAGAGTGTTGCCAAACTCAAGGTGCTTTAGTGTGAAGATCACTATTGCAACTTTAAAATTGGGTTTGCAGCATCATCAGTGCTGAGATGGGGATCAAATGAACTAGCTTTGGGCACTGACAGTTTTCGCCTGTACTGGTATAAGGAAAGTGAGATTTAAGATACTTTACTGGAATCATTTTGAGTATTACAGAAGAAGTCTAATTAAGTGTACTACATTTCTCCTAAAAATGTACCACCTACAGTTTGTTAATAAAAATGCAGTATGCAAAACATTGCAACCATGCTGCTTTTAATAATACTTTCTAAATTTATAAGAATTTTTATTTTTTCTTTTTTTTCTCTTTTTCTTTTTTCTTCTTTTTTCTCCCCCCCCCCTTTATCTTTTCTTTTTTTCCCTTCTCTTTTTTTCTTTTTTCTTTCTTTTTTTCTTTTTTCATCATTGTTTTGCTTAAAAAATAGTACAGAGATAATGGCGGCAGCCTCTGTAATTAGTCATATCAAAACACAGACAGAAAAAAGAATCTGACCAATTCTTTCTTTCATTCGTTGTCTTATGTTCCTCACTCCTATGGTATTAACAGATTCTCCCTGTGAAAGAAATTGATTCTGCACTCCCAGGCAGGTCATTATAAAAAAGGTTTTAAATCATTTGGTCTTCCCATTTCTGAAATATAGACTTCACTTTAATCTTCTCTGCATTACCAGCAATAAAAAGCCCATAATTTGTGAAAAATGAGCTTTTTCTTCAATATGTCCTCTAATAAGTAGCATTTCTACTCCTAGATCACTTGTCCCACACCTGTTAACCTGCCAAACTAGTACTCAGTACATCATAAAGAGGCTGTTTTTATCTCTGTTGTGTAGCCACATGAAGATTAAAAAACATGTTAGGGGATGGCCTCTCAGTTACTAATAAATTCCCTTTTTTGATTAAGTTGGCACCGACATTTGATCATTCACTAAGGTGGGTGCGACCTCATGTTGGTATGCCAGAGTGCACAAACCTGTGTTTTTGACACATCACTCTAAAAGACAGACAGGTAGGATGGGTGTAAGGAAAAGTATTCTCTTCTGCTGACAGTGGTGGTAATTTGAACTGGTCTACTCTTGGAAATACAACAACCCCAGGGTACTCAGAGGTAGGATACATTTTCCACAGTAGAGCAAACACACTTTGAGGAGACAGCCTGATGGCAGCTCACATATGAATCTTCTCTGCATTTCAAATAATATAGCAACATTAGCAGATGGATGAAATGATAGTTGTAGAATCTTTCTAACTGAAATATTCTTGTTATTCTTATTGTTATTCTTATTGTTATTCTTATTGTTATTCTTATTGTTATTCTATTCTATTCTATTCTATTCTATTCTATTCTATTCTATTCTATTCTATTCTATTCTATTCTATTCTGTTATTTTTTTTCTATTCTATTCTTCTTAGGCAAAAAAGATACCTATAGATATATCTCTAGTTACACACATAGCTCTCTGTGATTGCCACCTTAATGGAACATCCTGGACTCCTGTGTTAGGACTATGGACAGCTCCTGTCCTCTTCATTTAGAGCTGTCGGGGTGGTCTTGTCCTGCTTCAAACTGAAGCTCTCCAGCTGGATTGAGGTTGGTTTTGGTTTTGTTTGTTTGTCTGTTTTATCATCTTCCCAAAGCTTGTTGCAAGGTTGTACAGAATTCCTTTTCCCAAGCTAATTAACCACCCTGAAAAACTACTAATTCTGTTCAGCCTGCTCTAATTTGAGCCTGCTTGAGTTGAAATGAGGTCAACACCAGATAGAATGAAATTTCATATAGGATAGCTACTAAAAAATGTTAGAAAGAGGCAGAATATGTTTTAAATGATGTTCTTGAATCAGAGAAAGGCACAGAATTATCTTGGATGTAGACAACATTAGGAAAAAAATGTTGTCTTTAAGGTTCTCAGTGAAGTGGATTACATTTGATAAAAGAATGTGACATACCCTCATATTCACAGAAAATAGCTGACCACTGATTGTTTTAATGTCATTCACTTAAATATGGAAAGGATGCATTTTCATATACTTGCAAAGTGCATATTTGCTTAATGGAAAAAGATAGCAAATGTGTAAAAGTAACCAAAGAAAATGAGATAAAGGTGAAGTTAGAAGCTGGAGATGGCACTCATGAATAATGTACTGAAGAGGACAGTCAAGAGCTGCACAATATAAAGCTGCCCTTTATGTTCTCTTCGTTCATTGCACAAAGTGGAATGGAAAGCAGTCATTATGGAGTGTTCATCAAAGCTCTGATCTGCCTGGTTAATATGATGAGACCACTGGGATTGCCCTTTACCTGTGTTACAGCACCAATTTAGATATTATTTGCACCACTTTTCTCTTTCTTCTAAATAATACTTTCTATGTTATAGGAGACATAGTGATGGAGGAGTTAAGGGAAATCTATAGAATATTTATGTGGCAAATTTAGAGTGAAGATAGCATTTTTAAGTAAAGATGCACTTTTCTACTATGAAACAGGCACATATATAGCAACTTCATGCTGTGGATCTTTTGTAAACAATCCTTGTTTTTCAGCAATATTATGACTCAAATCTAGGCATTTATGAGTATGTTCTAACATATTTATAAATTCCATATCTCATACATTCTGAATTTTTATTTCATTGTTGGTTTAAAGTACATTTCTTTACAATTCACTTTCTATTTGATTGTAATTCTTGTTTCTCTCTGCTCTACTTTGCTACCCTTGTCTATTTAAGTGTATTTTAAGGTTTGCATGTAAATGACTCCCCATCCTTTCTTTATATAGTGCTGGGTTTAGATTTCTCGTGAAACAACATGGAAATGTATGGTGAAACCTATTTCTGTTCTGTGGAAAATCATTCTGGCATGTGTTTGTACTAAGTCAACCAAAATATTTCTAGTCATGTGTGTTTTCATTCAGGCACCTTCTCCCATAGAAAATCAGCGCTGTCTGTGACCCTTCCACTCTCCGGTTAGTAAAAAAAAAATATTTGCCAAACATATTATGAAATAATTGTCCAGTGACAAATTGAGTCTGCATATAGGCAGGAAATCTTTGGGAAATGCATTGATGAGACAGCAGCAATATCTATATAAATGATAAATCTGACATTCAGAAAACTACCAGATCTCTGGATTTCTCAAGATGTATTTTTTTCTTTCTGGCTGCCACAATCTATGTTGGAAGATTGTGAAGAAGTTCTATATTTTTTCTGAGATTTCTACCATTCAGTAGTTACAGCTTGGCAGCTATATATCTGGAAAGTCTGGACGTGTCCACATTGTCTGTATAGCAAATTCGGTGTGCACCGAAGTAATGATTTACTCTGTATGTAGGTACCTTTTCCCATGGATTGAACTTACTGAAGATGTTTAAAATGGAAAATGTGCACATATTTTTTGCGTGGAAAAACCTGGACAAAAATAGGTATAGCCATAAATACTTCCTATGGTAATGAATAAGCCAAATTTCCTGTTTTTGCTGCAAAGACATTCTTTACTTTTTCAGCTCACTAGAATTTCATTGAGTGAACTAATTTCCTGAATTAACAGGTGATGGCTCACGCTCCCTTTGCATATCCTCTTTCTTTCATCTGCATCTTAGAGTTTCTGGCATGACCTTGTCATGCATTTATAGATATTTTAGGGTAAATTAGACACCTACTTCATGCTAAAAACCTGCTCCAATGTCTTTTGCTGATCAGCTCTCCTTTTGATCTTTCCAGCTCCAAATTCCCTCTCCCTGATCACTATACCTTTCCTTCAATGCCTCTCATTTTCCCTCCTGCTTTTCTACTTCAGGAAGAAAAAGACACTTTTCAGACTCTTCTATTCTTGATTTGCCTGATCACTCCTCTATTTCCACTTCCTTGCCCCAGTACTGCAGCTTTTCAGACCTGTCTTTGCTGTAATGCCTATTGCTTCAAAATGCTCTGTGACTTAGTTCTTGTCAACACCTCACATTATCTTACTTCTATGCCCAATTTCAGTCTTTGCCTTTATTTCTTTGCTCCAGCAAAGACTAGCAGTAAGTCTTCCTATCACTTCTTTTCTCTTATGTGAGCTATTGCACACTAAATAAGGCAGATAAATGGGAGCAGGGAATGTTTCTCACCCTGTGATTTTGCAGAGAACCACATACATTTTTAGTAACACAACTTAATAAACAGTGGGCACCATGACTATCAATGCCTTCTATGTATTAAGCAACAAATTACGATCTACTGGCAGGTTTCTGCTCAAACTCTACTGGAAGACTGTCCCGAGCTTTAAATTTTGGTATCCCTTCTTGTAACATCATAGACACACATGTAGTTTGTTCTCTGGACTTCTTCCGATATTTCGTGTGATGTTGGAAATACCTTTCATTTAGTTAGTACTTACTGGAAAGGAGATCCTGCATTAGAGGATTAATGAAAGAATCGAACAAAGAATTGGAAGAAATGAAGTGCAGGAAATGGCAGCACTATTGTCAGAGACAACTAGTGTCATATGGGAACTTGTTATCCATGGATAGGCATTACAGCAAAGACAGGTCTGAAAAGCTGCAGTATTGGGGCAGTTTTGCCTCATCACTCCTCTATTTCCACTTCCTTGCCCCAGTACTTGTTTATTTAACAATAACATCAATTTTCTGCCTTTTTTTTCTTTTAAATTTAAAGACTGTAGAAAAATCCATTGTTCATTTTGGTCATGCTTCAATTAAAAATTTTTAATCCCACTATTTATTTTCAACCTTTTAAAAATTCAAGAGGGGAGTGGATGCTCTTCACTGTTGTTTATAAGAAGCCCACTGTCAGTGTTGCTTGGTCTGCAGAAGTGGGTAGCCTGGAGAACACACCTTTTCAGAGGTTCTTACCAGAAAGGGAAAGTGTAGTTTTCATCTTTTGGGCTGATACTTGTTTTAGTGACATCAACGTTGCTAAAAAGGGCTTCTGTTGACTGCAATTGTTTGGAATATCTGCAAGTTCCTATTCAGAGAGAAGGCAATCTCCAATATCTACACCTAGCAAATACTGTTTATTTGGTAGAAATGGAGTTTAAGCTATTTTTAGTAAATATATTACGACCTGTATCAGCAGGAACTAACACCAAGGTTTTAAAAAAAATTAATTTTCACATTCTGGCTCAAAACTGAAGTTAGATTTCAAACTGAAACTAGGACTATGTATCCCTCTCTACTTATAAATAAAATCTTTATTGATTGAGAGTGCTTGTCTTTTGGTCTATATATTCCCTTCTCCCACATATTTTTCCTCTGTGATGATAAGCTGCTGCAATAAACTTCAAAAGACAAGGTGGCTTATTTGCTTTTTGATTTAAGCACCTTTTAGAAAGATCTTTTAAAAGAAACAGATACACTGATTAATATACCCAACATATCTCTGCATTTGTAGAACCCTGTTTGTTGTTCCATTTGAATCTACAAACCTTTCCTCTTTTAAATGAGTATTAAAGGAACAAGAGTGTTTGCTTTTGTTTTTTTTTAGCTACAATGTCAGTTGGTACTACCCATCAAAGATGAAATATTAGTACATTAAACATTATTTCTTCTTTTGTTTTAAAGGTGACCTGATATTTCTGTGGGGTTTTCTTCCTTCTCTAATAAACTAATTGATGACTGTGTGCTAAATTTTCCAATATAAGAGGAAATAGGAACATTCATAAAAGATGCACGGTCAGTCATCCTTGATCATCCTTGAGGCTTTCTATCAGTACATGCTTTGGGACTGTTCTGTGTTGGGAGGGTGCAGAAGAGATGAACTTGGACAGGACTGTCTTGGAAATCAGATTGTGTTTATTTTGGTACTAAAGAGGGTTCTGATCAAGGCTAACCGTTCTTCTCTCTTAGTTTCTGAGCTTATTTCTTTGAACATATCTTCTTATTGCTAATTTGGCTCTAATATCAAATACATTGTGCCAACATTTTTTTATGGAGTGCTATTGAGCTATTGCCATGTTTTTCTAATCCTAGAAATCATAGATTATGGTGCAAGATTGTCCCCAGCATCATACCCATGAACTTTGAGTTCATACATACCCCTTGCTTTGAGTGGCCAGGCCAAGACTGACCAGATCTCAGTGACAGGAAATTATTCCTGGTATCCGTTCTGGTTTTCCTTGAGTCAGTTCTTGTTTTCTCTGTACCACCTTAAGCTGTTATTTTCTCTCATTTATCTTTGCCTCTGTTCAAATGATAGTCGTGACACTTCATATGAAATCACACATGCTTTTGTCTGTCTGAGTGTTACTTTCATCAGTAAGAAAGCCTGGTATTCTCACGATCTTTAGCTGCTCAGTTACTCTATGTCTGTATTATAGGGTTCCTCCCTCTCACACCGGTATAAATCAGAAGGTGTTGGTGTTGGTAATTCCACAGTTGGGATAAATCTAATACTTTTAGCATCCTTTCTGAATTCTTGACCAGGCTTTTAGCTAATAATATGTCAGCATAAACTCCACAGAAATCAATAGTCACCTATATCACCATGGATTGGGCCCAAGGTATTATGTGATTTAAAGCATGTTATTTTTTCTGCAAAAACAATTTTATGTGCTATTGATTTTAATGTTATACTGCTGTTTGGGTCCTTCTTCTTTTTTGTACTCCTTTTCTAGAGGAGTGTTCAAGGATGTCATGGACACCCCAGATCTGGGGGTCAAGCCATAGCTTATGATGTACTTGTGCCAGTAGCAGCATCTGCTATTTGCTATTTTCTTTGGACTCATCTTTGAGCTGCAAGAAATTTACACATGGTGATCTCTTTGGATATTGGTTTCTGAAAATAATGCCCCCTGGGTTTTGAATGAGGGACCTTTTAAACAAATGCTTATGTTCTGCGATGTGACAGTTTTCTTTGGAAATGTTGGTCTCCTGAATTCACCCAAGGTTTAATTCTGATATGAACCCTGTTCAATTCTCTCTGCATTTGAATTTTACATTGGCAGAGCTCCAGTGACTTCAGTAGAGGCATTACGACTCTTGAATGGTAAAACAGGACATGCAAGTCTTTATTTATTTATGTATGTGCAAGCAAACATTACACCTGTCCAGTTGTGTAGACCTGTGCAGATAAATTGGAGTCGGTGAACCTGTGCTGATTTACAACAGTCTTAAGCATGCGGCCAAGCCTGAGGATAAGAAATGAAAACTCTCTGTCACAGAGGGCTTGGAATGCACAAAACATTTAGTCTGACCTCTGTAGTATAGCCTGTGTTCACCAGGTTATCACAGTGCTGAGGCCAGAAGCTTCTGTTGGTTCAAAGGTAATTGTTCTCAGTTCAAGGACACATGAACTTCTTTGGCTCCTTCAAGAAACAGAACCCACCATGAAGCAAATGAAGTAAAGAAAAAGTATAAGATGAAACAGAAGCTATGTAGGGGATAATAAGAGCAAAGAACCGATCCTGCTATGGTTTACACCTCCTCACTGATTTTCATGAGCATAAATGACTATGCAGGGGCAGAGGTTAGGGAAAATTGCTTTGAGCTGTTCAAAAAAAATCAGCAAAAATTCATGTGCATCTGTGTGTGCTAAGGATAAACTTGTCATTCTCATCGTTCTATACTCTAAAAAAGTCATTAGGATAAATGGTTTAAATTGTCCTCATATCTCACTTCATTAATTAGACATGTTTCTCACATCAGGATGCCTGTTTCTTTGCCTTTATGCCCTTCTTGTTTTCATGCTTCCTCATGCTGGATTATATTTCAGACTGATAACAGACTTGTATCAAATTGTGCTATAACAATTGGTAGTATACTGTCTGTAAACTACACTGGGTATACCTGTGTATCTTTTGCAAAAGCAAATGAGAAATGGGTAAAAAGGTTTTGTGAATGAAAAAAAAAAAGAAAAAAAGAAAAGATAAAACCTAAGTATAAGAGGAGTATTCTACTCTATGCAGTTCCTCAGCATGGGAAGATCGAGTGGAAAAAAAGTAAAGGTTTCCTGTCTTTGATTCATAACTTATGAGAGGTTTCTTTAATGATTGCTCTTTTGTGTAGCCAAAGCAATGCTCATTTATAAGTCTGTGGTTTAATACAAATGCATCAGGATGAAAACTGAAGGAGGATGAAGGTTAAATGACAGGCACACCCTGACTTATAAACTACAGGGCTGATGAATGTCTCAGAAAGCTGACTGAAAGGAAATCTGTTTTCAATAGACCCTGAAAATAACAACAAAAATGAAGTGAGTACATTTTGATTTAATGGTACATTTAACTAATTCTGAATTACTGTAAAACTCTTTTGGAAGTGTTTCTCATTGCAGCATTAATACCAAATGAATTCGTTGAGATCAGTGTTATTGCAGTGAATAATATCAAATAAATTAATATAATTATGGGGAAATAAAAGTGTTAGTAAAATAATTTATACATGTAATTCTTCATTGCTAAACTCCTATTTGTTCTCTCTTGCATTAAGGTTTCTCTGCTTTCTCCTGCTCTCACTGCTGAGGCAGAGTTAGTAATTCTGGTGATTCACATGCGAGGTACAATATTGCAGTCCCCAGGGGTTTTTGCTCATTCATACCTCTCTGTGCATATATCTTTAGATTTCCAAGGTGGTATCAGAGATATCCTTGTAAATCTTAGGGGACTGATTGACCATCAGTGATTTTTCTAAGTTTTACAGAGGAGAAAGAGACTGTAAAACTTGCCCAGGATTGAATTTCAATATGTGAATAATGGTTTCAGCCCAACAGTCTTGGTTTCTGTCTCAGTGCTCCACTCATTTATGCTGCCATAAGTCTAAAGTAACTTCTCCGAGGTCAGTGGAATTACATCAATGTAAAATTAGGGTAAATGAAAGGAAAACCAGCTCTCCATGTGTATTTCTCCTAGGAGAGCTCTTGTTATTTGATGATCAAGTCAGCAAGATGAGGAATAATTTTCTTTGCTATGTAAATACTGCAATTAGAAATCAAACTAAATTTATTCTGACTTTGCCAGTCAGATTTCCTCCAATCTAATGTGAATGAGTCAGAAAATGAGGATTCCTCTGCCTATCTGATTATACAACTCATATTTGTAAATTTAAGGAAAGAGTAGAGCAGAAGGCTTTTGGAGTCTGATGGAGAATCCTTATTTGATAAAGCAAGAAGAGGAATTTGACCTAGATTAATTAAAAAAATGTAGAAGGTGATAGGATTAGTTAAGGTTTGACTTCCTAAGTATGGCTATTTAAATTTAGCAGAGAAGCTAGCCAGCAGTTTTACTCATTTCTCTTAGTGTTTGAGGAGCTTGATCACCTCAGAATGAAATTTTGAGGTTTCTCTGTGAGTGCCATGGGAAAAATCAGGGGAATTTGCTCTTACAGCCTCTGCAATTAGATATCTTTTCTGGAGTACTCTTTCTTTCTACAAGCTGGATGTTAGTGCTTAGATGAAGTTACTGGAGGAAAAAAAAAGGGGGGGGGGGGGGCGGAATTGCTGAATTTAGGGACACTTCTGTGGTCCAGTATGCACTATAAAAGAAGCTGGGAATATTTTCTCATTCTATCTTGATGATACCTGATCTACCATGAACCTGACGTGTGATGGCTGAGTATGTGATACTACGTGTTGGAGAAGATTTCTGCAGTCCTTCTCAGGCAAGAATGGCATGCTCCACCACAGCAGGTACCACAAAGGACTTGCTTTTTGCTACTGTACTGACAGATTTTATATCCACACACTGCAGGAGGGCTCTCCTGGGTCCCACATTTTCCTGAATGGTGAGGAATGTTCTTTACACTTCCATTCGGCTGTAATAATGAAGAATGCATAATATTTTCTAGCTTTTAAGCCCTATTGCAGGAGTCAGTTTTGACTTCAAAGTGCATCTTGAGAGTTCTGGGGGCTTTAACTTCACTGAAACTAGTTTATCTGTTTCTACTTTCCTCATCAGCCTTGCTTAACCAGGAAGAAAAACTGGCCATAAGTCAGAGCTGAGAGGCTTTTGATTAAAAAAACCCCAAACTTAACAACTCCCCCATGGCTTTGATATGGAAGCCTTTGCAAATTCTTGTCCCTGTTTTTAGCTATACAGGTAATTGGTGCCTGGCAGCTCATTCCTGTTGTATTTTTTTGGCTTGGGTTTGTGTTAATTACCTAAATTTACTCATTTAGAGGCATCACTGCATGTGGTTTGGCAGGAACATGTTTTCCTAAAGAGACTTTCATGTATGCTTTTCTGCCTGCACTGGAAGCTGCATTTACTGTACTGCACTTCAAAATGTTATTGTTTGCTTTATTTAGTCAGATAAACAAATATTATGATAATGAAAAGAAAGGTCCATGAACAAATGGTGACAACAGCAGAGCACTAAACATAAGAATTAATTAACACGAACAGTCAGCTATCCTAGATGTCTGATGTAATTTTGAAAAGACAACTTGAAATATTGAAGATGTTCAAAGCAGCACTTAGGAGGGTGAAAAACATCCATGCACTTTAACATCTAAATTACAAATGTGATCTCTGTATCTTATTTACTGGCTTATAAATGAATGATACTGAGATTTGCATGCCTACAGCTCATCAGGTACAGTAAGAGAGGGCTATTCCTATGCCTGTTTTCTGCCCATGTGTTTCTTCCCAGTTCTGGATTTTTTGTCAGGATGGGTCAGGAGCAAATGTATGGAGGAGTGATTCTCCTCACTGTCAGTAGTTCAGACATTTGCATGTTTCTAATGTCACAGGCATTTACATCAATTTCTTATCTCTATACTTAGTTTGAAATGCTGATGCGGAGCTCACTAATGTTAAAGGATCATGCTGAACCAGCAATGTTTTTGTTACGTCTATGTTTTCCCCCATTTCTTTTACTACTGTCTTTTCTGTGCTACGTGACTGCTGTATGCATCTAGTCTTACTCTGCTGAGATTTCAAGGATCAGTTGGAAAACCAGTTAAAGAGGGAGGTTCTGCTGTGCATGTTAGGGTCCAGGTGTCTGAAACTGGGCCTGATTTACCTCTGATATGTCCTGATCCATGCAATGCCGTTATTTTACTTGGTTTTAAGTAGCAAGTAAAGTTGCCCAGAGGCTTCAGTTAACCTTGGACAGCCTGAATCAGTGCACAGCACTATTTGAGCTCATAGATCTGTTCTGGTACAAAAACTACTTTGTAAGTAGCATCTCAGCTGCTGACATTGGCAGGAGCAGTCTCCAGGGGACCAGTCTTCCTGGTGGACATTTCCAGCCTGTGGTTCAGCTCCTTACTGAGGAAAGGGACAAATTAGATTCCGTATTACAAACTTTGGCATAACTATATGCAGTTGAATTACAGCTGGCAAAGGTATGCTCAGGTGTTCTGGGAGGCAGGGAAGAACTGCTTGTATTTTTCCTTCTTTCATTGCTATTAGATCAAGACTAACTAGAATTTGTGCCTAAAGAAAAATTGTGTTCAGAGGTCGTCTGCCCACCTCAGGTATGACCCTGGGAATTTTTTTTTTTTTTTAATAAATCCTTGCCTCTCTTCCTTAAGCAGATGATATCGTGGGGGACGTTGGGTCTGAATCTAGATAAAGATAAATGTGATGTTTGACTTCACTGGAAACAGGAATTGGCCCCGTGTGCTGAACCTGATTTTTTAATATGAGGAAATACTCACTAAAGCAGAACATCGGCATATTTTCAAATTAAGATCACAGTGAAAATGAATATGGTGCACTCTGGTTATTTAACTAACTAGACAGATATGAGAAATTCTATCTCCCATGACTAACACAGGATGCCTTTTGATCTCAGTACAATAAGAAGGAAGACAGAGCTGCTGGATGTCTTAACAATGTTGATTTTGTATACTCAATAGAAGGTTCCCAGAATTGCAAATATTTAGAGTGAGTATATGTTCTTGTGTAGTCATTTTTCCATGGCCACATTATCTCCATTTAGGAGGACTCTCTTTCTCTGTTCTGGCTCTATCTCAAAACTAACCATTTGTGTACCATTTCTTTTTCATAACAGCAAACAACCATCACCTGTGCTGAGCCCTAGAGACAAAATGCAGTGTAGCAATGTCAGGCTCTACCTGATGGGCTTTCTCCTAAGAAAATTTTAAGTCCACTTAAAATGGTGCTGATTCTTTCCCACTTCTATTTCATATTGTAAGTTTCTATAACATATTATCAGTTTCTCTTTTTTTCTCCCAGATATTTTATTAGCTTTCCCTATCTCATGGCACTGGTGGATTTCCAGGAGTCTGGCAGTGGTTTCGATGTGCAGTAATGGACAGAAATCCTTTCTAATATCTGAATATCTGTCACCTGCATGGTGCTGAGCACCTGCCCTGTCACAATGTCTAGGCATAAAATTCCAGCTGGAAACATAGCAGTTATGTGGGGGAGAAGCATGGAAAGGGCAGCAGAGTAAGGTAGGAAGGTGGGTAGGCAGATGACCTGTGGGACAAACAGACAGCTGTAATGGCTTATATAGATTCACCTAGTGGCCACATCACTCCTTTCACCCCATTTCTTTTTCCTGCAGGTAAGTAGGGTGTGAGCTGATGTTTCCCTTGTCCATGACCTGTGGCTAGGGAGGAAGAGGCAGGGTCATAAGAGAGAAATAAAATGGGGCTGTAAAGCAAAACAGGTCCTAGGAGAGAGGATATTGCCATGAATGTGATAAGAAATACATGGGAGGATTATTTTTTTTTAGAAAGAAAAGGAGAAGGGCAAATAAAAGAGAGACAGATTAATGAAGGGAAAAGTGAAAAAAATTCTAGACAGTCATGAAGGAAAAATTATGGTGATTAATACAAGGCATATAATTAGGAATACAGAAAATGAAAATAAAAAAATACAAGAACAGAAAAAAATCTAGCCTTTTGGGACTGTTTATTTTCTTCTATTTAAATGGCAGACATTCTTGAAAGGCTTTAGGAAGGATGTCAGGTCAGACAGCTAATTTCTGATTACTAAAACTGATACTGCTGACTATTTCTCTGCTGTGGAGATTGCCTTAAAACAACTGGCATTGTTTGCTGTTTTGAGTTAATATCTTAATGACATAAGTACTTGTTTTTTTATTCTGGTTTTCAGTTCTGGTCTTTCTTCCCTCAACAGCCCTAACAAGACTCTGAAGTGACATTATGAAACAGTGGTGTAGCATGGAATTACTTTTAAGATAAAAAGACTTTAAAAGTTGCCAAGTGTAACATTACAACCAGTTGTTGGAGCAACTTCAGGGGGTAGATTCAGAATGTATTGTGTATAAGAATCTATAATAGACTTGAAAATCAACATTGGAGTTGTTACTTCAAAAGCCTGTACCATGAGTCTCATAACTGAATAAAAAGGCTTAAAGATATGAAATGAGTTGAACCCGTCTTGCTGTGAAGCTTAGAACCTAGAAGGAAAATATACTTCACAGTTGCTATTTGCAAAGAAATCATTATTGTTATATACATCTCTAGATTTTTAGGACACTTGATTTTGAACATTTCGGTTGGCAATGCAGAATAGTATCAGAGTAAAAATAGCTTACTGCTCTGGAGACAGCCTGTGGCAAAGGGCAAATTTAATGTGAGCATAGTCAAACTCATCCAGTTGTGTCTAAACTAATCCTGATCATCTACCAGGGACTTGTTGGAGCAGATTGCAGCTCCTGCCTAGTTTATGTATCCAGACTCCTTTTTTTGAGGGGCTAGGGGAGGTAAGAAAACCAGATACAAGAATTTGGATTGGAGTTAGTAGTTACCTGGGTCATATGTTTGGGTTTTGTCAGGAGTTCAGAAGGGCTCTGAGGCTTTCCCCCATCCACTTTCCCTTGACCATTTTCCCTCTGGGGAGGTCTGTGTTTTCTGCATGTCTCCCAAACAAGGAAGATCCTTACGTAAAATGTTACAATCCACCTTCCAGTTCAGAAGAGACTCCCACTCATGTTATAAATGTAGGTGAATCTTGAGAAGGTGTGCCTCAGGCCATTGAAGCTTTCTGTACTGCACTTACTGGAGAGGAGAGATGAGAGGAAGCCACGCTGGTGAGATATTACTATCGAGCCTACACCTCTCTGCTTCTGTGCTGGAAGAGGACTGCCAAGAAAAGCTGCCAGGAAATACTGTGTTCTTCACACAACCAATTACTTGCAGCAGCACCTGTGAGTTTCTTCAGTCCAGTGGACAGCCAATGAAAGGATGCAGACCCAGTGCCCAATTTGTAAATAATTCGAACAGCTTTTAATCCCCTGAGTTTATGGCAAATACCTGTTTCATTCCACTTCACTCTGCTACCTCTTATTTGAAGGAATGACCTTCACTTTGTCCCTCATCACTTCTCTGCCCCACAGCACCTGCTGCCAAAAGTAATGATAAACTCCAGTGTTACCATCAGCTTCATCTAGCTGCAATAGCCTCATAAGATTCCAGTTTTGCAACCACTTTACATATCATATGATTTAATTTTGCTCCCATTTCTTTACTGAAAATGTTTTATTACAGGTAACATTCTTGTTTGGGTTTATTTGTTTAATTTATTTTCTTTTAAAAATTTTTTATTTTTTTTTCCTGGGGGGAAAATGTGGCTGTATTAAACAAGGTCTGACTCTCTTCTCATGAAATCTCTTTTCCACTGAGGGGCTCAGCTGTTAATTACTGAGTATTCTTCATTTTGAATCCATTTCTGATATATACAACTTGAGCAATTCTCACTCTCTTCCTCCTGTTTATATGGAGGAAAATATATAAAAATGGTTGGAGGAGAAAAAACATCTTAGACCTACCATGTACCAAAATTAAAATCTGTTAAAATTAATATTTTTTAGCAGGTAATTCAACATTAAGATGGCTCTTTTAGTGGCGCCTGAAGAGAAAATGATGTGTAGAAAGCAGCCAGAAACAACCATAAGCCAAATGGGAGACTGAGAGGGGATCAAAGCAGTACAACTGGCTCATAGCATAGAGTGTATCCTCTGTAACTGCTGAAGCTCTTGCTTGAAAGAAAAATTATCCATGTTGATCCTGACACAAAACCAAACATCAGGAAACAAAGGCTTTGGCAGTTCTCCTCTGGAATTTGTGTGATTATTTATTTAATTTTTCTGGGTCTCTGTTCCATTATCTCAGAAAGAGGGATATCAGTCCTTCTCTACCCACTGTGGATGCAGAGCTATGAATTCATTGCTGTTTGTAAAGCACAGGGAGATCCTTAATTGGAAGGATCAGACATTTCCTCAATTGTAAAAACCAAACATCTTGAATAAATAAATAATTTGTACTGGGCATCTTCTTCGTCCTAAGTATGAAATGGTCTTAATGGCCTTCAATACACAGCAAGGTTTAATCTGCTCCCAGGTGGCCATTAATCCTGGAAAAACATCCAGTTTTTTCTACAACTGGTTGCTTTAGTAATGAATATTTCTAATGAGACTAGAAACTGGTCAGAATCAATGTATAGTACAAAACACCTACCGGTTTACTTCAAATGATGATGTTGTTATTGTTAGTATTCATAGTTTAAACAAATTGGCTGCTTGCAGTTAGTTTATTAGCTTCTCTAATGTCACATTGGAAAACACATCCTTTGGATGAGAGTGAAGGAGGACTATTTGGAAAGCTAACAGAATATACATTAAATCTGAACAGGGGTGGCAAAATTAGGGATTGCTTATGGTCGATATGACTCCACAGAGACAGTTTGTCTCCAATTTACCTGTGGTTAGTGAGAACAAGTTTGAGCAATGTTTGGTTTATCCAAAGTCCTCTGAGTTCCTGAATATTTTGAGATGTTTCTATTGTTCATAATCTGCTCAACATATTTGAATAGGAAATTTGTCAAAGAATTGTAGAGCATATTGCTGTTTTTTTGGTGTTTAGGGAGAAAATAAGGTATAAATGCTGTTGTTAGAAATGCAGTAGTAGTATTCTCCTACAATGAGTGTGGAATTATTATTCACAAGCCAGTCTTTTTAGTGACAGCTGCCATCAATACTCATTAGAAACCAGACCCTTACACTGTTTATAGAGCAAGGATTTAAAAAATTGGATGAGATAATGCTAAAACCTGCCACACAGTTAAATACAGCCACTTGCATGAACACTCATTGTGTTCACTGAAAGGCTTCCACTTCTGATTGTCCTGGTGATATACTGCTGTACTGTGGCTCCTGAAATAAATTAAGTCCTATTATCTTATAACTACTCTTATTGGAAAACACGTCATTGTTATGTATGACCTCTATGGAGGGTGTCATTAAGATAGGGCAGTGTGTGCCATTCCATAAGTATGTACATTTTGCAGGTTAATCATAATGATAGTGCATAGGTTCAAATTATGTAATTTTTCAGCTTCCTTGAAAGTCAAGAATTCAAACCCCTTGAATAGACTTAGATTATAAACACTATTCATGTAACTTTATATCTTGCAAGTCTCCTTTAGTGCTCTGTTATTAAAATATTATGAAAAATGAAAGAGCTCTGATTAAATATGACTACACAGATAAATTTACATTAATGTGATATGATTAATTATAAGTTAATACCTCGTTCAGATAAAGCATTTTAGGTGGCATAATGCACAAGGTGCAATGATAATCCCGCAACAGTCCTCTGTTGAGGCAATCAAAAACCAGACACAAAGAGCTGTTACGCATTTTGGAGTTGTGCTGATAATAATCACTATTCTGAATTCCCGCTCAGCTGTGCTCTGTTTGTACCACAAGATGTCACTACAGAATCCAGGATGATTTTTAGATTTTTCTATTTTTTTCTATTTTAGATTTTTTTAAGCTAAACTTAGAAACATGTTTATTTCTTTTTATGTGTTCTCAAGTAGGAAACAAAGCTCATATGATAACCTACAGTGAACACTCATCATGCCTTTTAAATAAAGTAATAGGTATAGACCTGCCAGAGGCTTGGGAGCAATCTCCATCTCTATTTCTTCTAAACAATAGCATATAGGTCCTGCCTTCAGTCCTTGTGAAACTGCTGATGGTCATAATAAGTCCCAAAGCATGTTTATGGCAGTGGTTCCTAAGTGCCATTTTTAAGGGGGTTATCCCCCTGCTCACTCTTCCTGCTCATCTCTCCGACAGGCAGTGCTGGGGGACAGAGGTTTTGTCTTCTGCTACCACAATCAGACATAAAACTAAGTGGGAGTTAAGTGTGTAAGTGTATTAAATTGTCAAAGAATTGCACCAGTTCTAAAACATAGCAGCAATTTCCTGTACTCCATGATAAAAATTAAGCAGTCATAATACGGCAGCCCATAGATCCCAGCCCCAGAAATAATCAGTTGAGAAGACAATCACTGACAGAGGAGATCTCATTTTCTGTATTCCTGTTTAAGGGGAAAAATACGTGCTTAATTCTTTCTTTCTTTGAGTTATTTCTTGGGAGGACTGTGATCTTTCACACTTCTGTCATATTTGGTCTGGATTTGGTAACTTCTTTTTTCTGGGAGATTAGGTAAGGACACCTAATGGAAAAAGGATATGATAGGCCCTTTCTTTGATGCTACACATCAGCAGTATCTCAGCAAAAGAACCACAGAGCTTAATGCTCAGGTCTTGCTGATTAAGGCAGAGAAGAGGTAAAGTTCAGATGCCTCTCTTTAATTCTGTGGTATTGAGCTTACACCTAAGTTTTGTTAGACCATGGGTGGCTACTCTTTCTCATTACACCTTAATTTCTTTTACTGCTTCTATACTGTTCTCTTCTGAATTTCTTGAGGTAAATTTTTGCCCAGGGAACCTCTGAAATATTCTTGAGGGCTTCCTCCCACCACCATACCCACAGCGTTTCTGGCCAACCCTGGGAAGACCCTGATCCATCCTTGCTCCTAATCTGGCTGCACATTACTATGACAGCCATACGATATGGCCTGTCCTGCCGCATAACTTATTTCACTGTCCAGAGATTTTTAAATGCCATACATTTAGAAAAAACAGCTCTGTGGTAAAGCTGGGGCTCCGAGTGCTTTTCTTCCTAGCAGCCAGTCAGTTACATCCACCTCCCCAGGTGTGCTGCTGGGCAGGGTGTGTGTAGGGGAAGACTGTCTTGGACAGGCCATGGCCATAGAGAGGTGACTTGCTGGCTAAGGAGGAGGACTGTGGTTGCAGATATCTGCCAGGAGAGTGATGCTGTACCAAGGCAGAGGCAGAGAGGGAGCCAGGTCAAGGATGGTAACCCCTGTTATGTTAGTTGGAGAGAAGGGAAGAGTAGTGTTTTCACCCAGGGTATGAGGTGCTCCTGAAGTCTTTGAGAAAAAGGTCACTATGTACCCTGTAAGTAGTATGTATGGCCACATTTTCAACTGGTGGGATGCTGATCATCAGGCATGGAAAGGGAAGGGGCAGCAGACACCCAGAGGGGAGGAGGCAGCAAAAACCTGTTTTTACTGATCATTTCTCTGGAAAGGGCGGTATCGAGACATTCAGTCTCCCCATGTAACTGTGACAGTCACGGCAGTGACCAAAGCATGTGGCATCATCAGTGGTGTTATAAATATTATTTATGCCTTTTTTAAGCCAGTGCCTGCTCTATTTCCACCACCATCATGTAGTGCCCAGATGACAGCATTGCATACCCTGTCCCTGGTGGAGGTGACATTAAAAGGTTAGCTCACCTTTCCTGCAAAGAGAGGTAAGGAAGAGCTCCAGGCGCCTGAAGGCCCACAGAGATGGAGAAGGAAACTGGAGAAATATGTGGTGTCATTCTCTGGTTACACCTGAGACTTAGCTGACACTGGGAGCCACCGCATACTTTGGTTTATGCTTGGCACCGGCTGGGGCAACAGCTCCATAATTGCACTTGCATCTACAATACAGATACTGGAGGAAGGAAGAGAGATAAAGAGATACTTGTTGCAGTGCCTGAATGTGGTGAGGATATGGAGGGGTGTTACAGTCCCAACTAGAGATTGGAAATGTCATTTTGGATTTCCAGAGAAGCATGCTGGGGACAACGTTTGTTCCCTGTGAGAAAAGAGAGAGACCCTGTCCCCTCCTTCTGTAAGCCTTCATCCTGTTTCTGCCGGTTGCAATGAGCCTCGAAGGATTTTCTTTCGAATGAGAGGGGATGAGAGTCTGCTGGAAGTTCATGCATGGTTGCTGTCAGGCACCCCTGGTGCCAGCCTCCTTGCCCCCACCAGCAATGGAGGAGTGCTGTGCATCACTCATCTGGTGAGGTAGGACCTGATGCTTTGCTGGTGCTACTTTTCATGCTGCTGCCAACAGTGTCAACATTTCTAAACTGCTAAAAATTGCACTTGATGAATATTTGTCAGGGTGAGAAGGTGCAGTTGAACTCACATCCCTGTTGATTTATCAGTGCCTTGCCCAATAGCAACACCTAGGTATATAGATCCGTGTCTCCAGGGGATGTACCTCAGAATGCAAAATCAAAAAGACTTCATGAAGACAGCAAAAGAAGCTAGTGTTTGTGGCTCATGATGGCCTTTGAGACCCTGGAGCAGGAGAGATTGATGTCTTTACACATAATCACAGCAAGTGTGTGCCCTTTCCAGGGGACATTTGAATGCATCTTGTTCAGCTGCTTTTTGGGACAGAAGCTGTCATTAGGAGTTGATAAACTGCAGTACATGTGGCCTCACAGACTCCTGTGATGAAGACAGGTACAGGGACTAAATTTCTGTTCCATTTGAATGGATGAAATCGAGAAATAATACAAATGGTCCAATAAACAAAACAGACAAAGATGTACCAACAGAATAGAATGGGAATTTAGAAGCTTGTATGCTGCCACTTGAGCTGGAGGCTTTGCATCTAGAAGTTAAGTACCTGCTACTAGTCAACATTTAGTCTGGGCAGTGGCATGGTCCATGAGTAAGTTCTTGCAATGCATGCCCAGATCAACCACTTCAGTGGTCAAGCATCAGCTGTGGCAGGCTCCAGCAATGAGGACTTCCTGTTAGCGAATCTGAGAGTGGCTGAGGTGTTTCTTTTTATGGGACGTAAGCTGTGGTCTCTGAGATGAGCTGGCTGACTCTTAGACAGCATCAAGATACAGATGTATCTTTAACCCAGTGGATTTTCTCTGGAGCATCCTGGTTCTTCCCCTAAACCTTGCAAGTCACCATCTCTTTTGCCAGGCTGGCACAGAGATGAAAAGGCAATGGTAAGCACAGCCCTTCAAGAGGACATTGTTTTAGATACATGACTGGCCTAAGGTTGCTCCAGGCAATGAACAGTGGGGAAATCCCAAGGGCTGCAGTAAGGACAAGGATGGTGAACATCAGACCAGTTTTGGAGTGGCCCTTGAGAGTGACCTAAGGTAAAAGCACAGCTAAAGCTGGTAGGACCTGCTTCTAGTGTGTAGTGTTAATTATTATGAAAATTGGCATAACTGGGCCCATTCACTGGTAGGAATCTCATATGATTTGATCTAAAGGAAGCCATTTTACTGTCTGTGTGACAAAACTGCAAACTGCTGCTCTGAGAAGGTTAGACAGGGAAAAAAAGAAAGGTTTTAATATGGTGAAATTATACTAATGGCACGTCCTCAACCTTGAAGAGGGCTAGGTTTTTTAATATGACCATTTAAAAGAATAATACTGCTCTCAGAAAGCCTTTCTATTCAAAATGAATTACTTTGCTGGCACCTGACTGACAAAGATTTTTTTTAGTATCAGACACAACATACAGTACACAAGGACACATTTTCTCACTGGAGAGCAACAGATTATTGCCTATATTGCTGTTTTGTAACATCACAACCTAAATGGCTTTTATGTTCTGAAAAGAAAAAGCAGGGAGGAGAAAGGAAAAGCTTTTGAAGAAAAAAAATAATTTTCCAATAACCCCCATTAACTACAGAGGTCATTGTGGCAAAATGAATGAGACTAGAAATCCACTAAAAGCTGCAGTATAAGGTACGTTGAGACTGACAAGCCTTTCACCAAGTAGTTACAAATGGGACTAATGGTTTAAACTTGTTAGCCATTATCAGAGCCTCTGATCCTTGAGTCAGCTATGGAGGCTATGGCAGAAATCAATAAGGCATAGCTTACATGGTGAACTGCTAGACCATATAGATTTCTTGAAGGGAATTGCTCAGTTCCTCCTGTTCTGCAAGCTGAAAGCAGGCAGTTGAATCTCCAGAATGATTGACCACAATACCCTGGGGCAATTAAGTTTTTGCCACTTTGAGGAGGGATGAGGATAAAGGGAGGGAGAAGTCCAGCATGAGAGAGTGCAGGTTGGACTTCCATGCTGTGGTGAAGCTTGTGGTGTTTTCACCCATTATCTCCATTACGAAGTGAAAGGCCTGAGACTGACACATTTGTCTCAGAAGTCGTAGAAGAAATGGCAGTATCATTGCTCGTATGGACAGTCCGATAGTAAACTGCATATACACTACTGCTGATATGGACAGAGATATCCCCTAAGGCTCCCATTCAGAAACTGTCGGAGAAATCCCTTCCCGTTGGCACATTTTGAAACGTTCCTGTTGTATTGATCAGCTGCTTTCTGGTGGAGTACTACAAGGCTTCAATTAAACGAAGCATGTTTTTGTAACAATTATAGACAGGATACAAATTGTCAGCAAGCTGTGAAAGTGAAATGTTAATACTTGCATGCCAAGAGACTTTGAAAGAGAGAGGTGTACCATTGTTAGACAGACCCGGTCCTCTCCTTGCCGTCAGTTAGTTGTAACCTCCATTTCTGTCAAGTGTTGCACAAAGCATTTGTATGTGTGCTACAACTCTGACAAGGTTCTGAAAAGGCAGCAGTGATCTCTTAAGACACTGTGATATCTCTACTGTTATCTAACTTTTGTCCCCCTCTTACAGAGCTTCAATAATACAATGCCATGTATCAACTGACTAAGCAACTGCAACCATCAGTGTTAACCCCCTGCCCTGCTTGCTTCATTTCACCTCTCCTTTGACCCTCCAAGACAACCAAAATGATTCACACAATTTGTTTCATTTATTGTGTTCACCTACGTTTGAGGGAAGACCAATTCCAGAATAGTCAATAACATAGTGATCAAAGCGCAGTACAGTTTAAGGGAGAATTAAAAGTGAAGATACTTTTCTGATTCAGAAAATGTGCAGATGAAAACTTGATATCCAAGTTTGAGGCTCAAATTTTAACAGTGTTACTGTCTGTCCTGAAGCAGTTGTGCTTATGTGCTTTTCTGCTCATGCTTTTTCCTTCCTTCCTTCCTTCCTTCCTTCCTTCCTTCCTTCCTTCCTTCCTTCCTTCTTCTTGTCTTTCTCTCTATTTTTAATTTTCCAAAATTGTATTCTCATCCACAGTAGTGTAAAAAATTCTGAAATCTTTCTGTGAGTTAAAGAAACAGTATCTTGTTCAAGGATGGCCCCAATGATGTCTTTCCTGCTGCAAAGTGTTCAAATGGAGCAAAGGCAGAAAATGTCAAGGTTCTCAATTGATTATTGTCACTGTTTTGTCCTCTCTCTCTCATATATGGTACATTTTGTGCAGGTTCTCACTACTCAGAAAAATGACTTTATTGTTACAGTTGCTTGATTGCTCACAGAGAAAAAAAAGGAGACAGCCTGCCAGAGGTCATTTAGGACCTCTTCCTGAAAAAGGTTTGCTAAGTGATACAGTAACAAGCATCTAGTGTGGTCAGACAATGATGAAGAAAAGTTTCAGCCATATACTGTGGCTTGCTTTAGTTCTTAATAGGCTGCGTAGGACATGACTAAATTTTTCAAATTCCTTATTGGGCTGGGAATAACATATTAACAAACCTACACGCACCTTGGAGGAAAACAACAGTCAGCAGAGGTAAGCGAAGAGCCATTATCATACATGATTCAGAAGTGGTTTCCTTAGTGGCCGAACACCAGAACCAAATAGGTGGTGTTATTGTTACATGGCAACATGTAACATGAAGGTTATTTCAGATCATTTACTATAATGACTAATCAATGTAATAGCATATCTACAGCAATGTACATGACTAAAAGGTTCTGTGGTATTAAGTGGGCAGACTGTGCTAAACCCTACCCAGCAATATGTTGTTTGTGACAGACCATGGTATGGTCATGCTTCAAGGAATTGATGGTGTCCGGAAGCATAAAGTTTTTTGAAAGAAGTCTTGGTTTGGTTTATTGTTTTTTCTCATTTGTTCTTGGACAGATTTACTCTGGAGGAAACTGTACAATTACACAGTGCTATGGCAGACCATTAGCTCTAAATAAACCTTCTCATTTATTTGGCTTTACATGGCTTTCAATTTCTGCAATAAATCTATCACAATTTTATGAAAAGTTGCTGGCAAATGTATGCAAGTTGGTAGTGGAAAAGTCCTTCAAATGCAAAGAAGCCTCCCAGAGAGGTCACGTCACTCGTAACTGCCTTGGTGCAGAAGCAGTTGATGATAAACACTAGCTAAATCTATAGAAGAGAAATCAATTCATTCCACTTATGAACCATATGCCTCCTGCTTTCTTTTGCATAACCACAGTAAGAGACTCAGAAGCAGAGGGATCAGAGTGTTCAATAAAACCATTAAGCAGTAATTTTTGTATGTGTGATTCGACAGCATTTTGAATGAATACGTAACCCAGCTTTTGCAGTACTGGAGAATCATTTCTGTGAATGTGTTTTTCCATAACTCTCATTCCTTCCAAAATTTTGAAATCTGCAGTAATCATAACACAAAATCTCAAAAAAAAATTGTCCACATTTATTCTGCTTCTTGTTCATGGCGACTGACCATTTTGTCAAGTTGCTTTGGCAGCTTTTTTCTCCCCTCTGCTTCTCTGACTCATATCAGGGCTTGTTTTTTTTTGCCTTCCACCACTAATTCATTTTGAAAGACTATGTGTGGGCAATTCTTCTTTTTGCTTCATCTGACCTTGGCATGAGCTTTGACCAAAGTCTTCTTCAGTCAATATATTTTTTTGTTCTCTGCATATATCTCAAGTATCAAAGATTGCTGACTGAGAACTCCTGATTCAGCATCCAGAAAGATAGATGTAAGTGGTAATGTTAAAGGAGATGTTTAATTTTTTTTTTGTTTGTTTTGATGGAGAGAAGATTAAGTTATAGATAGGATATGACAGCTTTGAAGAGTGAAGATACTAGAGCAGAAAAGACACAGCTTTTGGGAAGTAAGTTCCCATTATGACTGCTCTTCACTATGGGAAAATTTGGTGATTTTGTATTTTCTGCAGAGAGCAGTACTGTCTGCATTCATTTTTGTGGAGTGCTCTGCACCACTGCCTTCCTGAGTCCCTTTTGCTGACCTGAATACTCTATGGCTCTGGAAAATTTATGATTAAGGGTGAAGAACCAGCTCTGGAAATAGCTCCAGGCTTAAGGGAAGGAATGCTTTTGAAATTAGGAACAGAACTTAGAGTCTGAGACTACAGGTATGGGAAGTTTTTTAATTCTTGGGTTCTGAGGGCTCCGAGTGCCACAAGTCACTTGATTCTGCCTGGTATGAAGCAGTTGTGTTTTCAGTCAGGAAGAGCTTTTCAAGACTGCTGCAGTTTCAACTGTGGCTGTCAAACAGGGTAGTCATGAGTGTGTGGATTGGTTCTTATCTGAGAGCATAGAACCAAGCACAACATTTTAGCCAGCCACAGAGAAAAAGATATTTATTTATTTATTTGTTTATTCATTTTTGTGAGGAGGGCAATATATGGACAGAGCAGATGATAAATTTGAATATTTTGTATTTCTCACAAGTCTGAGAGAAAATCAGTGTGTACTGCAGAATAGTCCGCTGCAGAGCCTCAAGATCTATTGTCAAAGAAAGGAAAATCCTCTTGTTGATATATGACTACACAGGTGCACAACAGTACTCTCTGGAGTCAGGGTATACCTGGCACTATTCCCTTAATAAGATCTAGCCATGCATTCAAGCAGGAGAAGTGATTGTTCCACCTTCTGTGATAGCTGGTATGAATAAATCAGTGCTAAGAACTGCCTCTGGTTGAGGTAATTTCAAATGTAGTGACTTCCAGACATATAATTCAGGATGAAATCTAGGTAACAAATGCACAAATTTTGTAGCAAATCCATGAATGACTAAATTACAAGCTTTGCAACAACACAGTAATTCCACGAGGGACTTGCACTTTGACTCTTACAGAGCAGTGATAAAAAGTCATGCACTACTTCTTTGGCCCATCATAAAAAAAACTGCTAAGGGGGTAGTTTAAAGATTTCTTCAGACTCATCCATGGTTTAATACATTGTGGCTTCATTAGTTCCTTTTAGTTAAGTTTAGTTAAATGTCTGTTGTCACAGACATTTGCCAAATAAGTTGGTCTCACTATTAGTATAATATAAAGAGGCCTTAAACCTGGCATGTTCACCTTTTTCAGGTCCCTTTGTATAGTCTTAGAATGGTGAAGGCATCTTTGTATAATCTGGATTATACACTCTGTGTTTTGGAGTGCACTTAGAGTATATCCTACCTTTATACTAATGGATAAATGTCAAATAAAGATACTATGGACATCTTTACAGTTAATTCTCCGGAGCCCATGTTTTATTGTGGAAATATTACAGTCTTTATTACATAATTTGATTTAACAGTAGAATTTTGGAGACTAGTAAATAGAGTCCCCAGCTGAACAAGGGCAATATTTTTGCTCTGGGAAATAGGTTTTTGGTCTAAATGTGTTTGTTTGAATATCTGAAATGGTCTAAGAGCACATGAGCAACTGATGTACTTAGGCTGCATGAAAACATTGTGCATTAGCTGACAAAATTTTCACAGACTAAAAATAAGTAAAACTATGGACCCAATTTCAAACAGCTACTTCTTTTTAAAGCAAAAATTGAATGCAGTCAGCAGAATTATGCTAAAAGATTAAAAGAGTTGGGTCTTAAAAAGTATAACATCATTTATGCTGGTAACCACTAATGTGATGTCCAGAAAAGATATCTGTTTATTAAGGCAAACATTTCAAAACCTCTTTCAGAAGCTGATAGTTGTTATTCTTTTTTCTTTGCTTCATTTCTCTTTGATTATGCTGGCTGTATAATCCCTATTTCTTTGAATGTTGGTAAGCATATGCTGCACATCATGTGTTATAACTAATCCATATTCTTTCTCTTGATTTCTCTCCCTCTGGGAAGAGAACTATTAGGGCAGTGTACTTTTTTGTTTTTATTTTTTAGAAAAGTACATTCAGCTATATATTTATGTAGAAGAAGAAAGATTAAATATGTTTTTCACTTAGTGTGGAAAATGTGGAGATTTCGGATGGTCTTTAGTTTTTATGGGAGTTTGTTTCACAGCTGGGACTGTCCCTTAAAAATCTGTTTCAGAATGGCTTTTGGTAGACTTATGTTTATTCAGTTGTTTTGTTGCCACAGACTAGTAGCACTCTGGCCTACTTTGCATACTAGAATCTCATGTGTGGGCAAAAATGTAATAAAGAAGGATTCAGCTGTAAGAATAAGACTGTATGTGTAGTTTCTTGTCTAACTTAATTCTGGTTTTAAAAATCCAACACAAAAAATTAAGATGTTCTGAGACGTATGGGAAATTCCTGCCAGATGATTTTCTCTGCTTTGTCCTCTTCAAACAAGCCAGCAAGTGTACATCTGGCAAGAAAAATGTGTTTTGTTTTAAAAGTTGTCTAAAAGGGAAATGGTTTAGGGCATGGTCAATGGGAATTCTTTCAGTCATGGGTCATCGGTTTAATCCTACAGTATGAAATTTGAAATGCTTGAATTAGTTCAACTCATCCTAGATTACAATATTGTGTGAAAAGAACCGATTGGCAGCAGTTTCATGAGCAAAGATGGAGACAATATACTAATTTGATGAAACTGAGCAAAAGGTTCCAGCACCAAGTTCTGCTCAGTAGTATGAAAAATACGAAAGATGCATTTTGAGATAATCCTGGTTCCTATATTATTATTTTGATCTACCTAGCTATTATTACTTTTTTAATACTCTATTTGTAGTTATCATACTTAATTCCTAGGTCTCTTGGAAGTACTCCTCTTTTCTGGCTCACCCTTGTAGAAGGGGCACTTGGAAGCATGTAGTTAACAAATATTCATTTTCTTCTCCAGGAAGATATTTTTTGCCAGTGTGTCTGATATCTGGCTAGCAGGTCACGAAGGACTGGGAAATTTTAAATAATGTGTTAAGATTTATGCAAAGGGTCGATGTCCAGACATTGAACATCTATAAGATCTAGATATTACTGCATAGGTATTTTCCAGAGATGAATATAATAGCAATTATCTTTACCAATAAAGTTTATATGCTTTTTTTGAGCTTTTTTTTTTTTTGTAACTAGAACAAGTAATTTCATATAAAAATTAAAATAAAACTGAGAAACTGGATGAGAAATGCCTTTCAAATCCTCTGAACAGTCTCTGGTTCAAACTGTTTTGTGGGGTTTGATTTTTTTGTTTGCTTGGCTTGTTTTTTTTGTTTTGTTTGTTTGTTTTGGTTTTTGGTTTTTTGTTTGGTTTGTTTTTTTTTTTTCTATGGGGGGACCTGATACATGAAACTAAAAGAAGATGGCAAGACAGTTTGCACTTAAGCACATAGCTGTGGACAGCCCAGAATTAAAGCACAGCAAAAAGCTGCATCATTTCCCATCATATTATGGTTTGTAATGTCAACAGCTGAAGATTCTGAAAGCTTAGAGCTCAAATTCTTGCATATCTTCTGGTTTAAGAAGTCAGGAAAGTAAAATACTAAGTCAAAGAAAAACAGTCATAGACTTGGAAGGAAGGGTAATTTATCCCATTTAAAACCTTTGATAACCAAAGGGTAGTGTTGCTTTACTTCTACATCTGCCTAGTGTATTCAGGATAGCTGTGGATCATATGCTACCTCAGCAGAGATTAGACTGTATGGGACAATCTAGAGAAGGATGTAGTTTCTGCAGTTTCTGTTAACTTTGAGTGAAAGTTACAGCTGCTTAACTACCCTTAGAAACAAGGGTCTAATATCCAGAAACTTGCTGGGTGAGATACACGGAAATCTAAGTTATACGTGTTAGTTGAATTACACAGATTTTTTTTTTTTTTTTAAGTTGACACCACTTGCAAGTTTTTCCTTAGCACAGGGCCTGCAGAAACTTACTTGAGAATAGCAGCTCCTATACTTTCCTAGCTCCTGGAGTATTCAGCATCCAGTTTGACTATCTCTCAGGATGGTCACCTTAGGGAACACCAGAAGTATCAGAGAGGTGCAACATCTTGGCCTCATCTGCAGTTTCTCTGCAGATGCAGCACAAGGATTGCTGTAATACACAAGTGTATTCACGTCACCTTAGACAGTGCTTGCTTCTTTAAGGTAGCTGTTTGACTACAGTTGGACTAGATGATTGTTTTAAGTGCCTTCCAACTATTCTATTCTATTCTATTCTATTCTATTCTATTCTATTCTATTCTATTCTATTCTATTCTATTCTACAGCCATAATGAAATCACATGATATGTTTAGGAATTCAGTGTCTGGAAATGATGTTTTGGCAAAGCAGTCTATTATCCTGCATGTTCTTCTCACTAACTCAGCTAAATTCTGTCCTGAAATTTAAATAAAGAGTATATGGCACTAATTGTATCAGAATTCTTACCAATGCACATAATCATCACTTTGTGATATTCGTAAGAAAATAATCTTAGAAAATGTGCTCTTAATTCAGTATGAGGCCAGATATTTCTACACACATAGTTTCACATCTCCTCAGCTTTGAGGAAGGTTCTGACCTAAGATACATAAATGCAGATCAGGTAAGCACCTTCCTTCTGATGGACGGACACAAACGCAGAGCATCCAAGATATTGAAGGCTGTAATTCCTGCTAAATTCATTTAAGAATGTGTGACTATACGCTCAACATAATATAAAAAATAATTAAGGATGGCCATATTTTATTTTTGGATCAACATATTGCCTTTTGATGAGTCAACTTAAAATTTTGCTTTTATATTATATTCCAATTTAAAAAATAGCAGAACTTGCAGAATTTTTACAATAGTTTTCTGGGATACATTGCATTTCTTCCAATGTTAGCATATGGTGCGGGTACGTGGGACAACACTAGAGAAGAGTTAAAGTGAGTTGGGAAAGATGCTGGGATGTATGGATTGATTTGCATTTACCATACATCTTCATTTCAAGTCCAGGGTTCCTACAATATTTAATTAATTTTCTCTACAGCTTTAAATGGAGTGCAGCTTCTATTAAGTTTAATTAGTTTCCCTGGAGGCTTGCAGGGTAATGGTACAGCTACTGAAGGAGAGCAGCTTCTAATTGAGAGTAGCTTCTAAACAAAGATACATGCGGTTGAATACATTCAGTTTCAGGGTTGGGTTACTTCAGTGAGGCACTGCCTTATGTTCAGAGATGGATGTGCTGTGGGGTTAATTGACTTAAAGGTTGCCAAGATAACTAATCTTTCAGTTTGTGTGACTTGCAATTCCTGTGAGTAAGCATTTTTACAATTAACATGTAATGGAGAAACTGAGATACAACTCAAAGATGTGACTGAGCTCTTTATGAAAATGTGCACCAGGCCATAAAAATGCCCACAGTTACACCACAGTTCAACTGATCCATGAGACTGGTTTTGAAAGCCAAACCTTGGCCTTCAAAAATTTTGGACTACCTTCCAAATTTATGAAGGAGAGTGGACCTTGAATCTAGAATCAGGCAGATTCTCCTTGCAGATGCTAATTGTTGAGGAGGCTCTGATTTGGTGCCCATGTATGTATGCTAACCTAGAAAACCCAGAGACTTTTGTTGCAATGTTTTGGCATCAACATTGGCATTTCAGATAGTGGTGTCTGTCACTTATGTGATCTTCAGACAGAACATAACTGCAAAAGTCCCATCAGCAGGACGTTCCTAGAATAGTACATGGAAAATGTATTCAGTTGAATGATTTGGGAAATGGTTCTATTTCTAGTATACACTTGAATACCCATACATAGAACATTCCCTTGAAAAGTCTAGTTTAAAACATTTCAGTCGATGTTGGAGAGGTGGTCTGCGTAAAATAGTGAGAAGGGGAAAGCAAGTTGTGAATGGTGGAGAAAGAGGGTTGCATGTGATACCTTGATAATCCAAGTATTTGGGAAGATATGATAAGGAGCTGTTATAAAACTCCTATGAATTGCTGTTCATAGGTCTGTCACACAGGGAAAAACTTAAAAGAAAATATAAATTCCCAACAATAAATTAAAAGAAATTATGTAGAGTATGTTTTATTTTCCAATATCTTTTTCTAAGGAAGCATAAAGCTCCTTTGATATTCTTATTTTTCAGCACAAATTCCTGCTAGACCAACAAACAAAGTGTTATTACAATTTTCGTCCACTTCTTCCTGGAAATTATTAATTATGCATTTTTAAATTCTTTTCTTCCTTCCACCTCTCATCTTAAGTATTTCTTCTAGTTACTTAAAATCTGTTAATTCATATAAAAAAAAGGCACTTTCCCTAAAAATAAACCTTCTATTCTGACCTTCTAAGCAATCAGTAAAATAAGATAACATACTGTCTCTTGATGTCTGCTACTAACTACTTCATGGACAAAATCAGATCTCCCAAAACATATGGGTCTCAAATGCTTTCATGTTTCAACCCAGCTTAAATGCCTAACTACCCTTGATGACTTTTGGCCACAGAATGCAAAGACAGGTTTGTTGCTCCATATTTAGACATCTAAAAAAGTAACCAGATTTTCAGAAATGTATAGCAAGCTTCAAGAGGATTAAAAGTCACACTGGTACCTCTGAAAAACATGAAATCATACAAAGTTTAAGCACTTAATTTTAAGCTGTCGTACTTAAGAAGGTTGACTACTTATTTGTACCTTGCCCCTGCTGTAAGAAGGATAGCAGTGCATTTCCTCCTCTCTTAAGAGTGCAATTGAAACAGCTTAGCGAAAATGATGCTTATAAAACTGGTCATCTGGGGCACAGGTCTTTTCTGTGAACAAACAGAAACCATGGGAAAAATGAGTGGCTGTAGTGGTTTTAAAAGGAAAGGGCAAAAAGAACATGATAATTTAAATGATTGGATGTAGAAGGTCATAGTTAACATCACACACTGTCATAAAACAACTCATTTAAACAAAGAGCATTCTTATTCAATTGCATGCAGAGCAGATCAAAAGGAGTAGTCCAGTGCAGAGAGTAGTTAGGGCAGCCCATTTTAGCATTTGCTGCTAATATGAAAAAATGCCCTTTAATACTTACCTGCTCACTTGGAATGCTTTTAGCTGTGGCATTACAGTAATGTACATAAGTAGTATCATTTCCTTACAAGTTAAAAAAAACCAACAAAACAACCCACCAAAAACAACTTGGAAGAAATTCTTAGTATTTTTAAAATTCCATGACTTTGGTCAAAGGACTGCGAAGCCAGGTATTAAGGATTTCAGGCCTGTCAGAAGCTTCCTCCAATAAGAGGGCTTCTGTCATTCACAGTTGGGCACGTTCAAGATTTCCTGTGTTACTTACCTTCATGTTGACAGCTTGAGCGTCTCAGGGGACTGTGGGATTTTCTTTCCCCTTTTTTTCCTTTCAAAGTGTTTTGAGTGTCAGAGGGAGCTGAGGAGCAATGGGAAGGAGTGAGAATGAGATAGTTTTTTTGGTGTTTCAGCTACTCTCTATTAAATTAAAAAAAAATGGCAATTTGTTAAGCCTTTCCCCCCTAACTAATATTTAAAAGCATTCAATTAAGATTTTATAATGTGTCCAATGAGTTAAACCACCCCATGATATTAGGAAAATATTACATATATAAATAAAATACATCAAAGCATTAAAAAGCTATTACACACTCCGAACATAAAATGGCAGAATAATGATGGATCCTGCCATGCAGCAAACATATTCAAAAATATTATCTTCCTGGTAATGAAATGCCATCCGTTTCATTTTAAGCTAAATACGTTAGACATATCAGTGGAGTCTGTGCTGACACAGCAGTGAGTTGAAATTGAAAATCTGAAATTATATATATGATTGGACACAGTGTTAAAGTAATTTATAGGAAAAACCACAAATGTGCTGGGTCTGCACCTTTTGGTGAACTCATTTTAGAGAATCAGATAGAGGAAAACTCTACCATTTCTAATGTGCAGTTAGAATGGCAGCTCGCCAGGGCCCCAATATATTCAGTATGAGGGGCAGAAAAAATAGGAGAGAAAGAAAGAAAGAGGCTAGGGAGACTTGATTCAAATTACAACAATTCTGCATAAGCCATCAAGAAAATGGCATTCGTTTTCATCGCTCTGACCTAATATGATATAGCAGCTGTAAGAACTGTATTAGCTATCAAGACAAGTGGGAGATAACGGGCAAACATTTAGAGAGGGACATCAGGATAGGGCTAATTTCAGCTCGGCTGCAGATGCTTCGCGTGCTTTGCCATGGAGAGCAAAGTGGCAGCAGGAATCATTAGGACGATCATCTGATACCCAAGGTTTAGGCTGAAATTCAGGTTCTGCTGACTGGAATGGAGCCTCAGATATTACACACACACACACGCAGACACACACATACAGCCCTCCCCGCAATGTGCACCGACAATTTTTCTCTCTCTCACTCTCTCTCCCAAGTACTTTTTCCTTCCTGGCTGGCTCATCTCCAGTCAAATAAAGAAAGCCAAAGAAACAACAAGCATCAGGAAAGGTTTTGTGCGTGGAGCTGCTCTCTATGCTTTCAAGTATCTTTTGTCCTATTTTTTACAGTTCTTTCCTGAATTCAGAATGTTTTTCATTTAGTTTGAGAAAAGAATTAGAGAAAGAGGCAGTAATTTACTATTAACATATAGATTCAGTCCTAGTATTACTATTACAGCTATTAATGTGCTAATTTATAGCATTAAATAACATTGTAATTATTTATAACTTCTTATTCAGAGGTAGGGTAATTGGTGTGGTGCAAAATACAAAGTTAGACAGATGTTATAACCAAGCAGCTACTTTTTAAGCAGATCAGACACACAAGCCATTTTGGGTTTTATGTTAATCTTCTACTTAATCTCCTGCAAATGCCATAAATTAACCTGATTTGTAAGACTGCCATTGTCCTGATTTTCTTCAGATATCATAGCAGTCAGGAAACATGAAAAGAAGTGATGACTGGGACTTCGAAAAATATTTCATATAGCTCTGTTGAAGCACTGTTCTTGTGAACAACATAAAAAAATCCTTTAGCTTTGGGAACAGTGTGTAAACAACTTGTGTGCCTAATTGTTGATGGACATTGCTTTTTTCTCATGCTAACGAGTATTATCTTTTCATTTTTTCTATTATCTGAGTATTAGAAGTTGATTTCTATCTTGATGACAGAACATCTACAAAGTTTGTAGAAGCAACCCACTGCAGTAACTGGTAAATTGTAGTCGGCTTGTCTGAGAACGGTGACTGAAGATATATTGCCCATAAAGAAAGAAGCCTGCGTACATTGCGATTACTTTTTTACCACCTTGGCATCCCCACAGCTGACCATTTGGTCCTTTTGTTGTGGTCCCTCGGTTGTGGTCCTTCACCACTAGTCCCACTCTGTGGCAGCTTCCCTGTTCACGCTGAAAAGAGCTGTTAGGACAAGACTTTCAGTTCCCATGAGTTCTTGCTCACGTTGGGTCCCAGGGACATATTTCCAGTTTGAATTTAGGGTCTTTAGAGAGATGCTTTAGAGCGTTCCTTTGAATTTTCTTGCATTCTTCTCAGGGAAGCTCTCACTGTGGCACTTTTTATTCTTAAAAGCCCCTCAGAGAATGATCTAATGAGGAAAAGAAAACTTCATCTTAAGTGGCTTATTCTCTTGCTTTCCTGGGCTTTTTTGTCTGCCCCATGGGCAATGATTACACTTTTTAAGTATTGCTCTCTACAGAGTTCCTTTGGGTCTCCTTGCTAAGCCTTCAGGAGGGCAGATGTTAACTGGAATCTTTTCCTAATTTTACAAGGCAGCTTTGTGGGTAGTTCTCACCTGAAGAAGTTATACAATAGAAGTAGGATACGTACATGAGACATACATACATATATGTGCCTATAGCACAGAGTTATAGTGTGGGACAACTTTTCAGCACTTTCTTGTTTAGGTCTCTGTCACCATCATTGACAAAAGTATTTCCATTTCTACTTTGGTAACATTTCCTTGAATGTTATTGTTAGTGCTATTTGAAATAAAAGATGTGAAGGGAAAGAAGGAGTTAAGTTCATCAGTCTCTCTTAGTTCTGATTATGTTTGTCCCAAAATATTTAAGAAGTGCCAGGACTCCTACTCACTGCTAGATTTACATTACTTGCAGCTCACAATAACAAGATAGGGGCCATTGTTTGCAGCAGTTCACCTGGACTCTGTCACTGAAATGCTTTTGGGATATGTTGTCTGATGTTTGTAGTAGGAAGGACTGAAAAAGAGTTTCATCCTGGTAATTACTTACTAAACAGAACTAATCCAGAACAGCTGATGTTCAAGGAGATCAAACTTAATGAATGATTACAAATCTGTAATCAGCAATTTACAGCATATGTACACGTTGGCTGACTTGTATACTCAAGATGCGGAGGACACAACTGTGAATTTTTGCACTTTACGGACTATCAAATGAGCTCTGTGCTGGGAAATGGGAGGTCTCTTATTCTCTCTGTCAGCCTGGTGTTGGGTTGTGATTCTTCTGTTCGTTCTGCTACTACTATCATGTTTCACGTGTGAGTTTGTCTGCAGGCTAGAGGCAAATATGATATTTCTTTGCAAGTAATAAATTTGTTGCATTCACCCATGATAGAAAACTGAAGTTAACATTGGTTTAACAATCAGTGATTTTAATGAAATACTACTCAAATCATTACAATGAATAGGGTTGATGACTCACAAAATTAGACCTTTTGGCAAATTAGTTAATGACTGACAAAACTGCCTGAACAACTCTACTTATCAATGGGATGTCAACAACACTAGGAAAAGTGATGGAAGAAATATGCTAAGATGGTCTAGTACAATCCCACAATAGTGTATTATCAGGCAAAGAGCAGAGAGAATTACTGTTGGCATATCTACCTATCCAGACAGACTTACTCTCTGGTAATCAGTATTAGTACTTTGCTTTTCTTAAATAACTGTTCCATTGGATATTACTTTAATTACACCTCTGTAACCAAGTGGCAAAGTTATTCAAACTGCAGACAATTATGGCAGCGACAGACTTTTTTGAGAATGACGCTAAACTGCAGTAAATTAATGTTGTAAATGTGTTCAAGCTATTTTTATGTCTGGAGATAAAATAGGAATGCTAGTAAATTATTTGGAAGCTCTGAAACAACTACATACACTTGAGAATTCAAACAAGTTTGCAATTTTTTTATCTTTTCCTAGCTGTCTGTGGAGAATTGAATAAAGTGCTGAGAATTTATGATGTTAGAACAAAATGGGTATCTGCTGTGAAAAGAAGAGATGCAATGTTAAAGACCATCCAAATCTGACACGGAATCTGTCCAGTACCAAAAAAGTCAGTCTGAAACCCAGGTTTTTTGGCCTCTCAGAACAGATTCCAGGAGTTCAGTTTTATCTAATCAGAGAGAGACTGGGATTGTACCCCAGTATCAGTTTTCATGGTGACAACTGAGTAGAGCAGGGTTGGGAAAGTAGAACCACAGCTTCTACTATTTACACGTATCTTGGTTGTTTGCTTTATCTGGTTTCCATGCTTGTGTTGAAAAGCCTTGATGAAAATCAGTGTGAGATTTTTTTTTGGTGTCTAGGCATGATCTCAAAGCGCATATTTGGAGCTTCTGCCAAAATACTGGGCCAAATCCTTGTCTACACTACATTGGCATAAATCTAGGACAATCCCATTGATTTCAAAGAAGTTACTGCAGGTTATACTAACCAACGTGCATATCCCAGAACGTCAGAGCTCTGCTAGGATAAATAGTGTTCAGTTTAGATGAAATTGGCATCATGAGGTTATATTCTTTTCCTCTTGTAAGTCAGAATGTATGTGCTGCTTGTAGTTATTGGTGCTGTACTAGGTAGCCACATTTGTTCTGGTTTTGCTCTTAGTTTCACTGGGGATGGTCTCAGAGATCTGCATTTATATTGAACCTACTGTTGCTTTAAATCTGAATGTGAGATCAGCGACTGGCTACACTTAGCCATGTTAATTATTATTAACAGAGTTAATTATTATTAATATTAAAATAATTTTTAACAGAGTTTCATGGTAATGAAGATGAGTGTAGACTTTACATAAAGGTGATGGACACTTTGGAAATGCCTGGTAACAGCTGGAAAGGTAGGCAAGCCCCTACATCCACATGGTAGACTGTCTTCTCACAGTCAATATATCACCAAGCAGAAATGTAGTTACTGTTTACAATGTTCTTGTATTTTCCTTCAAAGCTTCTCATATGCTTGATATTTCATCTTTTGATAGTTGGGCAGTAAATGAGATAGACAATCTTCTGTAGTAAGATTTAGACTGAGGCAATCCCTTTCCTAAGTACTTCTGTCTACTAATAGTAATATGGACAGGGATCAGGGTTGTTAATCTGGCTGTAATGGGGGTTCCACAATGAAGGGGAAAAAAAAAGAAAAGAAAAACTGTAGGTGGTTCTCTTTAAATGGCAGTAAACAATGTCGAAATTAATGTGTTTTTCTTTACTCCTGAACTGTTGCTTAGTGCACTGGAAAAGATTCTTTTTCTTTGCCCCATTAAATAGTCACCAAGAAACCCAAATGTGTTGTCCAGTAATACCTGATAGGAGGGGATGTTTTTCTGAAACTAAATGAATAAAATTATCTGAAGCAAACGCAAATCTTATCACTGAGGAATCTAGATAAAGATGTTATGTAGGGTTTTCCCAACCTTTTAAGGCAATTTGTATCATTTATGGCAGACCCATAATGATGCAAATTGCCATCAAGTAGGATATTTCAGGCCATTGAAATGCCATAAAGCTGCAGGAGAAATAAATTATCATCCCAGAACTTTGTATTCAAATGGCTGTTGTGAAGAATGAACATAAACCAGTCTCAATGTGCTCCCCAAGTTTGCTGGGCACCATGCCAGCAGAATTTATTTCATTGCATTAATTCTTGTTGCTGCCAAAAGAAAGAAAAAAGTAGACAAGAGACAAATTTATGTATAATATTGATCAGGCTGAATTAAAATGCTTACACGATCTGGGATTTAAAAACCAAGAGAAAAGGAAAGAGAGAATAAGAATTATATTCTTTGAACACAGAACTACAATTTCGTAGTTTTTCTGGTAATAATTGTTTTCTGACACTTTGCCCCCTTCATGTCCAGGTCTGAAGTGAACTTATACAATTGAAAGAATAGATCTTTCAAAAGAATAACTTTTTCACAGAATAAAATTTTGACCCTTGTTTGTAAGAATCAAGCTTGACTCTACACTATAATTTTGTCTGATTTTGACAATGAGTATTCTTTTCACTCCCTATACACTTCAGGTATAATCTAAAATTTATATGACTACAAATGAAAAAGAAGTTATATTTTATTGTCATCTAAAATGGATAACTTTGCATAAAATCTGTTGAAATTTATTTAGGCCCAGAAAGTCTGTTCTGTGTGCTAATGGATAGTTATTGTTTTATCTCCCTTCTTTTCCCGTTTTTCACTTAGGAGCACCATTTAAAAAGACCTGAATTGAGACCGATTCTTTGTTGGGTGCTGCATGTCCTCTGCTCCAGGCAAAGTTGACAGATCACATCTTACCTTGCCAGATATATTCTGCATTCAGAAGCAATAATCACACCACCCAAACTGAACTGCTTTTGCTCTTACCTGGTAGCATACCTGCTCACTCCAGTGTTCATAGGAACAACAATTTCTATGTCTAAAGGAAGAATTTCTTTGGATTTCCCTTAACTGCTTTTAATTTTTGTGGAGAGCTGTGTTGGCTTGTTTCATTAACTGCACAGGAATCTTAGACTTTTTACACTTCAGCAATATTGTTTACAAGCACAGACACGTACGGTGTTATAGCCATATATAAAAAAATATGTTATTCCTTCCCGTATCCTCCAGAACCCAAATGTTCTACAAGTATCTATTATAAAGTCTGGATATTTTGGTACCCATTTATTTGGAGTTATTAAAAAGTAATCTGGACATAGTCCTGGGCAAATGACCATGGGCAAAAATGCTTGAGCATTGGGCCAGTTGACCTCCAGAAGTCCGTTCCAATCTTGACCATTCTGTGATTCTTTGGTTTTAATACTTGTTTATTGGGAATGCACCTAAAGCATGGTTAACAGAAATGTTCCATAAATGTGAAAATAAATAAAGTAAATAGCAGGCAGTGGCAAGAGTGGAGGGACAGATCTTGGAGCAGGCCATCCTGTCAGATTGAGAATGACTCATATACTGAGTGCGTGGAACAAATGTATTTCTGGAACATTCAGTTCTTTGCCGCCTGATAATAATCTGTTGTTTTCAGCAGTGAAAAATATAGAATGGTGAAAAGTCCAAAGTTTTCCAAGCACTAAGCTGCGGGCTGCTAAGTATGCCCAGCCTTTGGTGGATGTCGTAGACTACTGAAGTGAGTGGATTTAAATCCAGTTGGTGACTGGTCACGAGTGGTGTCCCACAACGCTCAGTATTGGGGCCGGTTCTCTTTAACATCTTTATCAATGATCTGGACGAGGGGATCGAGTGCACCCTCAGTAAGTTCACAGATGACACCAAGTTGGGTGGCAGTGTCGACCTGCTGGAGGGTAGAAAGGCTTTGCAGAGGGATCTGGACAGGCTGGATCAGTGGACCCAGGCCAATGGGATGAGGTTCAATAAGGCCATGTGCTGGGTGCTACACTTGGGTCACAACAACCCCAGACAGCGCTGCAGGTTTGGGGAGGAGTGGCCAGAGAGCTGCCTGATGGAAAAGGACCTAGGGGTGTTGGTCAAGTGTTGGCTGAACATGAGCCAGCAGTGTGCCCAAGTCGCCAAGAAGGCCAACAGCATCCTGGATGCTCCTGTATCAGGAACAGTGCGGTGAGTAGGACACAGGAGGTGATCGTCCCCCTGTACTTGACCCTGGTGAGGCCCCACCTTGAGTACTGTGTCCAGTTTTGGGCCCCTTACCACAAAAAAGACATTGAGGTGCTGGAGCAGGTCCAGAGAATGGGCAACAAAGGTGGTGAGGGGTCTGGAGAATAAGTCTCATGAAAAGACACTGAGGGAGCTGGGGTTGTTCAGCTAGAGAAAAGAGGCTGGGGGGAGACCTTATCACTCTCTACAACTACCTAAAAGGAGATTGTGGAGAGGTGGGGGTCAGTCTCTTCTCCCAAGTCACAGGACACAGGACAAGAGGAAATGGCATCAAGTTGCACCAGGGGAGGTTCAGATGGGATATTAGGAAAAAATTTTACACTGAAAAGGTTATTAAGCATTGGAATGGGCTGCCCAGGGAAGTGGTTGAGGCACCATCCCTGGTGGTATTTAAAAGATGGGTTGCATTGTGTTTGGTGGCAGGGTTTAGTGATGGTTTTTTATCAGACTTAGGTTGATGGTTGGACTAGGTGGTCTTAAAGATCCCTTCCAATCTAGACAATTCTATGATTCTATTATTTATTTATTCATTTCTATTTATGAGCATTTTCTAAAACCTTATCTTTTTCAAATGATCACAGATTCTTCTTTCAGATTAGATGGAAGTTTGAAAGGATTTTTGTAAGGGTATTGTATTCACCACAAGGATATTTTCTGTGGATGGGATATCTGAGTTGGCCTGAATGTCAGTATCAGAAGGAGAATTGAGTTATAGCCAAAGAATTGCCATATTTATAAATGGTACAGGAATGATTATTTTTTTTTCCTTCGGAGAATACCCAATAACCCAGTAGAAATAAATGCTGGAGGCTATTACTAAAGCAAAGATTCTAGAGATGTTAAAAAAAAATCTAGATAGATGTCAGAATCCACCATCCATTTATAGGATAAGATAAACACAAATGAATTTTCATATGTAAGTCATAAATTACCTAATTTCATTAGAGAAAGCCTGAGCAGTTCACAAACTGTAGTGATGAGGCAGCAAATGAAAGGCAGTCTTCTGTAACTGTATTTTATACAGTCTTGTATTTTTCACTGAAACATTGCCTACTGCTTCTGTAGAAGCCTTTTTCCATATGAGATACAGACCGCCAGGAACTTGGTAGGGCAGTTCCACATTTCATTTAGCTTCTATACTCCCTTGGAATTTTTTCTGTGTAAACACTTTTTTTGGAGTAGTGGTACTAATAATAAGGATTTAATTTTCCATTTTGTGGCATTAATTATGTGCCAAGGCTGTACAATTTCAAGCTGGGTTTCCATATTGTTATTTTTCTGTGTTGTAATTGAATGAAGTTACCTGTGGTCTTCAGCATTAGTGTTTTCAGATGCTACCTGGCCATTTGTTTTTATTGTACCTTGTGAAGGACCAGTAGGATGCTCTCTATGATTAAATTCAGGTGAACTGACCACCAAGTGCAAACTGAAGAAACACCAGGGTAGTCCCTTTTTTCTCTTTCTGGTACATGCTGTTGCCTCTTTCTGACATTGAATGCAGTTCTTTTTGAAGTAATTTCTTATTCTGGACTCCCTTCTGGGGTATAACCCATTAGTGTGTTATTTGTATTTTTATTATTGTTATTTCCTCACATACACCCCCTCATGACACAGGGTTTTCCAACTGTGTTTGCAGAATTTGTTCAAATCTCTTCAATTAATCAGCTCTTTAAGATATCTTGAGTCACTCTTTTAGGTCCATTCAATGCTTATGCACTTCTCAGTCAGAGGGCAACTTCCAAAAATAAAGAGACAGGATGGAAGAAGTGCTTTCACAGAATCACAGAATTGTAGGGGTTGGAAAGGCACTTCAGAGATCATCTAGTCCAACCCCCCTGCCAAAGCAGGTTCACCTACAGCAGGCTGGACAGGAACACATCCAGGTGTGTTTTTAACATCTCCAAAGAAGGAAACTCCTCAGCTTCTCTGGGCATCCCGTTGCAGTGCTCTGGCACTCTCAGAGTAATGAAGTTTTTCCTCATGTTCAGATGGAACTTCCTGTGTTCCAGGTTCTGTGTGTTGCCCCTTGTCCTGTCACCAGGCACCGCTGACGAGAGCCTGACCACATCCTCTTGACACCCACCCTTTAGATTTTTGTAGGAGTTGATAAGATCCCCTCTCAGTCTTCTCTTCTCCAGGCTTAACAAACCCAGGTCTCTCAGCCTTTCCTCATAAATGATGTGCTTCATTCCCTTGGTCATCTTTGTAGACCTCTGCTGGACTCTTTCCAGTAGTTCCCTGTCCTTCTTGAGCTGGAACTGGGGGACTCAGAACTGGAGAGCGTACTCCAGATGCAGCCTCACAAGGGCAGACTAGACAAGAGAACATAGATAGTGAGAATGAAGGAATACTCTTACTGGGCTGTGGGCGGCCTAAGATGAGCATCTTCTAAAGCTGAAGTAAGGGAAATTATTTTATAAGTCAGAGATAACTTTTAGAATCCAACTTAAGACGAGAGGAGACAAAGAGAGGAGAGAATGTAAAAAGCACTCTGTGCTGTTGTCTGTATGACTAAATGAAACATCTGTTACATATTAGATCTAGATCATAATTTGCCCTCTTTCTTTTGCTAGTGATAGGAAGTTAGGGTAATAATGATGGAGAAAAACAAGGCAGGGGATATCATCACTACCAGTCCAGACTAATATTTGCATAACCATTCTATGCTTCTATGATTTTAAGTCACAGCACAAGTCCATCCAGATGGGAGAGTTGGATCCAGCACTGCCAGTACCTACCAGTCTGCTCCAGTCACTCTTTCTATTCAAGTGATGGAGCGCACCTATTCAGTGCATTAATACCAACAAGGCATCAGAAGAGTGAGTGCAGATGGCATTTTTTCATTCCTTCCTGATCATCCTGGAGGATAAAGCAATGAAATGTTAAGGGCGTGTGAGCCCTCTTACTGGGACTTCTTTGTTTCCCTGAACCCAAAAGGCTGCTGACAAAATGATTCTCTGCTAAAGGCATTCCCTATTTCAAATAGTCACAAATCTGGCTGAGATCCTTCTTTCTGAATGCTCACATTTTCCTCTTATGTGCATAGCTGCTGAGGGATAGAAACAATGAAATTTTTAAGGAAAATGTAATACATGTAAAGACATAAACACACATCTTTTTATTGTGTTCTTGAAATACCACTATTCAGTGGTATAGTTCAATCTACACAGAAAAACATTCAGCACTTATAGTGGTTTGCATTTTGAACCAAGACTTCACCTTTTTCTTGTTAACCTGTGATTTTTTTGGATTGTCTCTTTCTCCTACTTTCAAAGACAGGGTCTTCTTTTTTTGCATTTCATGAGTTTAACCTAATTTTATTGATTGAAATAATTTCCCAGTATACTTCGAAGTATGAAGCCAGAATGAGATAACTTGTCATTTCACTTTTCCATAATTCTGGAATTATTAATTACATGTGTTTTAATCTATGGTAAATCCCACAGGTCACAAATGAAATCAGGGCCAAATTTTATTAAACATGGTGCAGATTTTAAAGCAATCTCTGCTTGGAAGAATTTATCACATCCATGGATAAGAATTAAGAGTTAACTTCTAGACCTGCCCATCTAGCTTGGGTAAAGGTGGCATAAATTGCTGAGGTCCTGATGCTTTTGTGGCAGTCGATTGTCTATGCTCAGGCTTCATTTACAGGACAATTTTGTCTGTTCTAAAGGCCAGACTGAGTCCTTAGAACTCTGACATGACTTAATTGCTGTTTCTATAACCCTATATTTTTGTAGATATGGATGCTTCTGCAGTGGTTGTACAGAAGACGTAAACAATTTTGACCTTTGATTTGTACAGAGATCTCTCTGGAGTTAAGTCATATTGCTCTTATGCAATGGTATAGAATTGGAGTATAACACCATTGTGTAACACATGAAACTATATTTAACATTCATATACCTTTTATTTTCTAACAGACTTTGTGACACTTAAAATTAAAATAGCTTTCAAAGTAATAGTTTGCCTATTATTATTATTAATTGTTGTTTTACATCTTTATTTTTTGACAAAATTCACAATGGCTCACTGCACTACTGCAGACAATTTTACAACCAAAGGTGCTTGCTTGTCTGTTTCTTGCATTCTGTTAAATATTTCTTATTCCTTCAGACTGCACTACAAGGACCATTTCACTGTCCCCTTTGGCTTCTGCATCTTGCTTCCAGCGTGAACAGACAGGTAATAACCATTCAGCAGGGCCATTACCTCTTCTAAAGACTATTATCAAAATGGTCATTATACATAATGGAGATTATTAGAGGCAGCTTGAGAGATTTTTTAGATACATCTCTACAGTAATAGGTGGCCCTTTTTAGCCTTACACATTGGTGGGAATAATACTAGGGCACAAAACACACAGCAAATGTTGCTTTTTATCAAAACTTTTCTAGCTTTTAATGTCTTTCCAGGATTGACTTCTGGATTAAAATGATATTTATACAACATCTGTGAGCACTACTTGTTGATAAGTGTATCAGACTATAAATGCTACAATGAAGAATTACAAGTTTAAAATGTAAGCAAAGTATTTTTTCTTCCTAAAAAGCTATGAAGTTTTCAGTAAAAAAGAAATATTATAATACAGCACGTTTTCAGGCAGGTATATACTTTCCAAAACATTTAGAACCCAATTTTTAAAGAATCTCAACCTGTTACCCTATGGAAAAAAAAGACCATATGAAATCACTACTTGTTCTTTTTACAGTAACATTTGTTTTCCAACTGATGATACTTCTTTTTCACTTTGAGTTTGAAATGCAAAGTCTTGGTTAATCCAAGGAATATCTCTAGAGGAGTTGAGCCTAAATGTTGAAGGGATGTGTCTTTTCACTCTACCTCAGCTGCTTTCCCATTCTGTCCACAGCACTAGTTAGAATATTAGTTGCAGCCCTGCTTCTGCACCACTCTGGCATACTGCAAAGACAAATGCCAAACAAACTAAAGTGCATTTACATCTTGGGTTTCGCACAACCGATTTTGTAGAAATGCTGTCCAGAGGAATGGGCTGGGTGGTGAGGGAGAAGAGGTGGTGAACTCTTTTCCAGTTTATTCATGACTTTCACCCAGAGGAGATTGGCGTTATTTATACACATCCTTTGAAATTGTCTGTGTTAGGAGGCCCAGCTTCAGTGTGCCAGATTTACTGGTAACTATGTCTCTCTTCCTTTCAATTCTACCTTGTGTTCGAATCACAGTTCAAAACAACCCTCTTCTAATAAGAGCTGAGTGGATACGGGATTGTTATGAGTATTTTCCTTGTCTTGATTATCCCTGCTACATGTTGATTATATACCTTTCTTCTTAAAGAACATTCTCTCTTTCTTTTGGGGTATAAGCTCTGCCTACTCTGCTTCTAATAATGGCACTTATCATTTGAAGGGAATCAGAAATGGACTCCTTACCTAGCCTTTTATTTTCCTTTCTCTGCGATGGAGTTCATTCATCCTCTTTTTTTTTTTTTCTCTTTTTTTTTTTGCCTCTTTTTTTTTTTCTCTCTTTTTTTTTTTTTTTTTCATTTTGTTGCTGCTATAAGTATATCTCCCAAATACATTGTATTTCTCACCACACAGTTCTTGCTGGAGCAATGCATCCTTCTTTAAGTCACACCCTCTCTTTCTGACATAGCCCTGGCTAACAGGAGAGCAATGACCCTTGAGATGTGTGTCAACACGCAGTGCAGAAGGAACTCTGGCAATAACAAGTGCAACTAAAAGGTTCAGACGAGAGATTCTGCCCTGAAATATGTTTTCCAGAATCTTGCTTCACAACGGAGGCATTTTTTTCACCCCTTCACAGCTCTTTAATCCCAATCCGTTATCCTTCAGTGGCCTTTTATAGTCAGACAATTATGAGAATCTAAATGTGTGCAAGGCTTGCAGAGGGGAAGAAACAAGGACACCTGACATAACTTCTACTTTTGTGGCTTGTGCAGTGCACGTGAATATGAACAGGACCCTTCTGAGCAATGACACCATTTATGCCATCTTGTGGCTTTCCTGTTACAGAAAGGCTCTTAAGCATCCCCATCCTCTGGTTTTCAACAGTCCTTTGTTTCTCTTCTCAGCTGTCCTGCAGACAACAAACACATTACTCTTGTTGTGTATCCAGCCCTCATGGCCTCCAAAGTGCAAGCATCCAGGAGCTTGAGTCTTTTTCTACATTAAAATCTCACTGTTTGTGACAACAAGCCATCTGTTACCCGGGACTTTTGATGTTAGGAAGTTAGTGTGCCGAGTGACAATAACTGACCGAAAAGAGTTGTTTGGCTCAAAACACCACTGGAAATAGAAGTGTGAAGATAAACTTAAACAGGAAACATTTCCACTTTGGGACTGGTTGCTTTAAATCATCTAATTCTGTGATTCACCAGACAAGATGATAGCATATGCCAAGACTAATGTTTCAATCACATAATCACATAATGTTATTATTGGTTGTGAATTCGTATTCTGCAACCCCCTCCCCCCTCCCCCCCCCCCCAGCATATGTAGGTGTCAGATGTGACAGATTTTGGACCTCTTTCATAACTAGCAGTGAGGAACTCTCTGCAAGGCATCAGTGGCATAAAACTTTGTAAAATTCAACTGGGCTCTCTCTGAGAGCCGTTCCATCCTGTACAGGGAAGTAAGTTGCTGTGGCAGCTTGGAAGTCTTATACTCCCCCTGTCAAGCAACACTTTTCATCATTAACAAGGGCTTAGTCCAGGTCTGTGATTTATGTCAAGTGAAAAAAAATAATTGTCAACAATTAATAAAGCCTGCATTAGTTTATGTTAGCTGAGAGGGACTGCTGTACTTAAGATCACAGCCAGAAAACAGTTATGCCACAGCTATATCCCTTCGTTGCCTCATTTGCAGCAGCAAAATGGGTGGGTGGAACAGGGGCAATAATAGGAGGGTTTTTGATAACTTTAGCATTAGCCAGACCTTTTTCCTACTGCTAGAGCCTCTGAGGGGTCTGATTGCATGAAATCCAGGACTTGTCACTTCACTTAACCAGTGGCTTGTAGATTATTTGAAAGAGAGAAATAAAATGTACTGTGGGAGGGGAATTTAAATAGAAATAAGATTCTTAGTTTTATGAATCTTACCTATTCAGTCAATTTGCCAGTTTGGGTCTACAGGAAAAAGCATTTAACTGGCTGGACAGCCAAGCCTCACTGCCCCTTACACAGCAGTTAAGTTAGTAGCTGTAAATGCCTAGCAGTATGTGAATTAGTTTGCTAGTTTGCAGCATCTTTTGACTCTGATAGAAAAAAAAAAAAGGAGGGGGGGGGGAGGGGAAGGGAGAGAGAGAGAGAGAAAGCCTGCCAGCTATTTGTGAAGTAAATGTTCCCATTTCTTTTAAAATACAATAGCGAGTGTAATTTTGTCACATGCATCTGTTGCTATCACCTCTCACTTTGTGCTGAAGTGCTCACCAGAGCATTTACAGAAGTGATTCTTCCTCCCACCCCTGACATCTGCCACCGAAAATGCTGCATTATTCATCAGCGTGCTAATGGCAGGTGATGAGATCTTTTCACGCTACATCCCTCTCAGTAGGTGTTTATTACTCTGTTCACCAGCAGCCCTGCTATTACTGCGGGGCCAGAAGAACTCTACATACTCGCTTGACAGGTAATGGGAAACGTGCTCTGCTCACTTGGCTCACAAGTGCAGATGAAGGTTATTACTAGGGCAGCTGCAATATCGTGGGTGCAAAGAAGACGGTCACTTTAAGTGAACAGCTTAATTCTGGAAATCCATACAAATCATGTCAGCACCGTGATAATCCATCTTCTTTACCTTCTATCATTTCAGCAGTCATCACACTGTAATAATTTTCTCCTGGTTCACCTGTGGTCTCTATGAATAACAGAGTGGGGGGAAAAAAAGAAGGAAAAGAAGATGAGTTTGGCTTAGTGTCTGATGATCACACTGGTGAGGAATTTATCTCTGTCTAGTAAGCAAGATGCTGTCTTGTATGTGTGTGTGTGTGCGCACGCGTGTGTGTGCACATGAATGTTTGTGTCTTGAGGTGGGGAGAACCTTGCAACCAGCACTGAATGTGTGTGTTTAATTTTAAAAAACAGCTTGACAAGAAAGGCAAATCTCTACTGATTTATTTGAAGCCTTGTGACAAAAATTACGGAACATAAACATGCCAGAGCACAGGGGAAATTGAAGGAGGAGAAATTATTTTTACTCCAGAGAACTCAGTTCACTAACAAGCCTTCCCTGGTTGTCTTCCTTCTAGCTTTCTCACTGAGACACATTATTCCATCCTGAGCAATCCATAAAAAACCTCACCCCACACCAGGAATAAGCAGAGTTTTTTACAGTTTAAAGACACAGCCTCAATTTCACGTAAGAGGCAGAACTTTCTCAGCCTAATGCTTCGTTTTCTAAAACAAAAGGTGTGCTGGGTCTGCAGAAATCTCTTGAGTGCCTTGAAATGAATGATGTGTTTTTTGGAATGTATGCTCCCAAAAATGAAGGCTAGGAAGATTTTGAGGCAAACAAAATTGGCTGCAGTTTTCTACGTGCTACAACTGCTGAACTGCACCTGTTTCCCTACTAGTACAGCCTACAATAATTAAACAAAACCTGAACTGGTAAACAATGAAATTTTTCTTCTCATCAGACTTTTGTCCTTAAACTCTTGTTTCTCATTTTCATGTATAAACTGCAGCGTCATTTGTTATACCTAGCAGAGGAAAAATACATTTTAGCTGGGGGAACTAGAGGTAAAGGAAAAAAATCAAAACATTTCAGGTATCTATTTTGTTTTCTATCCCTTTGTTTTTGGCAAGTACATTTGTTTTTATATGTTGAGCTTCTCTGTAAGTCCAATGTGTAAACTTTTAGATGAGCAACATAGACTAATATATGCATTATTTGCAAATTAAAAAGTATCACAGTCCAGAGATGGAAAGGAAAAGAGATGCACACAGCAGTACTTGTCAGAGCTGTTAGTAGTTACCACAAGTAACTGGGATGGGGAGAGAATAGAGTGGTCTGAGGACAGAGAAAATCTCCTGTGACCTGTGGTGGAGGGCTGCTTTGTGCTGGGAAGGGAAGGTGATGAGTGGCTGGATGTGTTTTGTGGAGTTACAACTGCGAAGTGTTAATCCTTGCCTAGGATGTAGACAGTGAAAACAGAGACAAATCTGGAAATGTAAAGCATTTCCTGTGAAAATAATTAGTCTGCCTTATTTACTAAAACGTTGATTTCACTAAGGGATCGCTCCACATTTCAGTGGTAGTAAAAACATAAACTGCAGCCTATTACTGGCTGTAATTTCTGTATTTCAGAATATGAACTTATTCCAACATAATTTTATCTGGAGGGTTTAGTAAGATGGTGACAGACTGAGAAAGGAAGGAATTCAGTTCATAACAAGATGACAACAGGGATGTATTTGTTATAATTGGAAATGATTAATTTCTTTTATTTTTTTTTTTGTGCGCAAAATGCCATCAAAAGAAATTTCTAAATGCAAGCAAAAGACAACGTTCATGGCTTTCTGTTCCTAAACGTGTGTCATTTATGACGATGTCAGCATTGCCATTGAAATGTAATTGTGATAAAAATGTAAGTCCTTGCTTTGGGCCCAGCAGGTGTTTGAGTGGAATTATAATTAGGAAATCACTCTGCTTACCTTTGATACTAATAAAAACCCAGTAAAATCAGTGTTCGTGCTAGAAGCCCATCTAGGTTACATAATGTTGAAGTTGAGAAGGAAACAATGACCTTCTCTTAACCCTAACTTCCTCTTCAAAGTTGCAAAATAACAATTTGGACACGTGAAAGCACTCTGGTAGTTCTCTCAGCACATATACATTTTTAAGTCTACCAACAGAGATAAGAAGTGAGTAGGACAGCAAAAGGTAAAGAAAACTCTAAAATAATCAATATTAATGTTATTGTGTTATTGACCAAAAGTGACCTACAAAAAGCTATGAGAATCCACATGGAGAAAAATATGTTTCTAATCACTTCCATTCCATTTCTACGAAGAAGAATATTCTACAGCAGAATATTATATCCAGTCTGCTGAAGAGGACATCCAAGAGCACAGGTGAAAATTTGTAAAACATTCAGTGAAAATAATAGGAGAAAGATGATAGAGTTTCTTTCATATGCATGTTTTAAACTTGAAGTAGCAGAGTTCACCATAATAATTTGGACTCCTTTCAGGGGAAGGAAACAGCCAACATAGTCCTGCAGCTGAATCATTCTTCTGACCCTCTCTCAGTTATCAATGGTTAGGTGAAGAGGGCGTGTAACCTCTTCCTATTCATGGGAATGGGAACATACCCTTTCTAGTTATCTAACAGAAATTTTTAGGAAAATTATTCTCTAACTGCATCATAACTGCCTGAAGAAATTTCTCATCAAACATTTTAGGAAAAGTTTTGTCTTAATATGATGCACAAAGAATAAAAATCTCAAAATGTAGCAATTTTGATGATGGAAAACTTTGTGTTTTGATTTATTCTTCTTTTTCAACTTACATGCTTCGTATTTTAAACTAATGTTGCAAAGGTAGAACACAATATGCTGATTTTATCAAACAATATCCTTATCCATCAAAACCATATATTTTTCATAACTGCATATGAAATTTTGAGTTTGCTTGGGTTGATCAGAGTGATGACATGGCTTCCAAGGACTCTGATGGTGAAGGAAGGACTGCAGGCAGAGAATGATGAAAACAGAAAGCAACTCACCCAGGAAAATCCCCATTCCTTGGGCAGTGCAACTAATTTCACGCAGGAAAGTTAAGCTCCAAATTCAGAGAAGGATGAGGACTAATGTTTCTCTCACTTATGCTATATTATTTCTTTCTAGCTTTACACATTTGATATCCAGATTTTCACTGTTTTATAGTAATTTATAGACTGTTGCATAGCCATTCTGGCAACTAACCTTTCTTTCTTATTTTATCTATTTAAAAAAGGCTGCTAGTGATGTAAAGGGAGAATTGAATACATGGGATGAACTATACAGTTAATAAGCTGGGGACTTAGTTGTTGTCAGGCGTGAATTGCATGCAGAATTTTGAAAAAGGGTCTTTTTGGATTTGGGTTCATTGTGTTGTTTTACATTTGTGTCTTGTTTGAGATGAGTTATTAAAGTGTGTTTGGTTTGTTTTTTTTTTTCTGGAAAACAAACCCTTCTCTTCAAACTAACTCTGAAACTAGGTTTTTTTGGGTTGAGAAAAATGACAGCAATGCTGATGGCACTGCTCTGGAGGAAAGAGAACAGCTTTCTCTGTGGCATTGATCTGTATGCAGGCTGTCATGTTCGCCTTGCCCTGATGTCCTCGGGAGGATGGAGGTACTCTCTTCCTTGGAATGGCAGTCAGGCAAGTTGTCGAGAGATGACAGTCAATAACCATCCACCCTAGATTAAACAAAAGAAATTGTTACAGACAATCTGTGAAAGGAAAACAATGTTTTGTTGTGAGGTACTGTCCACCTTGTGTGGATGCAACACAACATCTGCACATTTAACTCATGTCCCTACTAACCTAAGTTGTCTTAATAAATGACTTTGCTCCTTTCTTGGTCTGTTAACACTGAAAGGTGAATCTTCTGAAGTGTTTTCTGAGGAAACATACTGATAGTCTAAAGATTAGTGTAGCTGACTCCTTCTGTAGAGCTTTATCTATAGTTATATGGTTCTTACCTTTTTTCACCCAGAGCACTTAACTATATATCTCTTTCTCCCTTTTCATGATCTAGTTACTTATATACCAAACTTAGTGCATATGTGTAGGGAAAAGCTACGATAACATTCATTTTCTTTATCATGATAATAGTACAATATATATAGTTAATCCTGAAACCTAAGCTTGGTTTCGACCTGTGGTAATTCTGTATACCCCTAGGTTTACCTGTATCATAACAACCTCTGCTAAATTGGTGGAAGTTGTCACCGTTTAGAAGATTAAGCACAGGTATCAGTGTTTTATGGGGTAGGAGGGCCTTTCTGTTGTTCAGTCTGATTCCTCCAAAGGGAAGGCTTTAAGGCCTGGATGCAGTGTAGAATGCAGACAATCCTATAGACTTGGGCCTACAACAAAAATCATATTCTTCTGATTTCTTCCTGGACCATAAACTGTTTCCTCATCATCTCTGATGGCAGCTATATTACATCCAGTGTTTTAAAAATGGAAACCATAGAAAAAAGAAGTATTTTCTTAAATTCCTCTTTTTGTCCACATTTCTTTTTTCTTTTTTTTTTTTAATTATTATTATTCCTAAACTTTTTTCTGTGATGAGTAAAAGCTCTGGAGGAGCAGGCTCAAAGTGGCTGTCAAGCAGATTTTTTTCCCAAAGTAAAAGGTGCTGACAGACAAAAGAACTATGTCATGAAAAATTTATAACCAAATTTCCCACAACAGAAAAGGGGCAAAACCACCTCACATATTAAATGCCAAATCTTCATGCATATCTGCTCCAGTGCTGATTCAATGGCAAAATAACTTTCAAAATGTTTTATGGTCCAAAGCAGCTATAAAGTAGCTACACTTGTCATTTTAGTAGACTAAAATCAGAATTATACTAATATTCATTGGGGTGACAGCAATATATTATCTTGTCAAGCAAGAGATCTCAGTTTGTAGGAATACATTGTAGGTTAGAGAGAGGAGCTGTATGAAGGATGCATGTAATTACATAAATAATAATAACAGTAATGATAAACTATAAAACTAGTTTTACACACTAGAATATATATAATAATATGTGGATATGCATATTTATATTCATGTAAGAATATATAGATAAGCTTTCTGGCAAATACTAATGCATATTCTAAGCTAATGTCTCATCTTTTACATACCTTATGGCTCTTATTTGTACAAACGTATTTTTCAGATTAAAATAAACCGTAAAATACTTTTCAAATTAAAATAAGCTATAAACTGATGGGCTCAGCATTTGACCCAACATGGAAGGATAAGACTTTGGATGTGCTTGTTGATCTTAGGTTGAGCATGAGTCGTTAATATGATATGTCAGTAAAAAACAGCTAATCTGATTTAGTATATATCAAGCAAGATATTTTCGGTAAAAGCAGAAGCCGTATTAATGCTCTTGTACAAGTTACTGGTGACACCATTCACCATGTTCAATTCTTGTTACTCAGAAAGGTGTACTCAGACTGGAATGAATGCAGAAGAGGGCAACTGAGAAGTCAGGAAACAGGAAGTATCATATCACAAGTCCCCTGACAAGTCTGGGTTGGTGGAACAAGAAAAAAATGACTGCTATATTTAGAATCATTATTGTGTGAGAAAATCTGAGAAAATCTTTTAAATGGACATTACTGCTGGTACACAAGGACATAGGAATGGGGCAAATAAAGGGCTGCAAATTTGCATTTTTCACGCCACGAGAAAACAAATTTTAGAATACCTTTGGCATAGGGGAAGACACAAATTCTTTGGGGTAAATGACAAATCCTTTAACCTGTCTTGGTAGAGTTCAGTAAATACATGGAGGGATTTTATGGTGGGACTTCTTGTGGGATCTGTCAAACTTTCTCCGGATCCAGCTTCTTGTGGGTGATTTAAAAAAAAAGGATGTAAAAAAAGTCAGATATTTTAACTGTCACTGGATTATTCCAAAATGGTTGGTGCTTCTAGTTGCAACAGCTTCCTAAATTTTGATGACTGTTTGACTAATCCTTTCAGCATGTACAAAAACTTAAGGTTCAGATCGAAACCAATCTATGATAAGCAATGCATAAGTATTTTTTCAAACAATAACAAGTTATAATGCTGGGTGCCTTTGTTAATGCTTCTGGGTAGGCCTTGGCCTAAGGAAACTAGACATATGTAAACAAAAAAATAACTATTTGAAAACATTTGTACAAATTCTTTCAGGTGGACTTGCACAGGCAGTTTTGGATTGGGATTTTTTTGTGATTTTAGTATTGAAAATTGCAATGATAGTAATATTTTTTAATTACCCTCAAATCACAACAGTTTTAGGAAAAAAATGCTCAGTTTTAGTCTTTAATTTGAAAGATTTGTTTAGCTTGTAATAAAAAAAAATAAAATCAGTAATGAAAATCTTTTGCAATAAAAATTCTGTCAACTCTAATACAGTAAAAAATGCCACCACTCAGTCTAATAATTATTTTTTCTCTGTTTTTTAAAGAAAATTTTCAACATTGATGTATTGTTGCAGAAGAGTTTATATGATAAGAAAGAACATTTTCTAGCAGGAAAATATTCCCTTAGTAAAATTTCCTCCAGCTTTAAAAGTGCTTTAACTGACTAAGGAAGAGCAACAGTGAAATGAAAATTCTGTCAACTGTGCACATCTCCCCTTCTCAAAAAAAAGTAGAGAAAAACACCTGATCCTAATCTCTTCCAGATATTTAAACCTCAGATCTTATTTATAATAAGTCGTAGGTAATGAGAGGGAAGGATGGTCTTAAATCCAGATTATCCCTTCAACAGGACTATTAAGCACTAATTGCTGCATGTGATATTAGGTTTTAGACAGGAAGCAGCAATCTTATTGAAGATTTCTAGCCCTTTATGTAACATGACAAGGGAATATTAAAACTTTCTAAAACTGCTTGGTTACTTCTTGCCTCCATTGGATTGTATGTAACTTCTGTGAATTATTCCAAAGGAAGACACATACATTTTACGTTTCCTGTCTTTAGCTAGTTTTCTTTTTTCTTAAGATACAGTAGTATGCAAAATACATTCAATGTTTGATAGAATATGGTAGAGTCATTGCCTCTCAAACAGAAAATAAAATCCAAGAGACAACCCTCTCATGAAGTAGAAAACAAAACAAAGCAGGGAACAAATGGCGGCATTTTTCTTTGTACATATGAACCTACTTACTTACACATCCATAACGTAGTCCCAGATGTCATGTCTACTCATTAGCTCATGGATTCTTGTAGATATCATAACAGCTGTGTTTCTTCAGGACATACTGAATTTTGAAGAGGCCACTGGCTTTGCTGATCAGCTAAAAAGGGCATTTCATGCAAAGAAGTGGGCTGGACAAAAGCATAGTTAGGCTTAGAGAGGAATAACATCAGCATATTAAGGTTGACAATTCTGTGGAAGGGGCAAAAAAAATATGTTTCTTTAATAGAAAACTTACCATACTGTTCACATAGACAGTTGTGTTGTTTTGAAATCAAACATCTTTGACCTTGCAAGTTTGAAGATTGAAAGTTGGTTAGAGTTTCCTTGGGGGAAAACTCTAACCTTTCCTTTAGCTCTGTTGCTGGACAACATTCTGCATCAAGTGAAATAGAAAATAAGTTAAGGTGTCTTTATGTGCAAACATCTCCTATTGATTTAAAAATCCAGCCTGGCAAAATATGGAGTAGATATTTAAAATGTGCATAGTGCATGAAATTACCTCACATTATGGGTAATGCATGCCTTGTAGCAATTATGTCACTTATGCTTACACTAATTAAGTGTTGATGTGTGAGCACTAAGTTGCAATGATGTTGTTAACTAATGTACATAAATATTCCCTTTAAACTGTAATTGCACTTTGCCATAACTGCACAACTGGAAGTACAGAGTTCTGCTACTTTAAGGAACAGATCATAAACTTCAGACTGTCAGTAAATGCAATGCTTGAGTCCTATATTTTAACTTAAAGAGGAAAAAATCTGTTTGTCATGGAGTCTGCAATATGCAATCCTGTCAGAAAAATTTACATATTACCCATTTAAAAGGGCACCAGCAATGTGTAGGGTAAAACAGTTCAGCCCACAGGGGGTGAATATCCCAAACCTGAAGGATGCAATGTGACTTAATCCACGATTTATTCACAGTAGACATTAACTGCACTGCATTTCTGTCAAAAGAGCAGAGTTGATCTTGGGAAAATTTGTAGTGTTCTACCCATTTGGTGAATGCAAGATTTATGGCAGCCTAATGTTAATGTTGTTTCATTTTCAACACTAGAAATCCAGTCATTTTTCTGAAATTGAGGCAGAAGAAGATTCAGAAGTGTGTGCTGTCCAGAATTCTTTTTGTAACAGGTGCAGCTGCAATGTCATGACAGAACAATACTGTCCGAGGAGAGCCATCTCAGGTCATTGCAAGCCTGATAACAGCCAGTTTTGGAAAACAATTCTTAAAAAAAAATATGCCTTTGTGAGCTAAGAACAAAAGGAGTACTAGTGTTCTTTATCGTGTATGTAACAGCATATATTGGCTTGCACTAAGAAGAAAATGAGCAAAGAAAACAATGCTTTTATGATTCTACTCAGTGCCAGCTGGAGGAACAACTGCTATCCAATAAACCTCAACTATATTGAGAAAACAAAGATTGCTTGGGAGAAAACCCAAGGTGTTTATATATTAAGTGCTGGGAGCTGTATGAAATTCAGCCTCTACCTTCAGACTGGGATAGTTCTGCTTCAGTTCAGGAAAACTTCTTCAGTTAGTTACTGCCTCTCACAGTATCCTTCTGGACAATATGTCCAGCACACAGCCAGGCAAGTCCATACTATGTTGGGTGAAGAATTGGCTGGTTGGTGGGACTCAAAGGACTATAGTAAATGGCATTACTTTAGGCTGGTGGCCAACCACCAGTGGGGTTCCCCAGGGCCCAATTTTAGCGTTAGTGCTCTTTAATGTTTTTTATTAATTATCTGGGTACAGGAATTGCATGTACATTAAGTAACTTTGCTGATGATATTAAACTAGAAGGAGCTGTGGACTCCCTTCAGGGTAAAGAGGTCATACAGAGAGATCTGCATAGATTAGAGAGCTGGGCAATTAGCAACTGTATGAAATTTAACAAGACCGAGTGCAAGACTCTCCACCTGGGATAGAGTAATCCTGGTTATAGGTACAAACTGGGAGATGAAAGGCTGGAGACCAGCCCTGCGGAAAGTTTTGTCGTGGTGGCAAGTTGAATACAAGTCAACAGTGTGCCCTGGCAGCCAAAAGGGCCAGCCATGCCCTGGGGTGCATCAAGCACAGCATAGATAGCTTGTCAAGGGAGATGATTGTCCCTCTCTATGCTGCACTGGTGCAGCCACATCTCAAGTAATGTGTGCAGTTTTGGGCATCTCAATATAAGAAGGACATCAAACTATCAGAGTGTGTCCAGAGGAAGGTGACTCAGATGGTGAAAAGCCTGGAGGGCAAGGCTTACGAGGAGTCACTGAGGTCACTTTGTTTGTTCAGCTTGGAGAAGAAAAGAGGGTGACCTCATTGCAGTCTACAACTTCCTCAAGTGGGGCAGTGGAAGGGGCTGTGCTGATCTCCCCTCTCTGGTGACCAGTGATAGGACACGAGGAAATGGAATGAAGCTGCGTCTGGGGGAAGTTCACATTGGACGTTAGGAAAAGGTTCTTCACTGAGAGGGTGGTAAACCACTGGAGCAGGATCCCCAAAGAAGTGGTCATGGCACCAAGACAGTCAAGAGTTCAAGAAGATTTTGGATGATGCTCTTAGACATATGGTCTAGTTTTAGGTAGTCCTGTGAGGAGCAGGGTGTTGGACTTGATGATTCTTATAGGTCACTTCTAACTTCAGATATTGTATGTTTCTATAATTCTATGTTTCTATGATTCTATGATTAGGAAGGCAGATGTCCTAAGACCAGGACTAAGTGTTTCCCTGCAGTTGTGATATATAGCCAAAACCACAATTCTGATAAAACTTCGTAGATTTTGGCTGAAGTTACAACTATATGGTTTTATAAATTCAAAATGGACCTTGTGGAGCAAAAAGAGAGAGAAAAAGAATGAGCACACAACTTTTTCAATCTAAAAATAGTTGCTTACCACAATGCAGCTTCATTGCAACCTTCAAAAGACTTTTTTACTCCTATGCAGAGAGGAAGAAGAAAATTGGAAACTTTGAAAGTTGTCATCAAATAGAATTGTTGTCCTCTAGCCAGCTCTAATAGTAACTGAGAATAGCAGCAACAGTATTACCTTCTTTCCAAAACCAGAGAATATGAAATGGAATGACTCAGCCTAAGAAGAGGCTAACCGACATCACTGATGCAGTTCAGAATGCAGTTTATGCATAAAAACCTTTAACAGCTGCATGATCAAATGTATTAGTTCAGTTAAGTGTTAGAGGCAGATATGTTGACAGAAGACAATACATAGACTCCTTGCACCTGCAAAGTTGTTACGTACAGAGCAGATAAAACATTGAAGTCAACAGACAAACCAATGCATGCCTTAAATCCATCAGGGACATCAGGTCCCCAGTGGCTTGTGGGAATATGTTTCAAAACTTATAGTAGATGCATAACAACTAAAAGCCTGTACTCCCATGAATTTAAAGCTACTATGAGAGATGTTTAGAGGACAAGAAAGAACAAAAAAATGTGTTTTACCAGGAGAAGCAATGCTACCTTACAGAGAGTACATAAATTATTTGAAAGTATTATCATAATTCACAAGAAGAAATTCTTGAAGACTGTAAAGAAGCAGACAGAACTTCAGGTACCCCTGCTGTTTCAATCTACATTAGCTAGGCCCTCTGTTCTGGTCCAGAAAAAAACCCCAACCTGCTGAGTCTTTCAGGCCCAATAACCAATTCTTGCGTATTTCCTCTAATATTGTTGGCAAAATATAACACTGGATGTGTTTTAAGAACAACCTAAAACAACCTAAAAACTAAACTGGAAGTATTTTAAGAACAACCTAAAAAATTCACCCAATCTTCACCAAAAAAGTCAACCTAGGCTTTCTGCAGTCTGAGTTTTGATGAATCATCACATTCAGTCCTGATTTATCCAAATTGCTCCACCCGTCTCTAACAGCAGATTTTCCCATGGTGGAAAGCTCAAGTATTCCAATAGATTGTACATATTTTCAAGAACTTCAAAATGGATTTAGAGAAAATCTCTTTTCTGGTGGGAAGAGAGCAGACAACATGGGATGGAATTAATCTGTGAACCCACAGGGAAGCAACTTAATGATGCAACGTAGAGCTACTCCAAACAAAACAGGCATCCTGACCTGCAACTCAGTGCACTATTGTCTGTGAAGAGCATGAGCACAGCACTGAACTGCAGCCTTCACTTCCTGATGGCTGAACAATCCTTGTTGTATGTTACCTTGATCTGGTTTACTAGTCATGTTGTTTTACTTCTGGCTGGAATTTATGTTGATTTTTGCTCCTGAAGGTACTCAGAAGATGAGGAGAAGGCAGCTGGGCCCTCAGAATGTTTTTCATCCAGAGTGTTCCTGCATGACAAGTCAGAATTTAGGCCTAGATGTGAGCTGCATATTAAACAGAGTAGCAAAAGACCAGGCATGAAATCTAAAATGCCCACTCATGGTGTGGAGTGGTCTGTATCACCTCTGGATCAGTGCAGGGAATGAATGTTTATTTTCAGAGGCCTAACTGTTCTGCAGACAAGGAGTACTCTTCTTCATGGATTAAGATATTGTGTTCACAAACCAACTTATTCTCTGGCTTCTTTGGCTAGAAAAGAGTAGATAGAGCTATGGAGAAACTTGTCCTTTCCTCCCCCGCTCTACTTCATTGTCCCACATTAAACCTAGCCTAAAATCTGAAAAAAAAGGCTTGTATGGGAAGAAACTATCAATTAACAGCTACCATGATTCTGCTCAAATTTAGTCATGTCCCCATAAAAGTAAATTCCTTTCAAAATAGTCATGCAGACGCTACATTTAAAAGATAGGGACACTGAGAATGGATCAATTCATGCAAAAGCAGAAGCTGACGTAAGCTAGCTTGCTAACTTTGAGCTAATGTTTTCCAAGCCTGCCAGGCATGAATGTTTGATGTATTTCTGTAGTATCACATATCTTGTTTCCACTGTAATCCAATGTGAGTGCTAGAATGTCTAGTGCTGTTAGTGGTGTGTCTCGTATCACAGCAAATGCCACAAAAAGATGACTCAAATCATGAGGCTGTCCTGGCTGCTACCAAATGCATGAGGTATGAATTGCAAAATGCTGGCCACTTTCTCTGTCCCTTCCAAATAATCTTGTCAGGCATAGTGACGTTCCTGTTCAGACTCTGTAATTTCATGTAACCTGGACTGGTTGGATTGGGAGTATCCCTATGAGTGCTATGTGGGCCTACCATTGGCCTTTTTGTTCTGAGGTGACTTGAAGATATTTCCTCAGCTGCTTCCCAAATTTTTGGGAGTCACCCCTTCAGCCAGCCAGGCCTCAGAGTAGCCCTAGAGCAAAGGAAGCCTCAGGCTATTTCAGAGCTCTCCAGTGCCCTGGCTCACTGCTTCTCCAGCTGCTTCTCCCACATCATCCCCTCTAGGCTGTCCATGAGGAGAGAGAAGGTCCTTAATATCATCTATTCACACCAAGCTCAGCTCACACCTTGTGTTGCAAGACAATTTGCCCTATGGAGGGAGACTGAGGCCATAGCTGCTAACAATGCAACAGGAACCTTGAGCGCCTCCTGTGTTTCAGAAGCCACCAACTTACTTCCAGACAGAGTACTGGTGTTGTACAGAGTATATATTTTGCATATGTATAAGAATACCTATATTGCATATATATACTTATACAGACCTTTGTTATACATTTTATAAATCAGATATTTGGATTCTGTTGTACTTACCAGACTCCTTTATGTTATGTAGGCTGTGCAAAGAGCAAGAAATGCAAATGTGCCTGTTGCTTCTTATTTTGAAGTTTATCTCCTCTTTCACATTGGTTTGGGCCAATAAAAAAAAATCAAGTTAGTTTTTAATTCAGATATTTTCCCCTTTACTTTCTTATCCAAAGACTTCCAAAGACTGAAGTGAGCGTTAGATATGAAGTAATGAAAGAAGTAAAGGTCTGTCATGTTGGGATAAGTATTAAGTAAGGCTCTGCAAACTCAGCAAGGTCCAAGGTCACAAGACATTGCCTCTAAACAGGCACTGGTCATCAATAAAGAATTTCGTAGCGGCTGGTAAAAGCTATCTGAGATCGTATATGGTGACTTTGAGTATCAAAGAGTTATCTTTGAAAATTTCTAACCATTGAAAGTTTCAGAAATTAGAGAACAGTAAATATTGAAGTGCGATGAAGCAGTGGGCAAAGTATCCTTCACTAATTCCAGAGAAAAATAATGGGGGGGATCTTTGTGATTATAGGAAAAGATGGCTGTTCCAATGCAGCTACATGTGGGCCACTCAGGTACGTATTGATTGGATGTCTTTTTTGCACTTTCAATGAGAATTCAAGTACAGCTTGAAAAGAAGTATTAGAAACTCCAGCCCTCCCCAGAATTTTGGGGTGTGGAGGAGAAAGAAAAATTATATACTTACTTAGACCAGAAGTTTCTTCTAATTCATAATGGCTGTTTTCATAATTATGTAACCTCTGCATTATTTATTTTTTTTCCTGTTTCCTGGGGAGTTTTTTTTTATATGTGGAAATGGTTTGGTAGTTTCATTTTGGAGAAGGCATTCTTGTCATCTTTTCTTTGTAGTTCTCAAGGTGAGACATAGTAAACTAACCATCACCTTTGTGACCTATTAGTGATGGTGTTGGTCTTCTTTGGCAAAGGATTGAATAATTTGGCCAGATATTGTCACGATTCCTGTTTTCTGTTCTGTATGTGACATTTCTGCTTTCTCTTCTTAGCAAGTGTATAATAACACTCTTTTCAGCTTGTCATGTTGGATTACAACAGGATGACAACAATACTCCTTCACGCAAATGTTAAAGACTCTCAATCTGCTTTGTTTTCTCTCACTTTTTTCTTCACTTCTCTGGCTCTTTCTTTGCTCAGAAAGGGAGTGGAGGAGTTTTGAGGGGTCATACAGGCAGATCCAGTGAAGCCAGAGTCAGCCATATTTTCTTAGCTGGCATCACCAGCAAAAGTATGACATCTGAAAAAAACTTGCCGTAGACTACCGGAATGTTGGTAAAAGCTTGAAAAATTACCATTTTGGGCAGAAAATCAAGTTACTCACTGTCTGAAATGAAAATAAAATTGTGCTTTACTTGGCCATTAAAAGCAATTTCAGATCACTTTCTAGTGAGTGAGCAGAATTTTAAACACTTAACACCAAAACCTGAGAGATCAGGAAGCATATGGGTGAAATACAAAGGACTCATTTCTCAAAGATACACCATGAGAATTCGTCAACATTATGCCTACCTGTGGCATCAGATACAGTCCTTGACTTCACTGAACGCAAAGTTCACCTTTAATTTACAAGGAATCAAAAATCTACTCCACTTTCCTGCAACGATGAAGAACTCTGTGAAATACTTGGTCAGCTCTTCACCTGGTTGGTCACTGGACACAGACACTTCAGTGCTGCTCAATACTCTGTGGGAAAAAATTCTGCGTCAAAGAAAAGATATGGCACCAGAGGCAGGTACAGTGTCATGTCCTTTTGTCATCTCCTTCCTTAAACAACTGCGGGCTGTGAACGCACAATAGTTACTGCTTGATGTTACCAACATTTTTGTGCCTTTCTTCTGTTTCTCTTAATTAGAAATACAAAGTAAAGTGATGAATTCTTTGCTGTACTTTTAGAAGAGGCTCTGTCTATGCTGTCTTTTTCTTTTGTTGTAGTCTTGGCTGTCTTTTTCCCCTGAAGGTATTTATTTTAATATTCTGCTTTGTGGCTTTTATCATTCATTCTTTTTGACATAAAACTATGCTCAGCTGACACGAATGAGCTTATAAACTTTGTTCATGCTGTCACATTTTCCTGCTCTCATCAGAGAAAAGTGAGTAATCTCCGGTGAATAATTTGTTAAATTTAGCCTCTTTTTCCTCTCAAGCTACATGATTTCCTCAAATGCATCTATTATTAGACAGTGTGGCACAAACACTCAGGGCTTTATTCCATTTATTCAATATGAATATTCAAAATCTGAGCTGTTTAGTTTGATAGAAAGAGGTTAGGAAAAGGACAACATAGTATTTCTCAGTATTATTTTTCAAAAACCTCTCAGTGAGTTAAAAGCTGAAGTTGTTGCTGTAGTTGTTATAGGGAAGGATGAAATTCAGTTTCTTTTCTAGCAATCATTATTTGTATGCTATTAATGTTCCTAAAGAAACTGCCTTGATGACTTTTTTCCATGAATGTCCTGAATTTATCACTGGTTGCTATGGCTTGTATATTTGAGCAAATCCCATTCAAATAATTTTCAGTTTCATTTTTGGAGTTTTTTTTAGTTTATGTGGAAGACTGATTCCTGTGAAATGATATAAGGAGATTCAGGATATTCTTGTTCCAATACTCAAATCAAAGCATCATAATGATGATTATTTTATTGCAATGTTGTAAAACTTTATAAAAAGCAAACACAACCTGAGAGAGCAGCTTAGTACAGTGGGAAGATTCACATTTTTGAGAAAATGTTATTTATTCAGAAAAGAAGACTGCTGACATTTCAGGTTATGTTTGCTTTTTAATCTGCTCAAGCAATGACTACATGGAAAGCCAAGACTTGAAAAAAACTTTTCCCCAGCTGCTCAACTTGTACGATTTGAAGGAACTGAGATCTATGGTTTACGGTACCTATTTGAATAAATACAGTGGTTGTCTCAGTTGCTGTATTTAGTAAGTAAAATGAATGCTGTATTGGCAGAGCTACTTGATTTAGTCTACCAAAAAACTGGAAACCATGTTCCTGAACTTTTTATACCTTTAACTGCTGTAAGATGTTATGAAAGTAGCAATACTGATAATTATTCCAAGCTTTCTTACCTGCCAAGTACATAGACATACTTTATTGTGAAGAAGATAAAATACTTTTAGTTTTGGTCTTCAACTTGTATAGCATGGGAGGAAATGAAAAAAAATACTCCAGCAACCAACCAACCTAAAAACCCAGTATCACTTGAAGTTCTAAACCATCCGCAAAAACTAACAAAAGATTAAATCTGATTTGAAATTTTGACATTAAATGAAACATTTTAAGGTAAATTAATCCATTAAAATCAGTAATTGGAACATTCTCCTGTTGTGCAAAGCCTGTGGCTGAAACTTGGTAAAAACCCAAATGCTATGAACTTTAGTTAGTTCTTTATTTATTGGGAAATGCCAGCTCTCTGGAAACGTAAGAAGCAATTGAAAAAAAAGAATTCATTTGAAATGTTTTCTAGACCTGAATTTCTAATTCTGTGTGTTAGGCTGCTTTTGGTAGCCAACACTATTCGAAGCTATTTTTGATATCTTAGGGCTACATTGCATCATCTGTTTGAATTTCTCTTTTTCAAAGACAAGCAACCAGAACTGAAAAACAATGAGTCCTCATTAGGATTTTGTATGATGTTAGTACTTTCTATCTCTACTGGAAATATATAGAGTAATATAGGACCACATTTGCCTTCTTTCTGGGTCTGATGATATTGACAGCATGGCATAAGTTTGTGCTAAATTCATAATTCCAGATATTTCCACTCTTTTCCTATTGCCCTATTCCAAACAGAAATTATTGCTACTAATCATCTTGCACTTCTGCTATTAAATTTTCTCCAGATCTTGCGTGCAATGCTATGTAGGGATAACCAGAGGAAACACCTAGAAAGTGTGTCCCAGACTGGAATGCCCTGTCTGTGCCTTGAGAATGTTAAAATTGTCTAATTGTGAAAAGCTGTTGACTGGACATATTCAGGAGTTGAAGCTGCACCAGACCTGCTACCTGGGGAGAAGGACAGCTCCAGTCCCACCACTCAGGCCACATCTTGTTTAGTAACAAGAGGAGGACTCAAGAGGACTCCATCATCTATTGAATGTGTGAGATAACAGAGTAACATAGTCACAAAGGATGAGGAGAAGTCTGAGGTACTTAATGCCTTCTTTGCCTCAGTCTTTAGTAGTAGAGTTGGTTGTTCCCTGAGTACCCAGACCCCTGAATTAGCAGATAGGGGCGGGGAGTAGAATGAAGCCCCCGTAATCCAAAGGGAGATGGCGAGGGACCTGCTCCAACACCTGGATATAAACAAGTCCATGGGGCCAGATGGGATCCACCCGAGGGTACTGAGGAAGCAGGCAGAAGCGCTCCCTGAGCCACTTTCTATCATTTCTCAGCAGTCCTGGCAAATTGGGGAGGTCTCAGCTGACTAGCATCTAGCAAATGTGGCGCCCATCCACAAGAAGAGCTGGCAGGATGATCTGGGGAACTACAGGCCTTCAGTCTGACCTCGGTGCCTGGGAAAGTCATGGAACAGATCATCCTGAGAGATCTGATTGGCAAGGTAGAGTGGGAAAAAGAACTGGAAGGGGAGGAGCCCACGAAAGCTAGGTGGTATTCAAGGATCACCTCCTCCAAGCTCAGGAGAGGTGCATCCTAAAAAAGAAGAAATCAGGCAAAATAGCCAGCAGGCCTGTGTGGATGAGCAAGGAACTACTGGACAAAGTCAGGACCAAAAAGGAGGCCTACAGAGGGTGGAAACAGGGAAGGGTAGACTGGGCAGAATACAGAGAAACTGTCCAAGTCACCAGAAACCAGATCAGGCAAGTGAAAGCCCAGGCAGAACTAAATCTAGCCAGGGATGTGAAAGATAATAAAAAGAACTTCTATAGATATATCAGGGATAAAAGCAAGACGAGGGAAGCTGTGGGTACCCTCCAGAAGGAAATGGGAGACCTGGCCACCCAGCATATGGATAAGGTTGAGCTACTGAACGACTTTTTTGCCTCAGTCTTCACTGGCAAGGGCTCTAACTGCACTGCCCAAGTCACAGAAGGTAAGAAAAGGAGCTCTGAGAATGAAGAACTGCCCACAGTACGAGAAGACGAGGTTTGAGACCTCTTAAGGAACCTGAAGGTGCATAAGTCCATGAGAGCTGATGAAATCCATCCACGGGTCCTGAGGGAGCTGGTGGATGAAGTTGCTAAGCCCATTTCCATCATATTTGAGAAACTGTGGCAATCTGGTGAAGTTCCCACTGACTAGAAAAAGGGGAACATGACTCTGATATTCAAAAAAGGAAACAAAGAAGACCCGGGGAACTACAGGCCAGTCAGTCTCATCTCTGTGCCTGGCAAGGTCATGGAGCAGATCCTCCTGAAATCTTTGCTAAGACACACGGAAAATAAGAAGGTGATTGGAGACAGCCAACATGGCTCCACCAAAGGCAAGTCGTGCCTAACAAATTTGGTGGCCTTTTATGATACTGCCACAGAGTTGGTAGACAAGGGCAGAGCAACTGACCTCATCTTCCTGGACTTATGCAAAGCATTTGACACTGTCCTGCACGACATACTGGTCTCAAAATTGGAAACTCATGGATTCGAGGGATGGACCACTCGCTGGATAAGGAACTGGCTGGATGGCCGGACCAAAGGGTTGCAGTCAGCGGCTCAATGTCCAAGTAGCAGCCAGTAACAAGTGGTGTTCCTCAGGGGTTGGTACTGGGACCAATACTATTTAACATCTTTGTCGGAGACATGGACAGTGGGATAGAGTGCACCCTCAGCAAGTTTGCTGATGACACCAAGCTGGGTAGTGCAGTTGACACACTGGGGGGAAGGGATGCCATCCAGGCATCCCTGGGCAGGCTGGAGAGGTGGAATCGTGCAAATTGCATGAAGTTCAACCAAGCCAAGTGCAGGGTCCTGCACCTGGGACGTGGCAACCCCAGGCACAAATAGAGGTTGGGCAGAGAATGGCTGGAAAGCAGCCCTAAGGAGAAGGACTTGGGAGTGCTTATGGATGAGAAGCTCAACATGAGCCAGCAGTGCGTGCTGGCAGCCCAGAGAGCCAACTGCATCCTGGGCTTCATCAAGAGAATTGTGGCCAGCAGGTCTTGGGAGGTGATTCTACCCCTCTGCTCTGCACTCGTGAGACCCCACCTGGAGTACTGTGTCCAGCTTTGAAGTCCTCAACACAGGAAGGACATGGACCTGTTGGAATGGGTCCAGCGGAGGGCCACAAGGATGATCAGAGGGATGGAACACCACTCCTATGAAGACAGACTGAGCAAGCTGGGGTTCAGCCTTGAGAAGAGAAGGCTCTGGGGAGACCTTATAACAGCCTACCAATATCTGAGGGGAGCCGACAGGAGAGCTGGAGAGGGACTCTTTGTCAGGAAGAGCAGTGACAGGACAAGGGGCAATGGTTTTAAATTGGAAGAGAAGAGATTTAGACTAGATACCAGAAAGAAATTCTTTACTGTGAGGGTGGTGAGACACTGGAACAGGTTGCCCAGAGAAGCTGTGGATGCCCCATCCCTGGAAGTATTCAAGGACAGGCTGGATGGGGCTTTGAGCAACCTGCTGTAGTGGAAGATGTCCCTTCCCATGGCAGGCGTTTGGAACTAGATGATCTTTAAGGTCCCTTCCAACTCTAACCATTCTATGATTCTATGAGTGTCATTATGTGGCACATGAAGGACATCCAGGTGATCAGGCCCAGCCAGCATGGATTCATGAGGGGCAGGTCCTGCTTGACAAACCTGATCTCCTTCTATGACAAAGTGGCCCACTTGGTGGATGAGGGAAAGGCTTGTGAGTGTGGTTTAACTGGACTTTAGTATGCCTTTGATACAGTCTCCCACAGTATCATCCTGGAGAAACTGGTTTCCCATGATTTGGATAGGAGTACTCTTCGCAGGGTTAAAAACTGGCTGAAGGTCCGGGCCCACAGACCTGAATGGAGTTAAATCCAGTTGGTGACTGGTCACGAGTGGTGTCCCACAATGCTTGGTATTGTGGCCAGTTCTCTTTAACATCTTTATCAATGATCTGGACGAGGGGATCGAGTGCACCCTCAGTAAGTTCGCAGACGACACCAAGCTGGGTGGGAGTGTTGACTTGCTGGAGCGTAGAGAAGCTTTGCAGAGGGATCTGGAGAGGCTGGATCAATGGACGCAGGCCAATGGGATGAGGTTCAATAAGGCCATGTGCTGGGTCCTACACTTGGGTCACAACAACTCCATGCAGCGCTACAGGTTTGGGCAAAAAAATGTAAAGAAAATTTAGAAAATATGACAAGCCTCTGGAGGCCAGAGAAATACCTAATGCAATACCCTAATTACTTTTGAAAAGGATCTAAAAGAATGGCAGGAAATTAGACCAGTCAGTTTGACATCAATTGTTTAAGTCTCAGAAGTGTTTTTAAAGGATCAAATGTGGATACATTCAAAAAGCATAGCTTGAGAATAGACAATGAGTGTGCCACAAGGATGGGGTTATGAGGTTTAAGTAATTTGTGTGTGTGAACATACATGTATATATTTTAAAGATATTACCGTGTGAAACACTGGGAATGCAATAAACTACGGAACAGTACAACTATCTGACAAAATCTCCCTTTGATTTAAGAACTAAGGCATGAAGTCCTCAAAATACAGGAAAATGTGGCAAGCACAATTGACGGCTGACTAAATTAGGCAGATGAATAGACGTCCTATCTCTGGCTCTTGTTGGAGTAAGTCCATTTCATAGATAATGAGTCATCAGCACCAGAAAGCTCTGGGAAGCACTCCATATAGCTTCAGAAGCTCCTGGTGATCTTGTGTGACAGATTTGCCTCTGTGTGTCAGAGGTGTTAAGCACAGAGTATCAGAAAAATGGTGCCTTTTTTTCAAAGGACTGAGAAAAATATCCTACTAGAGAAGAAAACATTCATCTAAAACATTTTTCTGACATCAAAACCATTCAGCTTAATGTGTTGGCTATGTCTACTGTTGGTGAGGCATGGAGAGGAGAACTGATGAACTCGAAGCAATAGAGAAGCAAGTACATAGAAAAAGATGAATCTGAATGCACGAATGATATAATTATTTGGTATTTGCATAAAAAGAACATGTTGCCTTACAGACTCTTTGGAAGCCATATGCCCAGGTCTTAATAGGCACGGCTGAGGGCAGGGAAGAAGGGCATGATCAGAGGAATCATTTCAGTGAAGTGTAAGACCCCCTGTAGGGATTACAATGAGACACATATGTCTGATATAAAACTCACTCGCGTATGCTGATAGCAATGAAGAGAAGGTTTGTCTGCTTTCAGATGCTACTGAGTTAGAAGCCATGGGATGCTGTAGGAAGATGAGAGAGTAATTCTGTCACATACATAGATGGTAAACTCTTCAGGTAACATGCAAGTCACAAAACTGGGATGAAGCTCTCTACGTAGGTAGAAAAGATCAGATTTCAATTCAGAATTTTAAACTCAACCAAGAGTCAAATTTTCTCTAAGAGCTGGGAAGTACCCAGAAACCTACTCATGAAAAATGCCATACAGTAGAGAACGTAAGTTGTTGCTCATGTTATCCTTCTGCAGCATTTGTCATCAGAACAATTAGATCGTGCCATTTTGTTGTGCTGCCCACTGAATGTTAAAAGGGGTCTGAGTTACATTTGCAGCCAATACTTTAAAGTATTTAACAACCTGGACGTATTCATAAAAAAGGGGGCAGAGGGCAAATACAGAAAATACGTGATGCTCTGTGTGATACAACAGTGCTGCATGCTAATTGAAAGCAAGGACTTGATGCAGTGCAACAGCTTTGTGTAGCTGTCTGTCTGTCTCATTTTTTTTCCCTGAAAAAGCTGTTGAAAGGACTATTTTTGACTCTGTTGGCCTCAACTGACAGAGTTGTTATTTGGCTTCCTCTGTGAAAGAAGATGGGATTAGGTTATGCCTCTTTTTTTTTTTTTTTTTTGGTATGTCTGCAAATAGATCCAGTCCAAAATTTCTGGAATCTTCCGTAGTTGTTTTAGCTGTTCTGTGTTGGTGTTCACCACTTACACAAAGTGTGCAGAACTACACATTTAAGAGACATCTGGCAGGAGCATAAGACTAACTGCTGTGTCATATAGGGGTTCACATAATCTAGTGCTACACAGACACTGAAGGAAGCAGACTCTGAAATGCATCCGAGTGATTTCTGAACAATTCCTACTATATTTGCAATTTTTGCCAGATCTCCATTACTTGAAAGCAAATACCTTAGACAATAGGGTCTCTTGACCCCACCACTTGGACATGACACTGGCTGTAAAATTTGTATCTAACCAAGGTGGCAAAATAGGAGAAGAGGGCTATGGCCAAGTACCATATTTTAACAAGTTACAAATTAAAAGTTAGTATTAATCGGTCCTATTTGTGCCATGTTTTTTTATGGCTCTCTCAGATGACTAAGTTGTGGGAAGCCCTGATTATCTGCATTGTCTGCTAGAGGTGAACTTGAATCTGTAGGCTGAGTGTAGTTCATGCTGTGTTGCCCACTGAGTCCCTCCTATCTGTCTCCATTTGACTCAAGCTCAACTGCAAAGTCCAAAATTACCTTCTATCCAGCTTCTCTTTTGGTCCTGGATTGTTGTATTAATGCCACCTCCTCAAATAGCAAGTTACTTCCTGGGGGAGCATCTGTTCCCTCTCTTTGCTGGCCAGGAGCAGGGGAAACAACAGTGCCATACATGCACGACACAGGGGGAGGAAGGCAGTTGATGCAAATGGTCATTCCCTGCATGGTAGATTCCTCACAGTCTACTGCCTTCTAGCATAACATCATATCCAAAAGAGAAGTGCAATCAAGGCCCTATGGATTCGGCAACTGCAAGAGCAACAGACTGAATTAAGTCCACCTATCTACTTAATCTTCTTGTCCGTTTGTCATTGCTAGTTCCTTTGTTAGCATCTCTCTGCAGTGTTTGTTGTGACAGTCTGACTGTTCCCTAATGCACTATGTAGGTTTTGACAACTTCTTTTTTTTTTCCCGAAGGAAAATGAGAAAACAGTTGAGTATTTTATTATTTCTTAAATTTGAAACATTTATTGTCCTAGCCTGCCGGTTGGATTAAAAAAAAATAAAATCTGAGTATGAAGGAACAACTGTTTCCATTCCTCTGGAAGCAGAAAAACTAAAAGCAGGAATAGAAAGCAATCCGTGAATTTTCTTTTATGTGCATATACTCACTCTGGAAGAAGGGTAAGAGAGAAGATTTCAAGACTCACATGCCGCACCTGTCATTTACAGTACTGCTTCTCCACCACCTGGTCCCCTGCACAGTAATTTGTCATTATATGAATTGGATTCATACTAACATCAGTTGCACCACCCAGGTGATCTAGCTCACTTCATCAGAAGCCTTCGTGTAAATTTAGAGACTCAAGGCTGCTATAAAGTGTCCCAGTTTCACCTTTATTCTGGAGACTCATATACATGAGGGGCACCCTAAGGGGCTTTTGTACACTGCCCCTTCTTCCTGCTTCCTTCTTCCCAGGGCTGACCTGCTGCCTCTGCTGGGGCAGGTGGGGAGGCTCACAGGAGTCAGCTTGTTACTCACACCTGGCACAACAGGGACTGTAGTGTGCATTGCACCAAATCTGCATACCTGGTATTGCTGTCGTTCTTGCCCAAGAACTGCCTGACAGATGCGGAGTCGAGCATGTGGCACTGCATTTCTAAATTAGTTACAAAGGTCCCTGTTGAATTTCAGTCTGACCTGAAAGCTTGAGAGCGACCATATGGCTGCCCTCCACAGCCGAGGTTACTGCCTTTAGATTCAGTTGACTCTTCAGATCTGAGTAGTCTAATTAAATCTGCCCACTTCTCCACATAGATAATTATCAGTCTTTCTATTACTCATGTTACCGCACAACATCCCCTCTCGATGACTTTATTCATTTCAGACAGGTGCCAGATGGCAAACTGATGCTGTGTGATACTCAGTATTTCTATCATTTGGTGCCTAGAGTTTCACCTTGCTCCTGTGCGTTATCCTGATGGGGATGATTGCTTTCGTTCGCTCTAATAAGCTCTGGAGCATGGGAAGTGATAGTGTGTCATTGCTTTGGAGGAGCAGTTTAAAGGCAATGAACATTGTTACTGTACATATAAAAAGGGACTGGCTGTAGCCTCTTAGACTTGTAAGGAAAAGAACAGATTTTATGTCTGCTCCTTTATGTATCAGCTTTCAATTTCAACAAGTATATTAAGTGCTCTTTAGGTTAGGCTGCAATTTACTAAAAGAACCCTGACTCAAGGTTTAATTATGTAGGCCACATTTTTTCCTTATAAGGAAGTTCAACACAAATAAGCAGTGTTCGCTACTTACAGATGGTAGCAGCAGCTGTATAGAAAGCCAAAGTGGCCACTAGAAGGTGCATTTTGCATTTATCTTCAGCACACTTTGCAGCCAGAGATAATGGGTGGGGGTAAGTCCGTTTTCCTTCTGAAATTGTAAATTACATGAAAAAAAGAAAAAGAAAGAAATTGAAACATGAATAGACAAAGACTTTGTTTATTTATTGCCACGAGAGACCCATTAGGATTCAGCGCTGTGTTTCCATGGCATCCCAGAGACATAAACAGAAAATACAGGCTAATGCATTCAGTTAGAGATTTTAAAGTCTAATGCACGATCTAAATATATATCACATATGCCCACTATTTATTTATCTGTTCTATACACTGCAGTGAGACAGAGAACTCACTAACTATTCCAGGGCTCCAATCCATTTACAAATGTGTCTCCTGCAGATGTTCAGTACTTGTGGGGGATATATATAGGCAGTGTTATTTGGTTGGCTTTCAGATTCCTCTCATTTCTCTCCATACCATTCTCCACTTCATTACTATCCTCATATCTCTAAGTATCTCTGTAGTATTTCTGGTTAGGAAGCCCAAATCAAATTCAAAGATTTTGCTTAATACCTTCTTTCTAGTGGGCCAGACATCCCTGCCTGCCTGTTGAGTTTTTCAATTTCAGACTACAAATGCTAAGGCTTGTTCCATTTCTCCCCCCTTGGTTTGGAAACATTCTTCGCAACAATGAACAAATAGTCTAAGCAGGACTGTCCTTTCCTACCTGCAACCCATGGTTTAGCTTCCATGCACAGCCATTATAGGACCATATCTCACAACCAAAATGTTATAAACATTGTGGAGCAGACAGCACCTCCCCTGCCTTCAGATTTTCACCTGCTTATGTGAGGTATGAGTGGAGCTTCTTGGTAATGCTGCAAGAAGGCTAGGAGGCTATGCCGGAGTGGAAGATTACCTTGGAGGGAGCATTTTAGGCTGTCTTTCCTGTGTGAGGTCTTCTGGTTTGCAAAATCCCCTCCCAAGGGATGCAGACACCCATGGCCTCTTGAGTTACTTAAAAATCTAGTATACAGAGTGCTGGAGGATGCTGCATAGGGCACAGTCTGGACTTGTCAAATAGATAAATAAAATAGGACCCCGTTTCACAGAAATGCTTTTGAATGGGGCTTTTCATTTGAAAAACTGCCTTGATTCATATCAATTATCTGCAAGAATTTAGAGATTCCCTGAGCTTTGTTAAATATTTTTCAATGAAAAGGTGTTTACTAATCCCACGAGTCTAGAAACAAAACATCTCTTCATGCCATTGTTCTGCCCCTTGTAAAATCTTGTAGGTTCTACTCAGAAAGTAGAGGCTTAGATAACCTGCAAACTGCATGAAACGTCAAGGCATAGTCTGTGAGTTAGACACCATCTAAATATCATTTGTCCAAACCAATAACTCCCTTTGGATCCTGGAGTTGCAGGGGTCTGCTATAGCATTTTCAGCTATCAGATCTGAGACTGGGGGGAATTCAGACACACCATGAATTCTCATTCAGATCAGGAGTTTCCTGTGTCTCTGAGCAGGAAACTGAGGCTCTAAGGTCCCCAGCCCTGAGGTCAACCATATCTCTGAGAGTGTGAGGTGATCGACAGTTGTCAGGTGAACTAATGGGAGAATGAGAACATTGTTGGTGGAAATCTGCTTCGTTTTTGGTAAGAGTTTGCTAAATGTTAATTTTTTTGACCAAACAGCAGCTTTGAATGGAAAGTCATTGTGTCGGAAATCTCTCAATCACTGTTAATTCTTATTTTTAGTGGCTCCCTTTTTAAGTGATGATTCACTGTGCTGTGGTAAAGCTACAGAAGAGGAACTGGAGCTGTTTTGCATACAGTTACCTCCCTTTTCTGCTGGAAAGGGAAATTTCAAGTCTCTGGGAAAAGTATAGTTTGACAAGGAGTGGAACACTCAGGGTGCTTTCTCAGGTAGCCTCTTTCTCATGAGATCAGTACATTTGAGATGGGCAGTGGCACAGATAATGGAGAATGGTTACACATGAAGAAGAACATAAAGAAAAAGAAAACAGAGCTGGATGGTCACAGCAAATATCACTGTAGTCCAGAGGATTTCTAATGAAATCTTTGGCAGAAAAATAGAGAGGTGCATTTGTAAATGTTTTCGAGCATTCTTTTCTTACATCATGGAAAAAAAGGATTAAATTCACAGGAAGAGCAAGGGAAAGACAAGTAGGAAAGGGCGTGTGGGGAAGGAGCACAAATGAAGGGAGAGCAATGTAAAAGGAGTTTTGTGAAAGGGGTGAAAAGAAGCTGAAAGACATAAAAATGTCTATGCTCTCAAACAGATCTTGCAATTCTTCATCACCAATTTTTCTGTTTGCACATAGTAGTTTCAGAACAGAAACTTTTCTGACAAGAGGTGGCCTGACTTGATAATCTTTTATGTAAACAAAATTTATTATAAATAAATATGAATTGTTATAATTAAATATAATTAATTAAGTAAACCATAATAAATACTATTTATTCTAAATTAAGAAATATTTATTTAGAGTTTCTTCAGAGGACTATTTAGTCCCTCTAAGGTAGAGGTTTAGCAACATAAAGCTGAACATGCATATGTGAAAAGAAATACTTCTTCTGCACCAGTTTGTTACAGACAAAGTATGCTGGAGAAATTTTGGAATCCAGTTGATAATCCAGACTGAGGTTATGATTTGTATTGTAAAGTACAAACTGTCTCCTTCTTAAAATAATAAGATTTAACTGTGTTCATCTCTTGCATAATCTACTGCTGGATCAAGTGTGTTCTCATGAACATCCAAAACACTACTGCTGAAATCAATTGCATCTGTGCAACTTGTGTTGCAAGGTTAAAGTTGCATGTTAAAAATGTCACAAAAGGTGATCTTGTACAATGAGTGAGATTTGTAACTGCAACTGAGAACTGAGTTTAGTATTCAGTTTCCAGGCAGAGTTGTCAAAGACAGCTCAGGAGGGAAGGCAGGAGCTTAAAACTAAACCCATCGAGTTTTTTTTCAGAAGAAACAGAAGAGCTTCAAAAACAGGTTTTAGAGGAGCAGCAAAGTTGCATCAGCATTTCTGTCTGTGCTATCTGAAATCTGATAAGGCTATATACAGCACTGCTGAAAGCTGGAGTGCTCTCACAGGACCGACTGGGATGTTTCCTGCTCCCGTGTTTACTGCCAAGGCTCTAGAATTAGGAGATACTAATTTGAGCTTCTTAATACTGCTAACACAGCTAGTGTTGCTGCTACTAATGTTACAGATAATGAAAACATTAGCAGTTTGCCATGGATTTAATACTTTGGGAATGAAATAAGTCCTAGAAAAGTTTCTATACAACAGCACAGAGAGGAATATCTGGGTCTGAGACCGACACTAAGCTCAAGCAAAGCAAGCAGGTGGCTTGGACAGGAGATTGCTGGGTTTAAGGTGGCTGCTGCTGGTGGTTACTAAATCTCCTCACCTGCCTCTCACTTCACCTCTGGCAGTGAGAAACTGGTTGTCCAGGGAGACCCCCAATGTCCCCATCTCTGTGGGTGCTGATCACTTCTGCTCACCTCTTGATCTACCCATCACTGCCTGATTAGAGAAGTCTTGGCCCACAGTACCTCAGATAAGACAGATTCAATTTTGCTGACAGTGGAACATGAGCTTTGGATTTGTGGAAGTTACTTGGTGCAACCTGCAGGAGGCCTTGAGCTGTGTCTGGCTTCAAGGCTCCATTTTTTCTGACTCTGAAATATGGGAGAAATTAAAAGGTCAATTTAATTCTGATATGCAAAAGTAAAAAAAAGGTGGTGGCCCTGTGACTTTATTTCTAGCTTCAAATATGTTGGCCCAGATATCATTAAAAATTAGCTATACATTTACACTTGAGGCACTTGTTTTAATTTATTTGAGGCAGAAGTCAAGATTTAAACACTCTGGGATAAAATCAAAATACGAATGTATCATGCGTGATTCAAAGATAATAACTTCTACATTATTTTTATTACTTTCTTGAAATAAGTAGACAATGAAGAAGCAGATCAAAAGATATCATATCTTTGCACTGTCTTGATTGTGATGCCTATGATATTTTCATTGACTTCTGAAGAGAAATGAACCATTACTACCAGCTGTCTATTAAAACAACCAATGTAGGTTGGTTATAGTTTCGAATTATAAGTATTACGTATTATGTACTATGTAATATATGCATTGAATATTTAAAGACTCAACTACTATCTACAAGAAAATAGAAATTCTGGATTTTCAACCTTTAAATTTTTTTCTCCAAAGATCATTTTATGTCAGTTCTTACTAGAAAACATAACTTTGCAATTTACTCCCCAAATCAAATATTTAAAACAGATAAATTGAGGAGAAATATGGAATACATTTAAATTTAAGGAGGATATGAAATTATCCAAGTATGTTATCTTGTGTCCTGGATTTTCTCTCTTGTTTTTATTCAAGACCAGAAAGAGACATGAATGGGTCATGATTCTCTCACTTTTCGCAACTACACTAATTTTGGACTGTAATAGTGTTAACTTTCTAGACAGTAGCTTGTATTTGGCTATGATTTATATTTGTGATGAGAACATTGTTGATAACACAGGGATGTTTTGATTGTTTCAGTGCAGTGCTGACACAGCGTCAAGGCCTTTTCTGCTCCTCAGCCCACCCCACCAGTGAGTAGGCTGGGGGTGCACAAGAAGTTGGGAGGGGACACATCAGGACAGCTGACCTCAATGGACCAAAGGGCTATTCCATACAATATGATGTTGTGCTGAGCAATAAAACTGGAGAGTGGAGGTTGGCAGGGTCTGCTGTTACTCAGGGACTGGCTGGGCATTGGTTGGTAGGTCATGAGCAATTTTTTACTTCTGTATCACTTGTTTTTCTTGGTTTTGGCTTTTTCCCCCTCTCCACCTTCCCCTCCACCCCTCACCACCCCACCCTTCTCCTTTTAATTAATCTGTCTTTATCTCAACCCATGAGTTTTTGCCCTTTGACCCTTCTGATTCTTCTGCCATCCCACTGAGGGGGAGAGTGAGCGAGCCGCCATGTCAACCTCAACTGCCTACTGGAGTTAAAGCACAACAGCAATGCATGTCATTGCTGGGTCCTCTATAATTGAGTGAGCAAACTGGTTCCCTATGGGACACTACAGTGATCTCTCACTGCAAACAACAAGGATTGGATTTCACCAGGTTTGCCCCTGCCTACCTCACAAAGGTTATACTGTCATTTGTGCACTGTCATACATCATATCGTGCTACGTTGCACTCCTAAGCAACCTCATCTGCCCTCAGGCAAATACCCCAGGCCACACAACACCTACCATCAACACAATACTATGAAAACCTCATTCTGATAACTGCACCCTATTGTTTCAGGTACAGTGAAATAAAAAAATAAAAATCTTCACGGATAAAATCCCAGTGGTGACTCAGAACACAGAGCTGCGCACTGAGGAGAGCTGGGCCATGCCCTGGGCAGTGTGTGGACCTGAATGGTCAATCACAGAGAGATATAACTCAAAAAAAGACGTGAACCAGCCTTCACCATTCTACCTGGGAACAAGGCATAACATTCTCCATCAGAACAATCCAGTGCTGTAGACCCAACCTCAATGGTTGTCATTGTTATTCATTTGAAAAGGAAAAAAATATGTTATTGCATATTCTGTCAGTATTTTTTTTCAGATGCTTATAAACAGCTTTAATTAATTTAAGTGTGTAATTATAGATAGCACAACTCTAGTCCAAACATACACGAGGTAATGCTTCTGTAATCACTTGACTTTGCCTACCCTGTTGAAATACTTGTTTTATTTATTCATTACAGTACTAAACCGTTTTGAACTCCATTCATACCTCTCTTATAGCATAGACATTTTAATGACCATAATGCTTAGTATCTGTGAACCTGGACTATTTAGTATATTTACCTCATAACAGCAGGAAAATACTGTCCTCCTCATTTCACTGGAGGAGACAATGTACTTTTGGAGTATGCTGAAGTCTTAGAAAATGTAGCTTTTACGTATAAGATTCCAAGTTAAGGTAAAATGCAGTGGTTACCCCATACTGGGGTTATTTCAGTCATTCAAACCCAAGTGTAAAGAGTATTGTGGAAAAGATGCACTTAAGAGTGTGTTGAATCTCAAAAAAATAACCCCTTAAGTTTCATAAATGGGAAAGAAGGGGTGTTTAACAGTTGTAGTTGTCCTTCTGGGGTGGCCCGATTAGTATTTCCTGCACAAGGAAGCTAAGTTTCAGTTGGTGTTAAGCCACATAACTTTATTAATGGCACTGAAGTAAGACTGGTTCACATCTACAGGAAATCCTGTGCTCTTTGCATGAGTTAGTGCAATATTAAGTTTGGCTTAATTAATATTTGGTTCCTCTTAGTTCAGAGTGGAAACTTCAGTTCAGAGGTTAGAAGAATGGAAAAGAAGAAAGATAACCAAGTCAAAGTTTGAATGGGTGAAATAATCCATTATTTTTGTGCCTAATGGCGCTTGCAAACTGTGGAATATTTCACAGATTCAATACTTGTTTGTTTACATCACCTTGTTTTTTTGAATTGCACATTTATGCATTACATTAACATTTCATGTGCTGCACACTGAATTTCATGGTGACACTAAAAATTAAATCCTACTACACTAAGCTCTGGATCAGACAACAAAGAAAAGTGTCAGAGAAGTATTCTTAAAAACCTCCATCGTTAGGCAACAACATGAAGAGCTCTTTTTTTGTTGTTGTTGTAAATGTGTTTATAAAATATTTCTCTCTTTTATTGTTTGCCACATTAATTTTGTATTTTAGATGAAAAATTTAAACCCAAACAAATATTTTAAAATAAATGACATTTGTGGAGTGCTTGAAAGGTGCCACTTGAAAGCATGCTGCTCACTTGTTGGATATGTAATAACATCAGCAGCAGCCTGAGCTTATCCACTCCTTGGAATATGGAGCTGGGAGACACGAAGGTTGAGGGCATGAGGTGGGGACAGCAGGAGAGCAAGCCTTTCATTCAGTAAAAGGCTGTAACTGAGGATAGACCCTTTTCAAGGGCTCATATCTCCACCTGAAACTGATTTGTTGTATCCTCAGTGTGGGCTATGCTGACCTATGGAAAGGGAAGCAGCGCTCTCTGCTTGAAGATGAGCTGTTGCCGCTTCCGTCTTCATGAACCATTAAGGAAAACATGTGTCCCGTGTACCTATTTTGAACCATAAGTGCAATGTGTGTCTCTTTCTGACTAAGGAGGGGAACGAGGCCAACGATTAAGCCAGCTGGAGGCTGATGACCTTGCCTGCAAAGCATGATGTGTCAGAGGTTGGACTGTCTGGCACAAAGGATTTGACCACTCTCCTCCTTGGGCATGACCAACCCCAGCTGCACACAAAGAGTGACCTGCACCTGGAAAGAGGCAATCCGTGTGTCCAACTTGCCTCTGTTTTCATCTGGGAGCCTTTTCTACCATTTGTGCGGTATGGTACGTCCCACTGCTGCACAGGAAGCCTCTGTGGAGAGGCAGGGATGGGAAAGGGTAGTGGGGGTGGGGATAGGGGTGAGGACAGAGAAGACTGAGAAGATGGCGAGGATGAAGAAGGCAAGAGCTACAGGGAAAGCCCGGTGCTGCCCAGAGCTCCTTTGACAGTCAGTGGCAGCAGCAGCAGGAAGGGCTGCAAAGTCACAGCATGGCACCAGGTATTCTGGGACAAAAGCATTTCTCAGCCTCCACCCTCACTTTTTGCCCACTCACCAAGAAGATAAGCAAAATGCAACCCTGAAAATTCCCAAAGAAAGAAACAATGTGTTTTATCTTGAACCTGAAACTGTGCATTAACCATAATGCATTTGAAATATTATGGGCTATCTCAGATCCCTCTCATCAGGATGGTGAAAAGCAGGAATATTTCTTTGGCCCTGGTGAATTGTGGCCACATTTCTGTCCCAGGTGAGTTAAAGCCCAGGGTCTATAGTCTAAATGCTTGGTGATCTCTTCCAGGGGGAATGACAAATACTTGATTTTGGCTTTCAAAAGTACAGAATTTTCAGTAGTTTTTGTGTAGCTGCAGTTAAATGAATTTCTTGCATTTCTCTGTCTTCTTTGTTTTCAACTTAGATTAATATGGACCCACTGTGTGGGCAGACATCTCCATTCATTCCATTCTAACATATAGTTGTTTTCTACCTTTAGAAAGGTGTCATACTTTCTATGCACAGTTGATAATCGAACATCAGAGGAAGTTTCCAGTGCTCCTGACGCTGCATAGTAAAAACTGGAGTAAACTTCTTCATTGCGTCTATTCCCAGTGTTGCTGCCCTGAAGTTATATGTTGGCCCCAGGTTTGTTCAGAACATTCATTGTTAAGAGAAATGTTTCTTTAAAACTGAACCTGCTGTGCCTAATCATGTAATTTGTGTTTCATCCCCTGATACTGGTACATATCAGACATCTAACAGCTGAAGAGTCTTGTAGGAGTGGGTAACAATATCACTGTCTGCACATCCAGTTCCTGGGGGTTTTGAAATTGTACTAACATTTTCGCTTCTGCGGGAGAAATGGTCTAACCTTGTGAACTCTGCAAGTCTAAATGGACAAGTGCTTTCACTTAGCACAGGTTTGCCAACTTTACAGGGAGCCCAGGTGTCTGTGGTGCAAGCAAGAAAATGACCCTGATGTAGTAGGAGAAAAAATTACCTTAGCCACAATAAACCATGTAGCAATTATTAAGCTGTTTTCCAGATGAGATTTCTGAGATGCTTCTAGCTTTATCCCATGTCAGGCTATGTCGTTTCATATAATACTGCCAGTTCCTTATTTTTCCTTTTTATCCTTGAAGAGAGATTGTTCACAAGGATTACTCTACTTTATTGTCCAGAAATATCAGCTATGATTAATACTCTGCCTTGGATAGTACATCATATTTTCCCTTTGGGGCACCAAGTGCAATGTCCTTTCATACACCTTTCCATCCTGACAAACAGGTTCAGCTATATTGTGTTTACACAAGGACATATTTTCCGATGTCTACTGTCTGCACGCATTATCAGATTGGACTGCAGTATCTAGGGCTTGAGATAAATCCAAGCCAAGCAATACATGCCTATATGACTATCGAAAACCTGAATTTTAGAAACTGTGTTGCATTATCCTGTTTTGCAGCTCACTACAAAATAAGAACAAAACAACAACAAAACATGAACAAAATAAAATGACGGTCTTAGTTCACAATATAAAATATATAGCAGACTGTTGCTAAAGAAGGAATCAAAGTAGTAGTTCATATTCAGTGAATTAAATGCAAACATACCACAGTATTTTAGCTTGTTGCTAAAAGGGATGTTCTTATACTTAAGATATAAAGCAGGATTAAGCATCACTAGCGAACTGGGAAAATTCTTTGTTCACCAGTGGAGACTCTTTGCTAATTCAAGGGTTCCTTTCTCTTTCATTCTTGTGACTGTATTAAATATCTGCTCTCCTCACTAAGTGATATAATGTTTATGAACATGACCAAAGACTGAAGAAATTATTTAGACTTTTATTCTGCCAGGAGTGAAACTGTTCTGAGGGAATGAAGGTATTTCAAGTGAGAAGGAGAGAGGGAGGGAGGAAGGGAAGGAGGAAAGGAGGAAGAAAGGAAGTAGGGAGGGAAGAAGGAAGGAAGGAGGAGACAGGGTTTTTTTTTCAGGACATTTTGAAATACCCTTGTTGTATGTTAAGCATTATGTTTGGATTCCAGTTTCAGTGATAAAATGCATTGATTGACAACAGTAAATCACATATGCCTGAAACGCTGTATCTCTAGCAGATGTTACTGCATACAGGATGAACAATTATATGTGTATATGTACATGTTTGTCTGTGTGTGTGTGTGTTTGTGGGTACCTTTAGTTACAAAAGCCGTATCTCTCCCTGACTCATTTAATTACATGACTTTCAGGGCTCAGCTCCACCGTCTGGGGGATTGTTTCATAGTACCCTAGGCTGTATGTGAAACAGCATGTATTGCATATCCATCAGCTCTGTGTAGGCAACTCACTGGGCTCTCTTAAACGCTGTTCACTATGGTCCTCTTACACAATTAGTACTTGTAAATCTGAATTCCTGTACTTCAACAGCTGCCATTCTTACCTGTCTCCTTTGATTAATTACCTTGAAGAAAGTCTCTGGCTCAGAAGACTTGTGGTATACAACTTTTAATAGTAGGTTTGTCGTACACGAGATTCCCTGCGTCTGTTAACCATGTTCAGTCTCAATTTCAGATAAAAACTTCTCCTTATCTCGTGAGAGGGTAACATCTGGCCCTGATAACATATGTAGAAGTGTAAAGCAGTTTTCTGTAGTTGTTTACATTATCTTTCTGTAGCTGTTTTTTCGTGTTGTTGTATCAATAATGATGACTAAGCATGAGACCTTCTTTCCTCTTAACTACCCCACTATTCTCCACAGACTTCTGCCACTTATGCTCATATTGTGTTTTTCTTCTTTGCCTCAGAGCTTTTTAAATGCTTTTTCAGTCTTCTCCAGCTTTGTAGCACTTTTCCTGGATCCCACACTTGTTGGAGTTAAACTGATGGCCCTTAGGGTCTTGTTTGTTTTACTGTCAGTCTGCCTACCTGTTCTGCAAAGTGCATTTAACGGAAAACTAAATTGCTATTGAATACAACCACAGAATGGCCATAGATAGCTGAGAGATCTGTTTGCAACTGCTGCATATATGACAGGTAAATGCAAACAATATGTTAGAAGTTTACCCTTTTGAAAACTCTGGTTGTAATTCCTTGTTCAACTATTCATCTACATTTTCTTCTGTACTTGATGAGATATTTATATAGAAATTGTCTTCTATTTTTAAGCAAGACAGAAGATCCAATGAAGAAATTTGGAAGATGACCTAAAGCATTACATCAATTCAGGGCCTGAAAATGTTGCCTAGACACACTGTGAGCAGATAATTAGCCAGTTGTTCAATCATGCACTTTGATGCCAACAGAAAAATGTTTAAAAGTGAGTAATTATGCTGTTTTTATTTTGTTTTTAAAAAGCCATGATATATTTGTTGTAGTTTACTATAGACTGTTTGCAAAGCTTGCTTTGGAAATGAAAGCCTTTTTATGCAGCTTAAATTGCTTATCTTTTTATTTCTAGAGTTTTATCTACTTAGCTTTCAAATAACCAAAACACCTTTTAAATGCATGAAATAAATAAAACAAGAAATAAGCAAGCAACCAAAAAAAAAATCCCTATTTACTCCTCAATTAAGAATTTATTTGGCCAGTTGCAACCCGGAGTGAATTTTTACAGTTGAGATATAAACTGCTGAAAATCTATTTTTTTTAATGGAAATGCTGACAGACCTTTAGCTGCAGTAGTGTTCGCGAGAGCTAATAAAAAATAAAAGTAACAAAACAAATCTTTTTAACTCTTATGAGTCATACGTGCTTTTCTGTCCTCCAAGAGTGATGTTGAGCATAGAGTAACAGTTTCAATGATATAATTAAAGTGTAAAGCTCAGTAAACTTAGAAAACAAAAGTTTTCTTCAATTTTTGATCAATATTAGTGGGAGAAGGTCTCTTAATACCTCAATAGCCTTTTCCATTCAGTAGCGAAATAGTTAATTGCCTGGTACAAAATAAGAATTGTTGCTGTGTATTCCTATGGCTTCCTGAGCAGATTGGAGGCTTGAACCAAAACCCTTGGGACCCCATTGAAAGACTTTCCTTGGCATCATGGGGCCCTCTGAGAATGGCATCACTCATCAGGTATGTAGCCTACTGCCAGTTTGGTCTGACAGCATCAGCTGAAGAAGGAACGGTTGGGTGTTTTCCTCTAGCACAGGATTGAAATCTCAAGTAGTTTTTCATACATGAAGTCCAGCAGAAGCTGGCTTTGCCTGGGGACTCAGCTCCTTTGAAGAACAGCAGAGGAGAACAGAGACATAAGAACAGGAATATATACAGAATCATGGATCTAAGAAGCACTTGTCTAGAAAACGTCCACCTCTAGGAGATGCCTGGGAAGGCTGTGGTCCAGGTGCCCCTTACTAGATACCGGTCTGTGCCAGCTTGGCAAACAGGGTGCTGGGCCTACTGTCTGCCCTCATCCCAGCCCTTGAGAAAATGATTGCAATAGCAATCTAGGTGGGAAATCTAATGGGAAATTGGGACTGGCACTTCTAATACTTCCCTTCACACATGCACTCCCTGCTTGGCAACACTGAAGGGAGGTTTAATGATACAGAAATTTTGTGTTATTTGCCTTTGTAATTTTAAAAGCATATTGTTTTGCAGGTGGGAAATGTTTTCCAACTGATCCTGCAAATCCCAAATTCTGTGAGTATTTATCTTGACAGACTTGTTTCCCTTTAGTTTAGAAGATTATGAAGTCCTTGCTGTGATATGGAAAATAAACCTGCTTGTATCGACTTTAGTAAACTTCATTCTTACCACTTTTCTTTATGTCTCACATTGCCATAATGTATGCAAAATGCTTAGCTACTCAAAACATCTTTACAGGTCATTTTCCTTCCATAATAGCCAAATCAGCAGCAAAAGCACTTCATGGTTTAAATGTACTGACAGAAGAACTCTGACTGTAGAAATATGTACTATATAGTAACTTCCACAATCACAAATGCTCAGGATTTTCACACAGGCAGAGATTTCTTTCCCCCCGCAAGGTATTCTGTGTAAATGTGGACAAGAGACAGTTTTTGGCTCTGTGCTTCCAAATGTGCCCTCGACCTATTGACATTATTGATTTTCCACTACTGTCTTCATTCATATTGGTCTATGAGGACAAACCATGCTAGTGGTATCACTCAGCTATTAATTGTGATCTATATGAAAAGTGTGCAGGAAGCCCTTTGAAAAAGAACGGCATTCAAATAAATGTTCGCATACATGTAGTAATAGACACCCAAGGTGAAGGGGATATATGTGCATATCCTTTGCAGTGCTGAGGAAATTATTTCAATACATTACCCAGTCACTTCATCTTTTTGTGTATTTAGGAATAGATTTTCATTTGCGCTAAGTCTCCTATATACTCTGACAGGGAGTAGAGGGACATTTAAATGAGTACATCCTTTATGAACAGAGGTGAAAAGGATCTTATCATAAATAAGGATTAGACTTTTAGGGTAGTGTTTAATTCAGTATGAGAAGATGCTACATAAGCCATTTGAAGGCAGAGAGCTATACAAATATAGGCTCTGTTTGCTATGTAACTGACAAGGCTGATGGCAGAAACCGGGCCATTTTGAATGTTCAGTTACTGTGCAATCACTGATCATGAGAACAAAGCCCATGCTGTTTCTGGTAATGTCAAAACTAATAAATTGTGGTGGGGTAGGCTGTTGGTTACTATAAATGGTCACCTGTCTCTATTGAAGTTATATAAATGTACTTAATAGCCCGTATAAGAATGGCATTTACCCAGACTTTCTAGTATCGAAAATTCCCCAGTATCGGAGCTGGGGAATATGGTGTAGGGGAGAACTTTGTAAAGTAGGGTAGATGGTTGGACTCGATGATCCCAAGGGTCTCTTCCAACCTAGATGATTCTATAATTCTATGAAAAAATCTATTAGGAATGACATCTTGAAGGAGATACCTCAGTGAGCTGCAATACACTAAAGCAAAGAGTCCTTGTTGTGGCTAGTATTTGTATGACAGATATTCTTTTCTTAACCTAATGAAATGAATTGCAATACTCTTCCCTTTGAAGAAGGCATACTTTACAAATAAATAAGATTTACAGTAGTGGACAGATATGTAGTTCAAGTAAGCTGCAAAAGGATAAATAAGACCTTATTGTACTTCCGCATGGTGCTGAACAATGCCAGTAGGAGTTTTGCACCCCAAAGCAGTCTAGCAGTATTTGCACTGGCTTAATCAGTTTTGCCTCTACTTATCCTTTTAATTATCAATGCTGTCCTGCTTCTGGGACACCTGCAAATGTCTCTGAATGGAATTTAACTGCACTTTGTAGAAAGATGCACTTCTTCAGAGGCAGTTCAGCGTCTTTACACCACCTTTAATTGCACAATTTGAAATAGTCCTTAAGTAGGTTCTGAGTTTCTTAACTAGAAGTCAAGGGGAATTATGTTCCTTGTAACATATACAGATATGTTTCTAGATTAAGATGTGAATGTATGCTATGGATATTGTATGAGGCAACCAGATGTCAGAAATTTCGAAGTCCTTTAGAGTCCAGAAATGAGAGTTTATTTGCATCTCTAGCATATTGATAGTATTGCAAATTTTGACCCTATGTATTCAAATGATCTTTCTGTGAAAGAAACAAATCTCTATGGTGCTTTGGCAAGCTTCACTGTTTGTATTTGGAGGAAGAAAAAGCCTAACACAAATGTGTTCCTTGGTACCTATTTTTTTAATGAATAATTCTTCTGACTATACTCAAAGTGGTTGATTAGCTGAATATTGGTACCTTTTTATATGACTTGTATACACATAAGTACTGGAATTTTCCTTTCTGGCACTAATCTGAACTGCACACTGCCAATATACCTAACTTCTTGTTTCTCTGTGTCGTACACAAGTGATCAGTATTAGTCTATACATCTTGATAACTTTCCAGATGTGTCATAAAATATAGCATCACTTTAATTTTGTATGTTATTATTAGGTTTTTTATTTGCCATTTTCTAATCTGCTCTCTATCTTGATACACAAATGATTTTGTGGACAATCAGCAAATTAAGAAATCACTGATTCTGCTCTTTTTTTTTTATGGATATACTCTATTATTTGTTTTTGGAGTGTATATATACTTTTCTTATTGAAATGGCAAAATTTCCTTCTGTGTCCAATGTTGGTATAGGTTAACTATCTAGATTTATGCTTGTAAGCAGGACAATTTTACAAAACATATCCAATGTCTTGGCAAATCTACAGTCTGTCATTTTGTATCATTCTGTCAGCAAAAAGTCGCTTCCTCCAATACTTATCCATGCATTTTATTAAAGCACATATCACCAAAGTGACACAGGTGTGACTCCTCTGTGACAATCTGAAGTTCACTAATCTTATGTCACAGAGGTGAGGGAACATGGAAAATGAGATACTTTGCAAGTATGTGTATTGTGACTTGAATCCAGAATCAGACAACTGACCCATTTAGATGTTTTCACTTGCCAATAAATGTCATTTTATTTCCCAATTCTGCAACATATTAGTATCCCTGATTCTTACTGATACTTATTTAATGAACGAAATAAAGTTTAACAGTGGCAGTTCCTGAGGTTAGCAGACAGGTGCTGCTACGTTCCTGCTGCTTTGCAATCAGCTACATGCTGCAATGTTAAACGTAGATCTCTTAACACTCAAAGCCTAAATCTGTTCCTATTTACCTTCCTTTTTTCACTCCACTTTCCTATTTTGTCCGTTTCCACCACCTTTCACAGAGCTTTTCTGGCACAATTTTCTCTTTGGCATGTCCTTCCTTCCTAAAATGGGCCACAAAGCTGCTCAGCAAAACCTCCCCCAAACAATAATTTATTTGTTGCTGAAGAGAAACCAGCTAACTGAATGATCTATTTACCTATTTATTTTAGGATCCAACTGTTCAGTTCATATATAAGAGGGGAAGGAAATTGTTAGGTAGTTAGATGAGGAGTGAGTGAGCTCAAACTTATAGAAAAATACATGACAGTGAATGTGGGAACAAGCCAGGGGGTGTTGAATGATTATGCAGAGAATGAAGAGTTAGAATGAATTCTAACTCATAGAATTACGAGCAAGGAAAGACATCTCTATCAGCCACCAACCTGGTCTTTTTATATGTATGCTTTCCACCTTCTGTCTTCACTTTTTTGAAGTAGGAGCTCTTCGGCTTTGATGCCTGAGAAACATCTACAGTTTTGAGACCCAGTGCATCCTTAAGGATGCCTGAAATATCAATGAGAGCAGATTCCCATCCAAAGCAACATATCTTTCTCACTGAAACTTTAAAATGTAGTGGATTGCTCAGGATTTAGGCAATCTCATCTCACAATGCTGTGCACAACTAATGGCTTTTTTTTTTAATATTCTTTTGTCCACTGGCAGGGATCTTTTGGCTGCTTTTGAAGCTCTGGAAGCTGTGTTTTCGTTTTAAAGTGCTTGTTTATGCATTGGTAGGAAGTGAGCAACAGAATTCAAAATGGGACTTGTGACTGCTCCCATTAGCAGGCAAAACCTGTGCTTTTTGCTAAGTCATCTCCCCTACTCTAACAGAATGAATCACAGGATTATAGGGCTTGGAAGGGACCTCTGGAAATCATCTAGTCCAACCCCCCTGCCAGAGCAGGTTCACCTAGAGCGGGTTGCACAGGATGGCCTTCAGGTGGGTTCTGAATGTTTCCAGAGATGGAGACTCCACCACCTCCCTGGGCAGCCTGTTCCAGTGCTCTGTCACCCTCAAAGTACAGAAGTTTTTCCTTACGTTTAGATGGAACTTTCTGTGTTCAAGTTTGTGCCCGTTACCTCTTGCCCTGTCACCGGGCACCACTGAAAATACTGAAATACTCTCAGAATCAGTATAACAACAGGCTAACAGTCTAATGCCAAGGGCATTTGTTTTAATTCTCAGTTTATTAAAGAATTTGTAAATTAAATTCTATTCTTTGTTAGATATCTGCATTTTCTTTGATCTGCTCTACCCTACAGATTTCTGAAGTAACCTGTGAAACCATCCATCTCCCTCAAGAAAAGCATTCCAGGACTGACTCTTCCAAATTCGCTCAGGAACTAATAAGATGTATGTCTATGTTTGCATTTATAATGCGCTGGGACTGTGTGCCAATATTAGGTAACAGTATGTATAAATGATTAGATATGTGCTTAAAGCCCAGCTGGAGAAAATGTTGATACATGTATGCTAATGTTATGCTCTAAAATTCCCATTTCCCTTAGTTATGTCAAATGCAATGACTTCATTTTGTACCTTGTTACTGGGGGTAGTGGTGACAAAAATGGCCCAAGTGCTATATTATGCAGAGACAACTAGTTTCTACTGTATTTCTGGAATGGTCCTTTGACTCATGGAGGTTGCTTGCTGAAGCCAAAAAGGCTTCTCTCAGGGATGGCTCCTACTTCTTGCTGAGGCATTGGATAATGCCCTCAGAAGGCAGGCTGAGAGTAACATCACCCTGACTACATTTATTTATGAATTCACCAGGGCATTTCCAGCCATGAGGAGGGTCTGCTAAAAGAGATTTTATTCTCTCTGGTTCCCAAAACAGAGCAATTTAAGCCAATGCATTTTCATCTAGTCCACAGTTTCCCTTATTATCTCATCCAGTGCGTTCTCCCAGGTGAATACGGCTGTTTGCAACCTGCCATTTCCCATCTGCAAAATGGGATGTCCCTATGTTGCTCACCTAAGTCAAATACTCTAAGCCTTAAAAACTGGGGACGCTCTCTCCCCACTACCTCCCTTCTCCTTGCAACCTTCTTAAGCCTGAAAACTCTGATCATGTGTAGATCCAGTTAGTTCTTATATCTAAACTAACTAGATTTGTGCAAGTGCAAAGAAATACCAGAAGTTGAGATGCTAACCAAGTATGAGCTACGGTGTACCTGTAAATTATCACCTGGCATACTCGGATAGTGCTGGGCATGTGGTACTTCTGTGCCTAGTGTGAGTTGTGTATAGCTATGCTACATACTATATGCTTCATTTGAACCCAAATATTTCCTGAGTATTGTTGGATGTTTTCTCTTTTATTAAATATAAAATGGAAACATTAACACCAATAAGAATGAAAAAAAATTATTCTCAGCTTCCAACCAATCTTGATTTTAGAGGTACTTTTTTTAATCAGAAAACCTCGAAAAGCCAGACATGAAAATGAGCATCTTCCTCACCAGACTAACAAATGTGTGAAATTTCATAGAAATCCATTCTCACAGTTTCATTATGCAGAGGATTAATGTTTAATGCTGGCAGGCTGCAGGTCCACACTAATAAGAAAAGCTACAAAAGGCTATTGTAGAGGGGAAGAGAATTTCATCAACATTCCAAGAACATCTAAAACGTTTACAGAGTAAAAAGTTGGCTTGAAGATGTTCTATTTGTGTTCAAGCAATTTTCGTGATGTAAAATGAGATTTTAATCGTACTGTAGTTTCAGAGTCCATATTACCACATTTTGTCTTCTTTCATCATCTTTGACCTTGATCATACAGTTGTAAGAATTTGAATTTTCTTTCTATTTTATCCTTGTATAACTCAAAATGGCTCATTTTTGTTTTCTTCCTTATTAGACTGAAATTAATATCCAGATTGCATTTATCAATCCTATTATAGCAGTCAACAAAATATCACTGATGATTGTAGCTTTTTAAACTAAAAAGGAAATTATTCAGATTTCTGTCACAAATCTATTGCAGGTGTATTCTACAAACACTCTTGTCTTGAGGTTTGACAAAATATTAGTAAAAAAAAAATAAAAAATCACAAACCGATTGGAAGAAGATTCTTTAAAAAAACTTGGGTAGACATTTCCAGAAAACTGTTGTCAGTAGCTTTTTTGCTAGACTAGTTTTCTCATTCTTAATGTATTTCACAGCACCATAAAGATTTGAGATGAGAATCCTTCTCTATAGTGGATTTTCTGTTAAGTTCAATATGTCCTGAATGTCACTTAAGATGAACAGCTTCCTACTTAATGCGAACAAAACACTATGTTCTTAGTCTAAACAAACAGACCCCCCTCAAAGGTATTGTATGAACAAAATTTGAAAAATATAATTGATATAAATACGGAAAGAAGCAATCTACTTTGTGCTTACATGAAAAAAATAATGTTGCAAAGTGCACTAACTTGAACAAAACAGATGTCCTTTTCAGAACTATTACTTGAGATGTTCTGTCGAAAGTCAATACATCACCAATCCCTGATGAAGTAATACAGTAGTTTTTAAGGTTCTTTTGAGGCTTTCTGAAAGCTCCTCCATATATTTTTCAAGATACCTCAGAAAGTAAAAGCTTAGGTGAGGGTTTTACCTCTGTAAATCTGCAGAAATAGTATTGTAAGGACAATCTCAGATATGATGTTTAAGACATGCTGGTTACCTGCTCAGTGCTGACATCTTAGTTGTTTCAGTATGAGTTCATAGACTCTAGGATTGATTACCAGCACATATTTTTTCTGCTTCACAGTCACTTGTGAACAGAATGTTTGTTAAAAACTAATTTTATTTAATCTTTTGCAAAGGTTAGCGATCACGCATGTTACTGAATATCTTGAACATAATGGTCAATTGGGTTGTGAAGGACTTTGCAATGGTTTCTTCAGCTGGATCAGCTGACAGTCCTTGAACTACTGTCAGGCTGCTCTCACACCTATGCAGAAACTGGCTGCAGTGTTCCTGGATGGCATGCGGACTTGATGACAGGGTGTGCTGGGTTTGCATACAAGCACAACCCTAACACCCAGCTTGAACACAAATGTAGCTTGAATTTCCTCCGTAGATTACAAGAGTAACTCAAATTCCTTAGATTATCCTCCAATGCTTGCCAAACAAAAAAATCAGGTTAATTTTAATATTTTTAATCCTTTAAATTAGAACTTTGTGAGTGCTGTATATGCACAGCAAACTACTCCCGACACCTTCATATGTTTATGTATGGAAGACAGCAAGAATGTATCTATACAAAATGTCTAAACTCTTTGGGAAATGAAAGCAATTTATACTCCAAAAGACTTGTATCTGTCACCATTTTCAGCAAATATAGTTCCACAAAGTCATTTGAATTTTTTGTATGAATGTTCATACATTGTTCATCATATTTAGTTTTAATGTGTAGTCAAAGTATGTTTATGAGAAAGAACAGGGAAAGAGAGAAGGAAAACAAAAGAAACATCACAGAAAAACAGAGAGAAGGAAGGGAGAAGCCAGGTAAAAGAGAAAAGTAGCAGCTCAAACTACTACTGAGAGAGACCTGTCTAATAAAAGTTGGGATTGGACTACGTTCTGGCAGAAAGGGTTTGGACAAAGGGGCAAAGAATAACTCTTCCCTGCTGGATTTCTTGGTGTTCAGAGAAATACAAATTTACTTTTTACTCCCAGTAATTAACAACCTTAATTCATGCATGCACTCCTTTTTCCCAGATCTAGGAGTTAATCGATCTCAATATTAGATATGGTGCAAAAACCTGAACAGAACTAAATAGGACAGCAGCTGACAAATCAATGAAAGATGCATCTATAGTGAGTGTTACTGTAACTTTAGGAACAGCTAGAGTTACAGATGAGCTTTAAGAAGTAAATTTATCCTTTCAGTTTCAATAAATGCACAGCAACTAATTCAGTAGCCACTTTATTCTGACAAGACAATGAAGGTGAACACCAACCAGTATTGCACTTTATGAATGATGGAAAAAATAAATGTTTTGGTAAAGATGATAATAATCTGTTGTAAAAATCCAATGCCAGAAGCTAATAAAGAAACCTTCAGAATTTTTGTCTTTACTGCTTTTTGAAAACAAGTGACTTTGCCCCCCCAATTTTTTAGCTGGTATATCTGGTACACCTGTTCGAAATAATTTGATTTTCTTTGAAAAGGTGCCTTCAGAAAGGATGTAGTCTTTTTTAATTTATAAAGCTGCTTGAAAAAGTGTAGAGAAAAAAAAAAAAAAGAACCTAGCGGGATTGCTTTAAAACTGTTGTTTACACTGGCTATTTTCATAATAATAAATCTCATTTTCTAAGCAGCAGTTATGTTTTGTTGGTGTAATGTGTGTGTTGAAATCTCCGTTAAGATTGTAATAATATTCTAACATGTACTACGCTAAATACCACGTCATAAACTGTAGTGATAATAAGTTAAAGTAAACCAGGAGAGAGTTAACAGTATGATTATAGCAGAGGAACACAAGATGAGGAAACTGTTGCAGAAAAATTTTACCTGCTGATGTTATTCCAATGTAGAAGAAACTATCTGTGTAACGTTCAATACCAGGCCAGTGTGCTAACTTTAATTCCCTATGCTGGGAAAATTTCTTACTTACCCTTAATATCTTTTATTGTATTTCATTGTATTTCTTTCTTTCCTTAAAATGCATAGTTCTTGTCCATTTGCAACAACAAGACATTCAAATGCTGTTGAAGGGTGAGGACTGGCAAATAATTTTTAAAGTCTTGTTTCTTCAGTCTGAAACCAGATCATAGTATTAGAAGTTTGAATTAATCTTGATATTAATTTTAGTGCCAAATAACCTAGAAAAAAAACTTGCTTTTCTGCAAATAAATGTTTCCATTGTAGCTGAATATGCAGACATGGAAAGCTTCGAGACAGTGGTGAGTTTTCCTACAATTATCACAGATGCTGACAGATCCAAGTATGTGGATCACTGCCTCCTTACCTCCTGAAAAGGAACTCAAACCTCTGGTATCATCTTAACAATAGTCCTCCCCTGTAGGGCTTTTGGCACTGTTAAGTATACACTATGAGAAATATTTATAATTTACAACAAAGTCTGACTACACCTGAAAGTGGGGATGGGGTAGCTGAAGATGTGAGGCATAACACTCAATTATAAAGCATTGTATAAAAAGAAAAGGCTGATAACCTTTCATTTGAAAACAAAAAGCTCTAGCGCTAAGTGCAATATATTTTATAGATAAAATTTGTCACTATAGTTACAATACAAAGAAGTGAAATCCACTATCGGTGAGAAGTGTTATCTAGCAAATTCTGAGCTGGAGTTAGAGGACTCTCTCAGCTTGTTCAGTGCTTTGGAATAATTCACTAATGAATGCTCTTCACCTGGAGAAATCCCAGGCTGAATTTTCATGCCAAACCTAAATAGATCCTTTTTACTTTCCTGCTCACTTAAAAAATAGGCAACAAAAATAGTGAGAAGGGTAAAATGAAGTGGCAGAATTATTCACAGGAGGTGTCATGCCTCACCCATGAAGTTTAAGATTGTTTTTATTCTATGCCTTCTGGTGTGTGTGCATGGACTCTCTAGTTAACAGTAATATTGTTATTTCGGAATCAGTTGTGAGAGTTAATGTCAGAGTTTCCAGCGACACGTGCTGAAGGTACGCATTTCTATGTAAATGTATATCATACCAACAACACTACAGAGGTATTACCAACAGGCTCTTCTTCTTATGAAAGAAATAGAGCCTGCTACATTCTAATGTACAAATATATGTGTAGAACCTGTGTGTCCATGTTGAAGTGGATTTAGTAACTAGGAGCCGTCAGAGAATGACGTTGTGTATTGTGTTTTAGTAAGGGAGCAGGTACAAGACAGATAATGAAAGTTAACTCTAGAAATATAACCTGATCTTTAGCCTGGAAGATATATTCCTGACAGACAAAAATGTAATTAATTTTAAATAAAATTTGCATGCTGAGATTTATAAATTTGATGAAAAGGCTTTCACTTTTATTTTCAATATGGGTGGTTATCCACAGAGCTCAGCAATTTATTCATATCTCTGCAAATGTCTATTCGATGCAATTCTATTCAGCCTTTTACTGGATCATGATATAATGCTCCCAGTCCTGTATAAGTATGTTTTTCCATTTTAAATTCTTATTTACATAATTTTCCATTATTTCTTCTTTTTAACAGGCTCTGGTAATTCCTTGCTGTTCAGTCAATTTCATTTTGTATCTTTTAATGTGATTCGGTTCACTTTTGGTTCATTGTTATCTAAGTGCAAACATCAGGAAATTTTTAGGAAATCTTAAAAAAGGTTTTGTTGCTATCTTATTTGGGATTAATTTTACTGGTCTTTTCACTTACATTTCTGGCCTGGACAGAGATCTGTGTACCCACATGTAATGCTGAAATGAAAACATTACTCCAGGCTGTGCAAAGAAAAAAAATAAAAGAAACCAAACTCACCAGCATGTGATTTCTTCTGCTTTATCAGCACCTATACATTTTTAATTCTTATATATTCCCAGGGTAGAAATGTAAATCCTAGGCAAAGGCCAGTAGACTTTCTGGTGGGAATGAAAGTCTGAAAAGCTGACTTTTAGAATCCCTTAAGACAGGGACAAAAGTGGGACCTTTTAAATACACCAAGTACTCACAATAGCTTTATTACCGCATTGCTACTTCACTCTGTAGATTGCATGAAGGCCTGGAGACTAATTTCAGCAACAGCCACAATTTACTAGCTATAGTAGCCCTCAGATGAATAGTTTCTTGTAAAATCAGTGGCAGCTTTATCCTACTGGAGTACGAATAAATCAGCTCTTATTATTCCACATTCATTTAATCCTGGGACATTAGTCAGCGAGACCTTTCTGCAGCCTAATAAACAGCAGCAGCAGCAGTTTTTCTTTATGAGAGTAGTTGTTCATCCTAAATTAGAGCCAGCATTAGGTGAAGGCAGAAACTTTCGCAGCATGATTTAAAGATATATAATATGAGACTATAATAGTGTATGAAAACTGCACCCATGTGTATAAATATAGCAGGGTTATAATTTTGCTATATGTGGGTTACTTTAGAACATGTGGGTTATTTTATCTGTATATCTTGAAAGTGTGTATTTTGTTGTGGTGAGTAATATTCATGTTATCAGGCTATTTCCCTGGATTTGGCAGTGGCTTCTAACATTGTACATTTGCTACCTTGTGCGGGGATAAAAAAAGTGAAATGAAGACACTGACGGAAAAGGATTATTTACCTGTAAGTTGTTATTTTCATTTTGCAACACACAACCAAGAAAGCATCTCTGAGTTCATATTTACAAACAATACTTCACTTTTAAATTGTTTGGTGGTGTTTTGAATGTGTCCTCTTAGTTACTACAATATATGAAAAAGATGTCTGTTCCTCCTTCTAAAATCTTTTATTTTGAGCCATTTTGATGATTCTGTTTTTATGCATATGAGTGTAGGTCTGTCCTATAATTTATAATATATATATAAAAAAGAGGGTAATGTTCAGAATGAAACATGAAACTTCAGAAATTCAGTTTTCAAGAAAGAAAGCTATTTTCCTGAAAGCTGTACAAGGGCTTCCATCTTAAAATTTTGTGCTAGGACCTTAAGAGCTTTTCCTAGTTGAAAACTTCAGTTTCAGTTAACCTACTTGGGATTATGTATTTGCTTGAATGATAGTTTCAGAGTAAAATTCCAGAGTTGTGGAAGTGAAAATCTGATGGATTGGCTCAGGATCACATGGCTTGTGATGAGTTACTTTGAATTAAAGCCTCTGAAAAGTTTCAGCATTTAATTTTTCCTGGTGAGCGCACTGTCTATAAGGCTGCCATAGTATGTAAATGACTGTTATTGTTATTTATTGCATCTGAATAATAGTATATTACTAAGAATCTTCCAGTTGAAAAATGATGTCACTTGAAGTACTTATGTCAGTTTGGATCCTTAAGAAGCAAAAATAGAGGATAAGGCTCTGACTGTTTGGAAGTGATTTAATACGTCATAATATCATTTGCTTTAGTTGACAATTTTCAGTTCAACTGTCATATGAACTCACTCTTATGTCTGCGTAGGCCTATACATGCACAGACAGGAAAGTGGATGCATACACATTTGTAAATTCCTGTAATTTTGTCATGAGCTATTTTAAGCGTTTTTACAGTATTGGAAGTGATTCACTATTCCTTCATGTTTTCCATGTAATGTGGATATTTTCTTCTATTTTTAAATGTATTTTGTCGTAGCTCTTAACTTGATTTCATTCTGTTATATCATTGAAATAAAAAATAAACACTGAACTGCAAAACTCTATGGTCTGTATTAACTCGGTACCTTGTGGTGAGGTTTTTTTTTTCATTGTAAAGATCCTTGCAACGTCTTCTCTGTTTTTGCGTCACTGATATGTAACAAAAATGAAAATAAATCTAATATGATCACTGCTTTATGGATTAATTGTCTGTTTGTGACTGAGTGGCTCTAGGAATAATATAATCGCTGCCAAATATCTGGATGAGTCTTTTAATGAAAATTACAGCTTTCATGCTTGCCAACAGTGCCAGGAAGACAGAGCAATTGGAGCAAAACCATAATTTAGTACTGTTCTTCCACTCACTTCTACCAAACAGAGACCACATCTAATACTTCTGTTTCTTTGTAGTTGACATACGGTATGGGAAGATGTTGATGCGAAATACGTGCTGTCCAAAATACTAGCAACTGCAGGCTCCTACTCTCGCGCAGTTAATATCTTCCAACATCCTTTGTTACCTTTCATTCACACTGACAGCCTTGTAGCAGTCCAGGAAAAGAGCTGATATTTTTCCTCATGAATATTCTTTGAATAATCTTGAGTGGATCAAGAAAGAAACATCACAAATCTGTTTCTGAGCAAAAATCACCTGCACGCCCTTTTTCTTGCTTACATTCAAGATTCATCCTTCCTCCCTCTAAGATCTTTTTGGCCTCTTTTCTGAGAGATGTCCCATGTATGTCCTGCCTGCAGTATATGTTATTGACTGGAAGCACAAAAAGCATAGCAGAAAACAGAAGGTTTTTTCTCCAAAACGTCACTGCGGGGTTTTGCAGAGGCGCTGAATGCAGAATTCAGCAAACCTATTCTTCCATGGGTATGAGGTGCCTCGTAGGGTAGCATGAAGACAGGACCTTTACACGCTGGCCTGCTGAATGTTGGTCACAGTTTACCCAGTAATACAGGGATCGTGGGATGGACGGTGGCCCCCTTCACACACCCCGCCTCAGGCAGCTGCATACAAAATGTAGGTGAACTCACTCAACCTTTTTTTTGGAAACTGAGCGACTTTCAGGAGCACTCAGACTAGTGCAGTCTAAGGTAAACGCTGTGTCTGACTACATGTAACTAATGTACTCAGGCCTTGTTTGTATAAACGGTACACCTGAATTAAAAGGGTCTGGCTTGAAACTAATGTGGCCAGGCACATGCCCTCTCGTGTTCCTACCTCCAATATCCCGCTTTAAACTGCAAGCCTAAATAATTTTGAATGTATCTCATGGTGTATCATACTGTGGGCTGCTTAGCGACAGGTGAGCTGCTTGCCTGGAGGAGCTGATACACTGAAGAGGAGTAGCTAGTGCTTGATGTCCTTCTTGCCGCAGCAGGAAAGACCAAGAAACAGGTTAGCAACCTAATGCAGAATTCCTTAATATCTAGGATTGCAGTACATGGTTGAAGCATGGACTGAGTTGAAGTCTGGAAGACATCCCCACATTATCCTGGGAGAAGGTGCTATGGGGAATGCCCATGTACAGTCTAAAAAAAAAATTGGCCTTGCATTTTGTGACCCAAAGCTTCTAAAGTTCTGATGCTATTTCCTTTACTGAGCTGTAATACCAAGATCAGAATCTTGACACAGGCAAAGATTGCCCTTGACAGGTTGTCTGCACCTTCTCAAGCAGCTGGCAGCAATCTGCATCAGAGAGGGAAAACTGAGGTAGGCTGGTAGGCTGGCCACAGCCAGGGCAGGGATTTCAGTCCAGCAACTCCCCAAGAGGGGAATTGGAGGATGCACTTGATTTATTTATATTTTTTTTTATTTTTCACTTTCTTTCTAGCTCATTTTGATTTTGTCTTTGGAGAAGTACAGTCTCTTATGACATCCAGGGTTAAATTTCCAGCATGCTATGAGGATTAGTTGCATTCTCCTCCCCATACCAGTAATGAGTTGTTCAGCTCAATGCCTGCGTACTGTGCTGAACATTTACCCCCAGGGTCTCAAGTATCAGTGAGGAGGGAGGGCGGGAGCTCAGGAGACTTCTTCAGCTTGAGAGATCCCAGGACAGGAGAATGGAAAATGGCAATTATTGCATGTGGCAAAGAGAAAAGCTCAGGACTGAAATAGCAGGGGGATTGCGGTTCAGGATTAAGTCACATTGCCGGAGCGATATGGGGCAGGCGTAACACACTGTGCATTCTCACTGTGCCCGGCACTAGCCACTCTGGGTTGTGACCCTGTGATCCCCTAAGTTCGACAAGGGCAAAAACACTGACATCATGGGTAGTTTAAACAAATTAGGTGGACCCAGTTTTTAACACTCATTTGCATATGCATTGCTCACCAGGGAATCCTCCGTGGGCAAAAGCAAGTATCTGATTTGCACACTCAGTTTTTGCCTTCGTATTCTGCATTGGCTCATTGAATGCAAATGTATGCATTCAGTTGCATGCACCCAGGTTTGGAAATCATTCCTCTGGTTTCAAGGAAGAAAAAGACAGAATAATAATCACTCCCCCCTCACCGCCCCCCCTCCCCTGGCCTATTGTCAACAAATTTCAATTCATCACTGTTGATTTTGCTGAAACCTACTTTGGAACGTTACAGCTGGGATTGATGTTATCCAATGCCATTTTTATCAGGGTTTCACTGTGCAATACAGAGTATTCAGGGGAGTCACTGCAGGCTGCTGGTGCCCATGATTGCCTCTGACATGTACAGCTGAAAGGACTCTTATTCCAAGAATGATCTTCTTTTTTAGACTGTATTGAGTTGGGACTGATTTTGATAGCCAGTTTCAGTCAAGAATCATAAAGTTATTGCACATTTAAGACCGTCAGTATGAGAATCATTCTCTGTCTCGCTCTCCCTCCCCCTCTTACCGTTCTTTCCCCTCCCTTTCTCTCTCTCATCATTTCACAGGACTGCAAGGTTACAGAAAGGTCTAATCAATTGTCAAACTCTCCTTTATCTCTGAGAAGGTGGTAAAAAAATCTAACTGCCCTGCTGTAGGGGGTTCTTCTGACTACACAGCACCCTTTTTCACATACAATGCTACCATGATTAATGTCCTCCCACCTCAGACCTTGTTAAAACCTGTTCTTTAAAGCAGACTGGTGCACCACAGTGAGAGCAAGAGCAAGGTTGCATAAATCAACGTGTTCTCACAGCCCCCAGGATATCCATTATAGATGCCAGCTGGATGACTGGAAGATAGAGAAAAATGAATATTGTATCCTGTGGCCTTTTGCCTCTAATGACCACTTTTCAACATTTTTGAAGGCATGATTAAATTTTGATAACTGGGGAAGTCACTCTGAGCAGGCTGAAATAGAGATAAATTGACTGAGGGTCTGACATCCCAGTGGAGAGCAGGCAACTAATTAGTGTGTGAATCGCACTCTGAAAGAGATGTAAAAGGGAGGCTGGTTTAATCAGAGGAGCTGCTGAGGTACAGGAATAGTCAGGGATAATTGCGGCCTAGGTAGAAATCACAGGCTCAACGAGCAGCTTTTTCTGTCCGCTTGATTGGCAGCTGCTGACCTAGTGTCCAAAACCTTTGAACTCTTACAACAGTAACAGCCTTGTCAAGGCAATTTGCTTGCAGCTTTCTATGACCAGTTATTTCAGCTGTGAAGCTGGGACACCCAATTTGAAAGGGCACTTTGCTCCTCTGCTGCAGTGGAAGCTGGGCGGAACAGCCTCATTATTTTTGATGACTTTACTTTTGAACCCTTTATCTCCCCCCTCCCTGCCTCCCCCTCCCTGCCTCCCCCCAAAGTCCTCTCTTCCCCAATGCACTCCATACACCGCATACGTACCCTCTCCCTGGGGACCGTGCTGTACGGATGAAATGTCAGATCAATTTAGCTGTTGATTGCAGCAAGGGAAACCGGGGCAGGGGGAAGGACAAACCCCCACCACCCTGCATAACACGGTGGTTTTATTGCAGGAACAGAGCTTCCTTGTTGCCTGAACTGGTGATGCTATTGGACGTAGGAAACACGAGCGTATCTGGAGTTCCTTTTGCTGTGTTTAGAGGAATTGAAGACAACGTATTTAATCCCTTTATTAAGTGGCTGGGACAGCACCTCCTTTAGTTGGAAATGAAGGATGTGCAAGAGATGACTAAGATAACGTCTTTCCCGTAATGCTTCCTATTTACCCAGTGTACACATGTAGCATTTTGTTTGTGGTAGCAAGAATGTTCTGACTTAAACTGGTGTTTAGGGGAATATTAATAATCCCCTGAAGCTGCAGTAGCTGGTGAGGCAGATTTCCTTTCTTTTCTTTCTAGGGAGGGAGGGTAGCTGAAGAGAGAATGAAAGATAGAGAGGAAAGCTTGCTGCCTTGTTCTATTTGGTAGTGTGAATTAGTGTTGTTCTGAATTATTTTTTTTGCCTGGGGCAGACTAGTTTCTCTTTTTAAACTGATCAGTCCCCCTGGGTCTCGTATTATACCAAGGACCAGGATACCTGATGTGACTGGGTTTTGATGTGACAGCGTACTGTTTCTGCAAAGCCTTCAGCTAGGATTTTCAAAACCACAATTTTTCACATGAAAATGAGGGCCAGTTGTAACTTGGTCTACATAATTAGGCCCCTGCTGTATATTAATACTTTATTACTAGGTGGTTTAGTCTAGTGGTAGCTTGGGGCATGGCTACATGAATGAGGTAAGCTCAGCTGCTGATTGATGACACGCTGGTTACTCCACAGCCCTTGCCCGTGTCCATGCTCTCACCTGCAGTACACAGCTGAAACTGCCACGTTTATGCTCACACAAATCTCTAGTGAGCAGTGTGAGGCTGTCAAGGCAGGATGGCTCCTGACTCTTCAGGGCTGTGATTGTGTCTCTCTTGCTCTTTCTTGCCTAATGGAGGAAGGTTTCTTTATCAAAACACATGGAAAGACTTTGGGTATACTTATAGGCCAACGGTGTAGGTCCCCAAAATTGGTATTTTTCAACTTCTGTGACTCTGTCCTCTCACTGTGGAGTTTTATGTACTGGCGGACACGGACATCTGTTTCCCAAATATTCTTATCACCTGGAGGGGCAACTTGGAGGTCCTTATCAGAAATACATGATTGTAATAACTTTCCTGAGATGTCACAAAATTACTAGGAAGATTAGGAGAAGCTTGATCTATGTTGAACTCTGGATTGCTGGGAAAGCCCTATGGAAGACAAGGCATGCAGTTGTTATTCTGAACTAGGGTCAAAGACTTCAGAGTTTTGACTTTCTGGGTCACTACTATCACTACTGCTTAAAACAAATAGGGAAAACAAGGTACAGAAAAGGTAAATGTTTTGTCTAAGGCCACTCAAAAGACCAGGAACAAAGCAAATCATTATGGCCTAATTGTTGGCCTCCTTTCCTGATCCATTTAGAAATATTAAGAAGAAATACTGAAATCCTCAAATTACTAATTAGACTGGGAGGAAAGAATTTGACTGCTATGCGTATTAAATATGAGGTTTGTGCTAAAAGTCACCTTATGACTTCTTGCTGACCTGCTGTAAAGTAGTGACAAGCACTTTGCTTCAGTATTTGGAGCAGCAGAGAGAGCAGTGAAATTATGTGAATTTATACATCAGGACATTGGCTTCTGTGAAAGAACAAGACACTGGCAGGCCAGAAATATGGGAGTCTTCTATAAACATTGCTCATAAACAAATCAAGAATTAAAAGGTTAGCTATAGAGGGGAGGCACCTTAAAAACAGATGATTCTGGTGATATCAGATTGTGCATTTTCCTGGTTCTGAGTGAGAAATGTATTCAAACAGACACATACTTGCAGCAATGATGATTACATGGGAAAACTTAATGTTTGAGATACAGAGCCACTTAAAACTGTGTTAATATCAGTGGAATATAATAAAAAATAAGAGTTTCATTTAATGACCTTTCTTTTTCTACCAGTTTTCCCTTCATGATTTCTGACTTTGGTGTCAGGTTGTGCGGCAAAATGGTTCTGAAGGTATGAGCAATAAAAACAGACACAATAAATTTGTGTAGGCCAGGCAACTGTGATGACTTAATTGCTACTTTAGTGAAAAAGCTGCAGCCATTATGTTAAATTATTAAAAATAACACCCACTGTAATTTATCAGAATTTTAGCCATTACTGCATTTTTTAAAAAAAATATCAGCAATTTTAACATTACAATGTTTGAAATAATAAAAGTAAGCAGGGGTAGTTTGAAGTATAGTAGATACAGGAGTATGTACTTATGTCAGCCTTACCAGCTTTTACAGCTTTAGCTCTTGTGACAGGAAGACTAAGATGAAATGCACCTTTTGTGCCCATTTGAGAGGAAAAGGGTGGGATTGCCATGGCTAGGGATGAGACTTTGAGGCCCGGAACTGCAGTCCCCATTTTCACATTGTTAATCTGCTTTTTTCTTCTCATGCACAACATTTATGTGAAGGGTAAGGCTGTGTGAATGCAGTGACAGCTGTTCATTTGCTAATCAAGGTAACTGCAGACTTAAACTTTGCTGGGGTGTGGGCTATCTCTGCCTGTGTGTTTGTAAGACCCTGTCTATCCAAACTCTGAAAGTAGCAGCCTTTATTAATAAGGTGGTCTTCAGAGAGCAAGCCTTACAGTGAAAGACTTATGTCTTGCCATTTATGGATATCCGGATATTTCAAATATTGCAAGTGAGTTTTCTGAGAGGCACCCCAGAGACACAGGTGAGTCCTGAGGGATGCTGTTTAGCAGAGGAGGAAGAATGGATGTGATCCTGATTTGCACTCCTTTGAAACCTCTACTTTGACTAACCAAAATGTTTTCATGTGTGGAATGAGAACAGTTGGAGTTACCAGTCTCTCAGTGTTCCCATGGCTAGCACAACCCAAGAAACTTACTCCTTTTGCTTTTAGGCAGAACCAGAGGTTCTAGAATAACCACACAGGTCAAGGAACTGAGGCACGCGGAGAACTGCCAAAGATGGAAAGACTGGCGAAAGAAAAGGCCAGAGTTGTCAGAGTCAGTTGTAGGTGTACAAAGAGCCATAAACATTGATTTCACTGTGTGTGCCTGTTATGATACAAGTATCTCATGATCCCCCTACTCATGCTTTAAGAAAGAATGGGGTAGGAGCAGAAAAAGCAGAAAAAAAAGCTATGACAGAAAATGGCATTGCTATCTGGGACTCTGGCAATACTATAAAACAGGATTTTAAAAGAAAATTTTGCAGTGGCTGTATCTCCTTTGTCCAGATAAGTGTTTCCACAGTGTACATATTCACATACCTGCATGTATGTATACACATGTGTTTCAGTACATGTGCATCTTCACATGGAGATACATAGTTGAACTAATTACTTCCATTTAATAGCAGTCTATAAAATATTGTGCCTTAAATGGCTCATTGTAAAACTTGTCATAATGGCAATTCAATTAAATGATACTGTATTATTATTCCTTACCCTATGTGCAAAATCTAGTGAAAACATTACTGAAATTGGGAGAAACCATTCTAAACATCAGCAGAAAGGAGTGTTTGATTAGAATCAGAACAGTTCTTTTCAAAACCTCTGACAGGTAAATTATGAATATTTACAGATATGTTTTCATTATATAATGTTAATTTGAAGTAAGCAGTTCAGACTACCCTTGAGGCTTTAAAAATACCATAATATGCATTCAAAGACTCAGATAATTGGGACATATGTTTCTCAAAAAATAAAAATTCAAGTGGTTTTGACATCTCTTTTGAAAACACCTAAAAACAATCTGGAATTGGTCTCCACTCCACATTTCTGTATTAATACAAAGAATGAAGAAAAGCATCTTTATTTCCCTCCATACTGAATCTTAACTTAGAATTTTTTCTTAAGTCCAACTTGTGCTAGAATTATTGCAGTTTCTGAATCCTGTTTTCTTGGAGATTTACAGCTACCACAGTCTACAAACTGTATTTGCCGAATTTACTGAGTTAACTCTTCTGTGTGATAGACCAACATATTTTTACAAATGTGGTGCTCAGTTACTGGGAAAAAAACAGAAGATCTCTTTTAAAGGGCTACAAGGAGGAAGATAATTACAGACCAGAGCTCTTAAATATTTTTCACCGAGTGAATTGTATACTAGTTGGAAAACACGGGTCTAGAGCACAGAGAAACAAGGCATTGAAAATATTGCTCAGAGGAAAAGATATAACAATAACAGACACCAAAAAAAAAAAAGAAAAAAGAAAGGAGAAGTTGATCCAATACACTTAAGAATTCTCCAGTAGCTGAGAAGTGCACAGTCAAATTTACGATCACTCCTGCTTTGTTATGTGGTATACTTACATTCAAACATACATCCAATAAATATTCAGTAAGTGACTATCCTTAGAGTCTTTAAAGTTAAAAAACTTGAGTATAGCTTTTAAACTAAAGCCATGTGGTAGGTTGGCCCTGGTTGAATGCCAGGTACCCACCAAAGTCACCCCGTCACTCCACTCCTCAGCTGGACAGGGGAGAGAAAATAGAATGAAAGGCTTGTGCATTGAGATATGGACAGGCAGAGATAGCTTACCAACTACTGTCACAAGCAAAACAGACTTGAGGAAAATTAATTTAATTTATTACCACTCAAATCAGCGTAGGATAACGAGAAGTAAAAACTAAATCTTAAAGCACCTTCCCCCACCCCTCCCTTCTTTCTGGTGCAGCAGAATGGGGAATGGGTGTTGTGGTCAGTTCATCACATGTTGTCTCTGCTGCTCCTTCCTCCACGCAGTCTTCCCCTGCTCCAGCATGGAACCCCTCCCAGAGGAGACACTTCTCCACAAAATTCTCAAACATGGGTCCTTCCCACAAACTGCTCCAGCGTGGGTCATTTCCATGGGCTACAGTCCTTCAGGAATTGACTGCTCCAGTGTGGGTCCCTCATGGGCTGGCAAGTCCTGCCAGCAAACCTGCTCCAGCGTGGCCTCCTCTCTCCATGGGTCCGCAGGTTCTGCCACGAGTCTGCTCCACTGTGGGCTTGCCACAAAGGGGTCACAGCCTCCTTTGAGTGCATCCACTTGCTCCAGCGTGGGGTCTTCCATGGGCTGCAGGTGGATATCTGCTCTATCATTAATCTCCATGATCTGCAGGGGGACAGTCTGCCTCACCATGGTCGTCACCACAGGCTGCAGGGGAATCTCTGCTTCGGCACCTAGAGCACCTCCTCCCCCTCCTTTTTCACTGATGTTTGTGTCCACAGTGTTGTTTCTCTCACACATGCTCGCTCCTCTCTCCAGCTGCGGTTTCTGTTTTTTCTCTCCTTCTTAAGTACAGTGTCAGAGAGGCTACCACCATTGTTGATGGGCTCAGCAGTGGCCAGTGGTGGGTCTGTCTTTGGAGCCAGCTGGCATTGGCTTTATCGGACAGAGGAGAAGTTTCTAGCAGCTTCTAACAGAAGCCACCCTTGTAGCCCCATTGCTACCAAAATCTTGCCATGCAAACCCAACACAGGCTAATTTCTAAAGAGAGATCATACCCACTTGTAGCATGAGGGAACACAAACTACTATAGCTTACGTAAGAGCTGTTATGTGAAGAGTTGATCTGTCCTCGGGAGTAAAATATGTGGTGCTCTTTGCCAGACAGTGTTGATAAAGAATAAGGCATTGTCATGGTTTAACCCTACTTGGCAACTAGAAACATGCAGCTGTAATTTAACTCCACCTTCTTTCCCTCCCCACAAAAGGATGGGGAGAAGAAGAGGAAAAAAAAGGAGTGGAACGGGAGAAAAAGTTCCCCTTGTTAGTTGAGATAAAGAGAGTCTAATAGAAACAATAAGAGAAAAGGTAAAAAACCAATAATAATAATAATAACAATAATAATGGTGAAGTGTGTCACTCACTGCCCAGTGAATTGGCAGTATCCTGAGCAGTGATCGCGGATTCCTATCCCCTGACCAACCCCAATTTATATACTGAACATGATGTGTATGGTATAGAATATTTTATTGGCTATTCAATTTTTCAGTCTATGCTTCTATGGGAAGCTGAAAAAAGTCCTTGAATAGTGTAAACATCACTTAGCAACAAAAAAAACCAATATGTATTATTGAAATTCCTGTCCCAGCCATCACTAGAAAGAAAATTATCTCAGAAGTGGCTGCCAGCAAAACTACCCTATATCTTATGGGGATATATCAGATCAGTTTTCCAGGCTATATGAACATCATCTCACTTCATTATGATAACTTCATTTGTTGTGTGGCTAAACAGGGATGGTTTCGGTATTTTCTGTGCTATGAATAGTTACAGTACAAAGTAATTTAGACTGAAGTTGCAAATACAAATAGATGAGAAATTTTATAGACTTACATATCAAGGGTTAACACTGAAACTCTGAGCAAAATAATTAGTGGACTTTCCTTGCCCTTGGAAATGTGGCTGGGCTCAGCTGGAGAGAATTATGCTATTAAGAAAGGGACTATGAGAAGAGCTTTAATTCTTACTACTGTCTTGTTTCTGTGTTGACCTGGGAAATGGAGGGAGGGAGAAAGGAATCTGGCTGTGAAAAGTCCTTTTGACTCCATTTAGTGCGTTGCTGCTTCTTCTAACCTTAGCTTTCCTTAGAAAAAAAAAAAAAAGACAGATTGATGGCAGTGGAATGTAAGTATTCTTAGATTTAACAGTTGAATAAAGACAATTTCAGTCAATTATAATAAAATTCAGAAAGTAGAAAGGAAGATCAAATAACTATGATGCAAGCCAGGAGAAAACTGGGATTTATGCAGATAATATAAAAGTACAGGATAGTGAAAGGACAGGAAATCCCTTTATTTCTAGGGCTGGCTAATTGAGGTCACATAATTAAACATTACGGCTGTCAAGGGGGACAGCAAGTTCTATTGCTTTTGGCATGAAGCTGCCAGTGGCTATCACTGGTAGCTCTACATCTTTTTGGATTATCAGGGAATCATTTTAACACATATGAAGCTATAAATAGAGGGGTGCAATCGGATTTTAGACATTGAATTTTCAGTCATTTGTGTGTGCATTTCTACTGGAGAAATGCTGAGGGAAGGGTGTCCACACTACAAGATTGCTAATCAATCAGTGCTTATTAGTTCATTATGTAGATGCATAATTTGAAAAGCAACATTGGGAGTGGTTTGTTTCTGAAGATAAAATGAGTTATTAAAAATATTACTGACTGCACTCAAAATGTATTTTGAATTTTTTAAGGCTTATCTTGGTACTTGGGGAGGAAAAGATGATTGAACTTCTCTACCTGTGCCTTCAGTGCTGTTTCAGGTGAGGATGAACAAAGAGGTTTAGGCACTACCACAGCTCAGCACTGTAGTGGAGAAAATAGGCACTCTGCCTCCCACTGTGAGATGAGAGCCCTCTTGCAAATAGTTTCCTTGTGGCCAAAAGGAAGAGGGTGAAGAAAGTAAAATGGTGTTTCTCCAAAAAGATCCGTTTGTCTTGTGTCTTCTCTGAAAAGAAGACAAAGTGTTTTCAAAGGAATGGGAACTACTCATCTCTGAGTGAGGGACCACAGAAGAAGATAGAAATATAGCCAATATAATTGACTTTTTATTTTCAAGTGCCAGGGAACTGTTGAACTGTTTAATGATTCCTTAATGCATTTCAAATACAACCATTGTTAGTGCAGGGTTTTATTGTGCTCAACTTGTGAAACATTCATGATTTGCTCCTAAAATAACTTCATGCTTTACACAGAGTTTGGGGAGAGATTTTCCACAGTGCCTGGCTTCCTCTTGAGTTCAAGACAGACAAAAGACTGCATGGGCTGAAATTTCAATATTAATTCAATTAACTGTCCTAAGGTAAGAAATGTTTTATTGTGTCTGAGAATGAGGTTCACATAGGTGGAGTTATTTAATTATTAAAAACCAGACTGTCATAAAGCCAAACATTGCATTTGGGTTTTTAGCTTGGAATCCTTTGCAACATTTTGAGGAAAAATCCCTTGTTATACACACTGTTTTGTGAGTTTTAAGACACTAAGAGAAATTTTTAAGCCACTAACACTTCCATGGATGTGGCATCTACAACTTCTTTGGGTAACATTTTCCAGTGTCTTATCACCCTCACAGTAAAGAATTTCTTCCTAAGATCTGATCTAAATCTACCCTCTTTCAGTTTAAAAACTTTATCCCTTGTACTATGGCTACATTCTGTGATAAAGAGTCCCTCCCCATCTTTCCTGTAGGCCCCCTTCAGGGTACTGGAAGGCTGCTATAGCGTGTCCTTGGAGCCTTCTCTTCTCCAGGCCGAATAACCTCAACTCTCAGCCTGTCAGTTGACCAACTCTCTCAGCCTCTCTCAGGCATGTAAAGACCATCAGCCTGCTGTCTCCTGGCAGATATATGTGAATGCTGGGCCTGCTGTGGTAAGAAGCTGCAGTGACAGACCCAAACTAAGAATATAACCACTAATCCTGTACTGAATGATGTTGGTAATGCCTCCTCTTTTTTTTTTTTTTTTTTTTTTTGTGTGTGTGGTACTACTGGAACTGTAGCTGTCTTTCCCAGCAATTTGCTTTTCACTCCATCTTGTTTCATCACTATTTGCAGGATGTACAGATGGAAAAGAAGTATTGGGTCATCTGGTCTTAGCTTTGTTATCACCAGACCCTAAATACTTCTGCTACAGGATTGTGGATATTGCGGTTCACAAAAATAGGTTGAAAAAGGGAAGTAAGTAGCAAAACATCTATTTTCTGTTGCAGACTCTATATCTTTTGCTAAAAATCTCAAATATGACAACCATTTTTTTTTTCTATTTTTGCTATTCTGTTCTTATATTTTCTCTTTACGGTTGAAGGAAAACTATCTCTGACAAAAGGGGAGAAAGCAGCAGGAAAAGGAAACTCAGAACGCTATTCCTCCATTGAGCAAATAAAGTCAACTAATCCTTGCTAACAGCCTTTACTCCAACTGCCACCACTGACAAGAAAATAAATAAACTCTGGCAGCACCAGCTACAGCTAAGGCTGTCAAAAAGACAGGAAGATATCAGAGAAAGGTGAGTAGCTGGTGTGACCATGTCTAATTCAATACACAATATCATTATGGATAAAAACTTTAACAGTAGAATGTAAAGGAGTATGTGTAGCCTAATATGCCCAAGACTGCATACACTCAGTGTATGAGAATACTTTCAGTCATAGCAGGCATCTGTGCCATCTGATAAGTGCTCCAGGAAGTTAGCTTGAAGAGCAGCAAACAATCCCAAGGAGGTCAGCACGTATATTGAGTAAACATGAAGAGGGATCACCTTTTATTGCTTTATTCCTTGCCAAGGGAAGTGGTTCAAGTGTGAGCAAGAAACCTGTTCGTGAGACAAGCTAGGAAAAAAACCCACTTTTGACGCTTACAGACCTCCTCTCTTATCAACTAACAAGTGTTAGTTGAAGGCTCCTTGTGAGTCCCAAGATGACTATGGCACTGGGAATGATGCTACTCCCCGCAAATACCGTTGCAGAATCAAGTCATCAATAGCTAAATAGGACTGCTGTCATACAGCTGTGCACAGGGAGAGAGGTGGACAGGGACAAAAATTCTATTGCTGGTCTTGAACACTGAGCGAAAGCAGCTGCTGCATCTTTCTTCTCCATATGCACACTTAATCCCTGAGCTACAGACACCTTTGTATATCAATATATAACATATGTATATATATGTATAACATATACATATATACATGCATATACGCATATTTACCGAGAACAATGCAAGGCCTTTGGGAACTTGGTAGAAGTTTGAAAAAAAAACCACCCTCACACAGTGAAAGTAACAGACAGGTTATTTTACTTGAATATTACATGGAATTCTGAGACCAAATTCATGCGGTTGATTCCCAGGGTGATAAAATTCTGCAGATTCTGGGATGTGCAGTCTCTGTTGTGGTTACTATGGCTATTGCAATATTACTAGGCAGGTGAATGTAGAATTGTCCTCTCAAAAACAATGAAAGGCAAAGAAGTGAACGCAGTGGTTTCAGAGAATACTGGTCCTTTGGTGTCACGCATTTGCTTACACTGACATTTGTGTTTACTGATTCTTTACAGTGAGGGTGGTGAGGCACTGGAACAGGTTGCCCAGAGAAATTGTGGATGCCCCATCTCTGGAAGTGTCCAAGGCCAGGCTGGATGGGGCTTTGAGCAACCTGGTCTAGTGGGAGGTGTCCTTTCCCAGGGCAGGGGCGTTGGAACTAGATGATCTGTAAGGTCCCTTCAAACACAAAACATTCTATGAGTCTACGATTTTCAGACTGCATATAAATAATCTTTAAATGCCTGGTTACTTAATTTGTTTAATACACATCTGGCCCTTTTCTGAAATACTGGAAACAAAAGGGTATTTTCAGTGGGATGCTAATGATTTGGCTGTACCAGGTACTTCCCTGCTATCAAGATACCCAAAACTGCATAGTTTTTGCAATCACAAAATTATGGAATACATGTCATCTGGTCTGATATCCTGTTCAAAGCAAAACTAACTTCAAGGTCAGTTCAGGTTGCTCCAGTTGTCCAGTCTAATTTAGAATACCTCCAAAGATATTCCACAGGTACTTTGAGTAACCTGTTCTGATTTTCGACCATCCTCACTTGCATCTTGCATCTAATCAGAATTTCCCTTGATGCAGCTTTTTTCCATGGCCTCTTGTCCTTTCACTGTGTACCTCTGAGAAGAACCTGGCTCTGTCAAAGTAGTTAAAGTCATCAGTTAGCTCACCTACCCCCAGCCTTCCCTTCTTTCTTCATTTGGGCTGAAGGAACATATGGTTAATTATGTTGCTTCTGGTCTGCACCAAAGTTAGCAAGAGAGATGTGAATTCAGTCTTCACTGATTATTCTTCTTTGCCTCGTCGTAACCTATACAATGACGCTGCTGACAACTGAAACCTGTTGGATTGAATCTTTATTACTGTGTTAATTTCCTTAGTGCTAGATGAAATCATATAAGCCCTGTATCTCTAGAAAAGTGTCATTCTTTCCCAGTCTTTGTGTATGGGTGGGTGTCTTTCTCTGCAAATGTCATTCTGTGTACCTATCTTCATTACAGAGTGAGAGGAAAAGTGTGCTTATTTGCATAACTGAAACAAGAAGAAGATGCGTAGTAACTATATGGACTCTGATTAGGCCATGAAATTCCTAATTATTTTTTGCTTCTGAAAATAAGATAATTTAATGCTGAACTACTTAGGTGCCTGAAAAATTCACTTGCTTTTCATGTATCAAGGTACATTTTATTTTATTTTTTTTTTTTTAACATCCTTAAAAAGGTTTTCTAATATACTCAGTTTTAACTGCACATCTTCAGAACTCTTATGTAATGATTCCTCAGTTTATTTTCTCACCAGCGTTACCATGTTTGCCAAGTATAAAAGACAAACGTGGCTTCTAAATCCTGTGTTATTTTCCATGGAGAATTAGGATTAGCTAGATATAAAGAATACATACCAGTGTTTCATTTCTAACTTTTCATCAATGCCATCAGAATTTTATTTTGTATTAAAAAACATAAGGAAGATAAAACCCGATCTTTCTAGCATCCCTAATCACAAAGAAAAGCTTGAAAGTGCAATCTTAATTTAGTACGTACCCATTTCTGTGTGTTTCTAGTCCACTTCCTCAAGGAAATAGATCCCACTTTCCATAACTCTTTGTCCTCTGAAATAAATGGTGATAAGAACATGGGACTCTGGTGGCCCTTATTCAGTCTAAAAATTGCTAAAAAGTACGTTATGGTTCTACTGACAAAAAAGAGCCTTAGCAACTACGGATAAGATGGTCCTCACCAAGTATTCTCTACCTTGAATTTTTTTTTTGTTTTTTGCATGGGAAACGAAGAAAGTAGAAATAAACAGTAAAATTCAAAGAAGTTATGGTTCCTTAAACAAACCTCACTGGGGTATTCAGATATCTTACAGTATAACTGCCTGTTTAAAACTATGTTGGGTTGGTGGTTGTTTTGTTTTTGTTTTGTTTTGGGTTTTTTTTGTTGTTGTTTTTTTTTACTGTGGCAACTGCCTAATTAACTAAATGAACTGATCCTGCCTTTGCTGATTTTTGTGATTCTGGTATAAAGTAGCTAAGCTGAATAAAATGCTTCTACTCGCGTTCATTTTGCATTTTTAAACAAGATAATGCAACGTTATGTTGCTCATCTCCATGGAGTTCACTGTAGCTGAATGGTAACATCACAAAACTGCTAATAAAACCCTTGCTTGTTTTGGCAATTCCTAAAGACAGCTCACACACTCAATTTTTGGAGAAGGAGTTGGCTGTTCTTTGTGTAGGGTGTGATTTCCTTGTAGCAAGGTTGAGGCTCAGAACCAAGTAGTTTTCCTCAAAGGCAGTGTTGCTGCTTATGTGGAAGGGAGGCACTACAGCCACCTGTGCTGCACCTTTTCTATGGACAGTGAGTTCCAAAGGCTATCAATCCAGCCACTTTTGTGTTTTAAATGAGAAAGAGAAAGGAGGAAAGGCAGAGATGGGGAAAAGACACAAGGCCTCATGGCATGAATGTCTGTCATGGTTTTGACTGGGATGGGGTGGACTTCCTTGCTAGCAGCTGGTGTAGTGCTCTGTTGTTGATTGGGGGGAGGGAGGTAGAGAAATTGGGAGCAAAGCTAACCCCGGGATTTGAGTTGCATGTTATGGGAATTACTACAGCAGGAACCCCTTGTTGCTAGATAGGCTAGGAGAAAGGGGAGGAGTTCATTGCAATGTTAAACCCTATAATCTGGCCTGAAACAACCAGGGATGCAGATTGTAATGAATATACCTTTAAACTGTTGTAACGTATGATTTGAATTGCATGTTATAGGAATTACTGTAGCAGGAACCACTTGAACCAACTGGGGAGAAGAAGAAATGCAAGTGCAGTAGCAACACAGCATGAGCTGGCTTTGGAGCCCAGTAACTCCACACAAAACTACAGAACACCACATGACACCTCTCCTGCATTGAAAGACTATTATGACAGATGGAGCCCGAAGTCATGGACAGTTTGTAGACATTTATGGACATTTAACAGACATTTCACAGTGATGGTCCATAGACTAAAGGAATGATATCTTTGGATTATACCAAAGGATGGGAAGGGGGTTGGTGGTTAATGAGGATGCATTGGATAGTGTGGGACCTAGCATGATGTAAATACTATGGAATAAGGGGTTGATAATATCATGGTTTCTGGATGGGGTAGGCTTTTTTACTAGCAGCTGGTACAGTGCTATGTTTTGGGTTTGTGATGGGAGTGGGGTTGGTAGCACACTACTGTTTTCAGTTGTTGCTAAGCAGTCAAGGGTTTTTCTGCTCCTCACACTGCCCTGCCAGTGAGTAGGCTCGGAGTGCACAAAAAGTTGGGAGGAGAGACAGCTGGGACAGGTGACCCCAACAGAACAAAAGGATATTCAATACTGTATGACATCATGCTCAGCATATAAAGGTGGGGGAATAAGAAGGAAGTGGGGGCACATTCAGCATGATTGCATTTGTATTCCCAAGTAACCATTACCCGTGATGGAGCCCTGCTTTCCTGGGGACAGCTGAACACCTGCCCATCGGTGGGAAGCAGTGAATGAATTCCTTATTTTGTTTTGCTTCTTTGCTTGGCTTTTACTCCACCTGTTAAACTGTTTTTATCTCAACCCATGAGTTTTTTTTCTCCCTTTACGCTTCTGATTCTCTCCCCCATCCCAGCTTGGGGGATTGAGGGAGCAGCTGCATGGTCCTAGTTGCTGGCTGGGGTTAAACCATGACAATGTCAAAGGACTGTTGATTGGCAAATGCATGGCCAAGTTGTTACAGTGGAGGGAAAATTCTAAGCTCTAATACACAGTGCAAATCACAGCTTCCTAGTAACTTGAAATACAGACTAATATGAATAGTATACTGACAGCTTGCCTGCTTTCATTCTTTGTCCATGCCTTCCTATCTGTTCCTGTCTCATAAGCCAAGTAAATAGAAATCTTCTGAAAAAGCCTGCCTGAGAAAGCAAGAATCCTCCCATTTTCCTGAGGGGTAATTCAGCTTCCCTTAAATTTGCAGAATTCCCAGTTGCTGCTAAAAGTAGTGCTGCAACTTCTGTCACTGTGAAACACAAAACTGACACAATTACAAGACATAGATTGAGATGTTTGAATTGCTTCAGCCACCCATAAGGACAAGAGAAAACCTAGGACACAAGCCTCTTGCAAAAACGCCCTCTCTTTTGATTGAATGCCTTTTGAAATTGCCCTCATTATGGTGCAAGGTAACATGCAATGGGGTTGCCTCTCAAAGTGACCCTGTTAGAGATTGCCACTTGTGAGAAAATCCATTCAAAAGTGGAGACTGGATTAAACTGTATAGCAGGTCAAATGGCACTAGTTAGAGAAATGAAGAGAGGTGCTTCAGTCCAATGATTCTCTGGGAAGTTAAGCAACAATAACAAATTCCATGAATACAAATGCACAAAGATCAGAGAAATGAAAACCTGCCAGAGACTGGTGAGAAAGATCTCCAAGCACTTCCTTCTTCCAGGTGCCACTGAGCAGAAGCAGCTCAGAAGAATGATGAAATTCAGAAAATAAACATCCATGTGGTCTGGAAACACCTAGATGGAGATCTATACAGAGTTTCTTCCATCTGGGGTATCCCTAGTTTGTCATGCTGTTGTCAAGACTGTCCTGCAGCCTAGAAGTACAGCTTTTGAGTCCTCTGTCAACAGTGAGATCTAAGTGGTACAGCAGTGGGGTTCAGAAGAAGCCCCACTCTCTCTGTTCTGTCAAAGCCAAGTGCAAAAGTCAGTTAATTTTATGGACAAGAAAAATATCGATGAAGACAACACAAGGTTCTAACGTTATTGACTCTAATCATCCATGAACAGTCATTTTGGTGTGCCTCCTCACTCTGCAAGAGATCACTGAGTTCAACAATCAGCTTTCTTTTAAATACAAAGCAGTTATCCTTATTGACCCATGGTGAGGACAAGGCACAGCACAAAAGCTATTTGCAATAGTCAGGTGGAAAAGTAGGGGACATGCATTGGTTTGAAACTTGTTTCTTTTCTGGGGTTTCCTGGAATGACTTTCTGCTCATCATTTTTCATTTCAGAGTATGAGGACCAATCAGTCATCTGTGTGCTTTTCCTTTTTGCTGAACAGTACTTGGAAGTCAACACTCTCTGCAGGTTATAGAATGAAACAAAAAATGGAAACGGTATGCTGCAGGTTATTTACAGATTGCTGCTGAGCAAATTTAATCACAGACCTCTGTAACTCTATCATCATTTCCCTTGATGAGAACATCACAGACTTAAATTTTGTAAAGGAGGGGAAAAATAGGCATAATCCATGTATAACAGTAACAGTCAATTCTGCTGTGATGGGAAGAGGCACTGTATTAGGGCCAATACATTAGACCAACTTTTGCATTGCAGCTGGGACTCTTAATGGCCATTAAAATTCCCCAGGCATTTTCCTGAGAAGATAACTGAGCGCCTTAAAGAATTTCTCATTTTTTAGCCCTATTGAGAAGGCAGGATGCATCATAATCATCTCGCTTAGTTGGCTCCTTATGAATTCTTGGCATGTAACAAATGTTTGAAGTACAATAATACATATCTTGAAGTTCAGTGCAAGTGCCAGGTAACTTCTATGTGTTGTGGATCATAAGGAGGTTTCCAATGATGATATTAAATTATCTGGGAGGTTCAGTGTATCTCCTCTCCTTTTAGACCTGAATTTACCTCCAGGTTTGGATAAGAAACACCTTTTATTCCATCTGTCATAATTTCTTTCTAACCAACAGAGGTGAATTAACAGTTGCCAGAAAAGCTGGAAAAGAAATGTTGTATAGCTGAGGAATAACCATTGCAGGATGCAGGTTGTGGTGATCAGGGTCCCAGTGCATATGTGTTGTCATTGTCAGTTTGCTGGTGTAACAAAGCACAAAACTGAGTGGAAAGCTTTTCTTTCTTGCTTGTACCATCCAATCTGGACTTTGATATTCCAGTTAAAACTTAACAGTGACTTTTGTCAATAAACTTCCTAATTATAATTATCTCTTGTACTCTGATCTCATAGTATTTCACTTTTCAAAACCCCGCTACTGTTCCTCTGTGTGTTGGGTTTCCATGGCAAGGTTTTGGTAGCAGGAAGACTACAGGGGTGGCTTCTGTGAGAAGTCTCCAGAAGCTTCCCCTATGTCTGATAGAGGCAATGCCATTAACAATGGCAAGCCTGCCACTGGCCAAGGCCAAGCCCATCAACAATGGTGGTAGCCTCTCTGACACTGTACTTAAGAAGGAGAGAAAAACCAGAAACCACAGCTGGAGAGAGGAGCGAGAAGGTGTGAGAGAAACAACACTGTGGACACAAACATCAGTGAAAAAGCAAGGGGAGGAGGTGCTCTAGTTGCCGAAGCAGAGATTCCCCTGCAGCCTGTGGTGACGACCATGGTGAGGCAGACTGTCCCCCTGCAGATCATGGAGATGAACGATAGAGAGATATCCACCTGCAGCCCATGGAAGATCCCACACTGGAGCAAGTGGATGCACTCAAAGGAGGCTGTGACCCCTTTGTGGCAAGCCCACGGTGGAGTAGACTCGTGGCAGAACCTGTGGACCCATGGAGAGAGGAGGCCACGCTGGAGCAGGTTTGCTGGCAGGACTTGCCAGCCCATGAGGGACCCACACTGGAGCAGTCAATTCCTGAAGGACTGTAGCCCATGGAAATGACCCACACTGGAGCAGCCTGTGGGAAGGACCCATGTTTGAGAAGTTTGTGGAGAAGTGTCTCCTCTGGGAGGGGTTCCATGCTGGAGCAGGGGAAGAGTGCGTGGAGGAAGGAGCAGCAGAGACAACATGTGATGAACTGACCACAACACCCATTCCCCATTCTGCTGCACTGGTTCTGGCAAGGGGGTAGAGAAACTGGGAGTGAAGTTGAGGCCGAGAAGAAGGGGGGAGTGTGGGGAAGGTATTTTAAGATTTAGCTTTTATTTGTCATTATCTGACTCTGATTTGATTGGCGATAAATTTAATTAATTTCCCTGAGTTGAGTCTGTTTTGGTAGTTGGTGAGTGATCTCCCTGTCTTTATCTCAATTCATGAGCCTTTTGTCATATTTTTCTCTCTCCTGTCCAGCTGAGGAGGGGGGTGATGCGCTGCAATCCATTCCTAGGAATTTGTATATACAGCAATCCATCATTTTGTTTAAGGTCATGGGGTATATATATTCTATGCTTACCTGTTTCCTCCACTTCTTTTTGTGCAGTCTTTCTGCTAGTTTGTGCTTTTCTTGGCCTCTGTCTCCTGTAGCTATCTGCATTTCTTTCCTCTTTCACTTATTTCAGAATGTCTCCCCACACTTGTAACAGATTCTAACTTAAGCTAAAACCTGCTTTTTGTAAACTTCATACCTTGGGTTAGCACTAGCATTTCCTACTAATCCTTCATATTCTGATTCCCTCAGTGTTGTTGTCTGCTTACTCAGAGAATAAATCCTACAGTTTGCAACAGAAAAAGGGAACCTTTCTGTAAGGTTTCAAGCAGGAACACTGTCTCTCTAAGAGACTATTTAGGCTCAGGTAACTGACCCGTAATACCCTAGATAACCTCCAGGAAATTTTCTTTCCTTATGCTGTTTTTGTTCCTCAGCAGGGAAGTGCCTGAATTGCTGGAATAAAAATTAGGGTAATTATTCCCTGGAATTTTGTTTCCTTCTTCCAGCTCATGAATACTGAAAATGGCCATCACAACTCACTCCTTTTAAGACAATTTGGTCATTGAGGGTGGAAATTTTCACTGTGTTATTGTTAAGACTACTGTAGCTGCCAAAAGTATTTATGATTTTTTTTTCTCTGTTTTTGAAATAAGCCCATCTATCAGGCTGTCAGCTCATGTGAAAAACAAAACAAAACCTAATCTAGAAAACTCCACATATGGCTTTCTAAGTGTCAGCCATGTGGGTTATTATGACTAATTTCAAAGAAAGGGCCTCTGATGTCCAATATGACTCATTGCAGAGTGTCTTGAAGAGAATGTTGAGTGAAAATCTGTACCAAATGAGACTTTATAAGAATAATTGTTGAGTAAAACTGCCTCATTCCAGTAAATTACATTGGACTAGAAAATTATATTAGGTTTGACATGCAGTGGATTTCCTTTTGACTGTGATTTTAGAATTTCTTTTGATGTCATAGGGCTCTTGCCTCTACACCATGAGCACTGTTACATATGGACACAACTTGTTCCCTGAAAAGGTCCATTTCATTTCTACAGAGCATTTGAACAGGACTTAAATGGTGCTACCTCCTCATCTAAATGTAGGAAAGAAATGAAGAAACTATGATTTGAAAAAAGTTTTTGTGTTGTTGGTTGTTGCTGCTTTTTTTGTTTCTTTTCTTTCTAATCTGCTGTCTACTACAAAGATTTGTATGTAGCAGTAGGAGACTGTATCCATCAGAAATTAGATAAAGGGATCTAGCTTTGAAGCGGCTTAGTGTACACCTGTCAGTAATGACAGGGATCTAGCATATTGACATCTACTGCACTTGGCACACTGCACCATGACTATCCACTCGAACCAGGGTAGCAGGCTCAGCCTGGCAAAATCCCTTCTGGTAAGAGTTACCTATATATAGCACTGATCTGCATGAAGTCTTTTTATAGGGTCATCTGTTTGGTCTTTTTGGGCTGCATTATTTTGAGCTTCTCCTTTCACATTTTTGCCATGCATTTCAGTGAGCTCCACTCGACGGGAGCCCTGTCAGCCTGGCACGGGGTATGTTTGTCCTTGTGGGAAGCCCAGGGGCCCCACCATTGACAGGGTATGTGAAATACTTACGTCAATCCAACCACTTTTTTGGACCACGGAGCCTCGTATGGGCATGAGATGAGCCAAAGGCCTTATAGAAGCACATTTTTACCCAGAGAAGTCATCAGAAGCAAAAGAAATAATTCATATTACAAAAAATTGCAGGGAAAATGGAGGAGGCTTAATTAGACTGCTGCATTCAGTTGGCCTTTAATAATACTATCTCCCTGCGGAGATGAGCAGTTTTGAACCAAAAGTATAAAAGCTGGGGAGCAACAGTGTAATGCACAGAGGTTTAGCAGGTCCCAAATCCTTGGAGGAAATAAGCCACCAACTCAAGCTAAGAGAGAAGGACATCTCCCAGGAGCACACAGATGAGATCAATCAGATACATTCAGTGGCACACTGTGCTTTTTATGTGTAAACTACTTGCTCTGTATCATTGCAGTGGGGCATCAAGAAGGCAGAATTGTAAGGTAGGAAGCTGTCCAGTGGAGACATGACAGTAATTCCTCTTTCATAGCATGGTATTAAGAGGAGGAAAGTTACTAGAGGAGTTGTTCGACTTCATATACGCTGTAGCTTTTGGCATGTAGCTGCCTACACTCCACATCTTGCCTGCTGTTACTTGTGAACTGGAACTTGAGTTGAGAACACTGAAAATTGTCAACAAAACCTTTGCCAAAGTACGTTTTCCTTACTACCTGTATGACTGGAGGATGATGTGAGAAACAATTTGGGTAACTGTTGACACACTGCAGTCTGTGTAAGGACACCTGTGTTGTGGCAGCATTCTGTAGCAGGTATGGGGACAAACTAGGGGATCATTTGCACCAGGTTGGAAGAAGTCTGTTTTTGTGTAAAGATCAGGCTCAGGTAGCCAAGTCTCGATCCAGAATAGAAGAAGTAAGAAATGACAAATTTTTCTACCTACCTAACATAACTTTTCTACCAAGGGTTAAAATAAGTATGAAAATGGGAAAACAAATAAAAGGTGTGTTTTCCTATTATTAGAATTTCTGTACTCCTAAAAATCAATGACTGTAGCTTTATTTCAGGACTGTCCCTCAGAAATGAAATTCTAAGCCGCGTTTTCTGGATTCCGCCCTGAGTGTGACAAGTGGTTTTCCCTTCCCACTTCATAATGGCTTAGGGAACTTGGAGACGGGAGGAAACGGTAGCCTGGGACAGCAGAACAGTCCCAATGTTGCACTGAAACATTAGCTTAGGTTGCAGAATCACTGGGGATTCCCTAAGAGGATGACATGGCTATTACTCCAGCTCTCTGGTACCATATATTCACCCATGTCAGGTGGTAGTTTTTCTGTTTCTGAAAATGTATGCAAATTAGTTGAATTAAGTACTTAGTGGAATAACTAAAGGAGAAATGGTGAGTTACCAAGGGTTGTGCTCTGCCTGGACTCTCTGGGAGCTCTCTAGGAAGGTGACAGTTGTCATTCTACCACAGGGGAGCAGAAATGAAGCAAATGCTGAGCACTCCTTTCCAGCTTTCCTTTCTTTGCAGGAGAGGAAAGCCTGAATCTACTTTTCAATTGCTTTTCAAGGACACTTGAAAGTCTTATGTGTACTACTCACTTTAAACAAGGGACTTATTTCTTTGAAAAAAATCAGGCTACCACAAAAATGAGTCCATTATAAGCCCAAGTGCTAGGAAAATTGTAACTGCCACATGAGTACAGCACAGTTGTTGCAGTCCCACACTGATACAGTGCATGTAGGTTTTTGTATGTTGGTGTTAGTCATACTCTGGGTATATGTAGCAGGATGTGCTGCTATAAATCAATGTTTGTATGTTCATTTTCTTTCCCTGAAGTCACAACTGGAGCCCATGCAGATGTTGGAGGTAGAATGGTATTTCGGATTTACTGATAACGACAAAGGGAGAAAGGCAGTTCCCATATCCTGAAAGAAGGCTACAGTATTATAAAACTGCACTCCCTGGCTGCTGTTATAGCACAGAGGAACAGGGAGGCAAGAAGATCGGTATGAACACTCAGTATGCTGGCTAGCAGAAGTCCTCTATTACTGGAACATCAGTTTCAGGTTTTCCGTGTTATGGCTGTCTCCTAAGATATCAGTCACATCTTTCATAACCATAGGAACAGTGATTACTTATTTCAACTAAATATGTCTTCACTAATTTTCTCTTTTGTCTATTTCTGAATTTCCTTTGGCAACAAATTGGAGTCATGAGCAAACTTTATACAACTGTAGTAATGCAGATTCTCCAGCTAGACACCCAGCAGTCTCACTAAAACTTAAGGTGGCCAAGGCAACCCTAGTCTCTCAATTATCCTCAGGTATTTATTTCCAGATTTCTCTTGCTCATAACATTCCCAGAGATACTGAGATGTAAACAGGCTTCATAGCAAAAACACTGAAGAGGGCTTGATCTAACTGTTCATATTAGAAAAGCTTTTGGGATTTCAATGGACCATGAGGTGTGCTCTTCTAGCATTGCTAACAGTTTGACAATTCCACACTGAGTGGAATTAAAATTAAAATCTTAATGGCTCTGTCAACTGAAGTGTAGTGCTTTTCATAGTTAAAAAGTGAAAGACTGTTTTGCAGTGCAATGCTTCTTTTCAAAGACTTCAGGCTCAGCCTTATGCTGGGTACTACAAGCAATGGAGGCCCTTTTCCTCTGAGCTCTATTTTAGTGTAATGCTAATGCAAACTACACATGCAAAAGGATGGGAAGCTGCGTGGTAAAACTCAACCCAAACATTGCTTAAGGAATATATGTCAGCTGTTGATAATTTCTTTCTTTCTTCCTCACTGTGTGGACTTAATAAAAAAACCATCGGACTACTTTGGAAAGGCTCCCAAACACTCCAAGTCAGTAGCTGCCTTTGCAATGTATTGACTAATGTACATCAGCACAGTCTGGACTGATCATAAATAAATAAAATTCTGAAATACCAGTAATGAAAATATCATATTTTTAAATTTAGTGTTGCAAGTTATTGACCCCACTTTTCCTTCATTCCTTGCTTCTTCAGATCACTGTTTATACAATATTGGAGGTTCAGACTTGACATAAGGAAATACTTTTTTACTAAGATGGCAGTCAAACACTGAAACAGGCTTCCTAGAAAGATGGTTGATGCCTCAAAGCCAGTGTTTAAGAGGCATTTGGAAAAAGACCTTAATAATATTCTATAAATTTTGGTCAGCCCTGAAGTGGTCAGGCTGCTGCTGACCTTTGTAGGTCCTTTCCTTTCCCTTCCCTTCCCTTCCCTTCCCTTCCCTCGAATTTATATCTGTTTTATTTTTGCCTATTTTAATGTTTTTTTCTTACTGCAAAGTTTTTAGAGCTTAGTTGAATAATAGTTGCATAGCTGAAAAAATGTTATTCTTTTGAGAAGAAAAAAGACAATAAACACCCAAACACATACAAAAAAGAACTAAAAGATATAATTAGTTGTTTCTCAAAAATATGGAAATGTACTTGAAAATTAAATCAGAAATTTTGGAGTATTACAAACAGAAATGATTCAATAAGGTTTTTATATCTTGAGACAGAGAATAATTTTGTCAATCTTCAGGTTGAGTCTTCAGAAGAGTCTTCAGGTTCTCTTATTCAGTGACTTAACAGAATATTGTCAATGAACAATATACTATATATGACATGAAAATATTTGTCTCTTGAAAGGGAGAAGGTTCATGTGTTTTCAAATAACCTTAGAAGAAGGAAGCAGCATCAGGTTGTCACACTGTTTCAAAGACATAGATACAGTGACACTGTACTTAATGTTTCTAGATTGATTTCTAATGATCTCTAGGCACATCTTCAATGTAATGTTGTATGTATGGAAACTGTGCTTCCTATAATTTGAACACAACAAAAGGTCAATATGATTAGATAATGGAATAAATCCATTATTATTCTGGCACACCTAACTGTTATTATTATAGCAGGATGAAAATGTATCTATTCACCTTGTTTTAAAAGTGAGAGTACCTACAAAAATCATAATTCTTCTTACTTTTGGTGTTATTAATCAGAGGCAGATTTTGTGTTGGCTTAAGCTGAGATGTTCTCTGGAATTTTGTAGTTTTGTATTCCATTACTGATTTTTCTTTAACTCTTTGCACTTGAGTACTATGCATTGAAATGTCACTAGGAGTCGTTTCACACTCGTATTGATCTATTTAGGCATAGCATTTAGGATATTCTATAGTAGGTAAAATGAAAATCAGTCTCAAAATATATCTCAGTAAATGTAAAAATATGTCAGCTCCATCAAAATGATTTTGGAATATGTTTATTAATGTATAGTCTAAAGTAGCCTTGGCCAGTATTGTATCCTGCTGCTTTTTATCAGGTCCAAAATTAATACTTCTATACTAATTTATTTGTCTTTCTGTTGTCATCTTCTCCCCCTTTACCTGCCTTCGTTAATAAATGACAGAGAGCATACTCTGTTTTTTTATGCCCCAAGAACAAGGTCATCGCAAGGATTCCACTCATATGGATACATTCTTCCATTTCCTGTGAGGACAGGTTAGTCTCACCTGCACTGCTTTCAAAGGAATCCCTGCCATATGCTGTTGCACAGCAACACCTGAAAGTTATTTGGAAGTGATGGTGAGACTACTGGGAGATGCCTGTAATAGTATGCCATTAAATAGCATGGATTTGTTTGGTTCTATAGAATCAGCCTAAGGCTGGTTGGACCATTAGCTCTGCTACAGTCCTGCCTCTCCAGTGTCATCGGAAGTTGAAACTCAAACACATTACATATAAAAGAAACCATGGACCTGATTTCCAAGTTCCTGGTACCATGTATAGTGATTCACTTTGGTGTTTTACATTCCACTTTGCAATGTGGCAGATACAGGCAGCAATTGAAATGTAGTAGATTTATATGAGGTATATTTATCCTCTTCCACACTTAGATTTGCATTTTGTTTACATTTCTTTGTTCCTTTGCTGTCTTTTTATGCATCTTAATTGCATTGTGGCCCAGAAATTTGGTGAAAACTGAGTATTTAGAAAGGAAAAAATGTGAAGCGAAATACTTTCAGGCATGTTTATAACACCTGGAGGTGTGCATAACATGCCTTCTAATTAACTACTAATTTCCAAGGAGACAGATAGTGAAAAAGTGAATGCTGAGGAAGTATTTCAAATACATTAATCTATAATGACAACTCCTTTTAATATCAGAGCTTTGGAAATTAAACAGTGAGCTAAAATTCAGGAATTCAGGAATTTTAGTAGAGGCATGATAAAGTGGCTATCACCAAAAGAAAATAATAAATTGTGAACTAACTCCACACCAACTCTTTATTCGAGAAAAATTCTGAAATGACTACAGAGAGTTTTGACTAACAACTGCCAGATTTGATCTACAGACAGCAGTAACTTTCAGTGAGAAAATCTAACTTGAGCTTGTGGTTTGAAAAGATATTTACGTCTATTTTGACTGCTTTGTAGGTATGTGTGTATATACAGCAGAGGATCTTGGAAACAGAGGCAAATAGATACCTATTAGAAGGAGGGACATTTTTCATGAAGTAACAGGCTGCATTCTTATTTTGTTTCAGTAATGGGTATCTTCATCCATTACTGGTATTTCATTGTCAGCAAAGCATCCTCAATTCAGAGCACACATATTTTGTAAAGGAAATTCAAGAGAGAAGATATATGAAAACTCATTCTTTGCCTTTCTTATTGGTGGGAGCTTTTCATGCAGTTTGCGAGGTCAACAATCTATTTTTCTAGCACAAGTCATTCTTGAACTTATTTTCTTAGAAATAAAGAATTAGATCTATTTTTTGAGATAAACACATGCACACAGACAAGTCTGAAGCTGATTGGATGTGATATTGCCACACAAAAAGAACTAAAAATGCAACAGACCAAGGGTGCTCATCAGGAGTAAGCAATGTATGTTGTGTATTAAGCAAAATAGATTGCAACTGCAGATTAGCAGTTCTCTTTGAGAAAGGAAGATTTTGTGCTTCTTTGGGTGAAAGAACAAAATGTCACATACCTTGCAGAGAGAAAAAAAATAGACCATCAAATTCCACTGATGTCAATGTGGAACTTTTCAACAGGTGCAGAAACTTATAGGAAAATGTTAGGCCAAAATTTGGTGACGCTGCTGTGATTCAGTAATGCAAGGAATTTTACATGTGGTATAGAGTAATTATAGGGTTAAATAGCTATGATGTAGTTGCACTTTATGCGTTTATAACTGCTGTTTACCTTTCTGTTGACCTGTTGGTGTTGTTGATGATTCGGTTTGTGCTTTAATGTATGTGAAATTTGAGATCTAATATCTTCCCATAATGAGAACTTTATATCTGCAACCAAAATATTCACAGGTCTACTATACCAGTGCTTTCCCCATCATTTGAAGTTTTTGGAATTCTTCTGACCCACTAGAGCAAGTATTTTGGCCCATGCTTGGAGCACAGTGTAGACTTCATTACATTTCTGGAGTTACTATGGTCATAACCTTGATGGGAAAAACAGACTTTAGGAAAAGAAAAAACCAAACACATTTTCAGAAGACGGTTTTAAAGTTGCCATTGGAAGTCAGCTGGCCAACCCCCAGACATATTCACAAGTTCTTTTTTGCCTTTTGAATATTTTCCCCTAAATTTCCCCTTTGTGAAAGCCTGGAGCTACAAATGTGAGAAGTGTGTGTCTCATGTGATCAGCCAATTCTCTGCAGGTTAAATGTCCACGGACAACAGGCTGCAGTGGCTAATTTATTACTAGAAAGAAATAATATGGCACCATCTAATCAATTAAAAAATATTCCACTAGTACAGAGCCATGTGTTATACCAAACACCTGATCTCAATTAATGAAGGGGATATTCATCTCTAGGAATAAATGGTTTAAAGATGAAGAACAAATGGCTATTTTATGAAGGAAATGAAACATTTTCTATGATTAATAATAAACATACTGACAGGGATGTAAGAGGAATAGTAACAATATTTCATTGATCTGTGGAATGAAGCATTCTGATACTAGCATGGTTAGAGTCACTTGACAAACTACTGTAAGAATTAATATTTATCTTCTTGCACCACCAGCTGTTTATGGGGTCAACAGTGTGAACCATGCTTTTTCTGCTGTTATTCTTCGATGTACTGAATCTTGAATGCAATGCATCTAGAAATAGAACTTCAACACAAAAACCCCTTGATTGAGTAGAGCCAGAATGTCATTTTCATAAGTACGCCACTCTTGTGAATGCACAAAGAGTGCATATTTTTACTTGCAAATTGCTTCAGCAGTGTACCCAAGTTTTATATGTATGAGCATACACTGTCATGTTTTGCTGCTCATTCTGTTGTTACATTCTTAACAAAGGAAGAGATTGCGAATTGCAAATCCTCTAGTTGATCTGAGAGAAATCAACTCTGAATACAACTTAGAATACAAGTTAGAGGAACCACACCTAAAATTTATAATAGAAAGCTTCAAGTACAGTTCTGAGAAAGAGTATTTTCAGTAAATTTCACAGACCAAATGAAGTATGCAGTGCACACCCGCCTCTTAGGATTAATTCTCAGGTTACAGTGAGCTTGGAAAATTGCTATTTCTTGACCTAAAAGGAGGTTAAAACACTTTCACTGGAAATCGATTCACTTTAAAGTATTTAGCACTGTTCATATTTCGTAGAAGTATATATGACAGGGCTGGTTTCAATTGGTACTTTATGTAGCAGTTGTGGGAAGCCCATCACACATAGAAAGAAATCTGAATGAGTGTTTAACAAGATGGGCCATTTTGTTATTTTTCTTCTAAAACGTTAGATGAAAGAGGAGCTGAAAAATACAGATGTGCTGTATGTCTTCTGTTGGTGTACATGACTGCTCCACATGCTGAAGGAAAATGATTGTTACAAAACCCCTTTGCTATTAACCTCACTCTTTAGATAAACATGACATTCAACATCATCAAATGCTATTGCGTGCTGCAAAACATAGGATGCACCTGTATTCTTCATGCTATAGTTCCAGTGAAACTGTGGTTGGATTCTGACAATTCTAAATTGAAGTGGTATATCACAAACTCAGAATAAAGACTGGAGAAAACCAATAACTATTTACACCATTCCTTCACCTGGGACAGGGACACTAAACATACAACCTTCTTGACAAAAGTTTGCCTAACCTTAACCTCCGCTGACAGAAATGACCATTTGTGCACTGGCATTATCAATGGAATCATTCAAAGGTGTGCGGAAAAAATTAACTGTCACAACTAGAAGCAGAATTGGTCTATATAAATCCTCTGCAATACTGTATCTTGCTTTCAGAAGGCGAAACACAAACTCAATTACACCTAGACATCCCTTGACTTGCAAAATGAATATCCACGGCTATTTTACAGGGAGGGTAAAAGTAATGGAAAAAAGGGCAATGCAAAATTTTTCATATCATGAACACTTCTAACATCTGTGCACTCCCATGGCTATGTTTACTTGAAGAAGCAATTTAGTGCAATAGGAAAGGATCAAAATTAGAATATGTTACCCAGGGAAGCTATGGAGTCTCCGTGTTTGGAGGTTTTCAAGCCTTGACTTGGGCAGGGCAAACCCCTGAAAAGCCTGGTCTTAATTCATTGATGAATCTGATCTGGGCAGGAGGCTGGATTTAGAGACCTCTCTACCCATCTGAGTGATCATCTGATCAGGAGACTGGAACAGTTTGTGCTGAGACCCTGGCATCTGTACTGAATTCTTTGGGAGGTCATTTTTAGGCATGTCTACTGGACCAAATGTTGCTATCAGAGCTAAGATTTGAGGCATTGTACAGCTCAGTTAAAGCTCTGGACTGCTATGGGAAGCTGGGTGTATTTCTCGAATGCCTGGACAGACATTCAGTGTTAGCGTCATCCAAAAAGAAGCTTTTTCACGCATGTAAAAAGTGAACCAATATGCAGTCATTAGTTCCATAAAGGGATTTTGCTTCAGAGCTACATTTTTCCTCTGAAACAAAGTACTAAAGTACACACAAACCATGTAAATCAAGCTAAATATGAAAATTTGGCACTTAGTACCCTGTTGAACTTATGTTGTCTGTTTTTCCTGCTCTAGTCAGGAATGATCTGGAAGTGGAAGTCTTCCTTTCAGCCTAAGGACTACTGCGTAATCAGAGGTAGACTCTTTGAAAGGACAAGGAATTTACTAAACTTTGGATTTGACGCAATAGCAAGATTTGACTGGAAAATTATGCATTATCTCTAATTCAGTTTTAGCTGTGAACTTACTGAGGTGGTTTTGTTATTATTTATTATCAAGAAGAGAGGGAAGAAACTTAAAATTATATCATAAAACTATTTTATTGCAGCATTTACCTGTTCTTCTGTTTGGACCTGTAATTTTCTTGTCGTTCTTCCTTAGCCCCTGAGCACTGAATGACAGGGAGACTTATTCCTCTAGTATCACTTAAATAATTTTCTGAACACTTAGAAATGAAGTGATAATCATCCATCCCTCTCATGTACTCCTGAAATATCTGAGACATAATCAAAGTATAAAAGAGAGAAAGTCTTCCCTACACTAGAAACAGAGAGTGAGGAAGCTCTTTCCTACAAACAGGGACTTTTTCAAAGCAATTTTGCTTTGAAATTTAGAGGAAGAAAGGCAGATAAAGCCGTTTGAACTGCCCCGTTGGTAGAAGAGCCATTGTCTGCAGCAGCAGAAATTTGACAGTATCTTGTAGGATAGAAGGCTTACAGCAAGATATCTTGCCACTTTTTTTTCCTCCTTCCTTTGTATTCTCATTCAAGATTTCTAGCACGAGCCACAGTTTCTAAACATGGGGTGGGGACTGCAGTCATTTAATATGGCCTCCTGTCTCACATAAACTATCAGACCTCACCTCATAATTTCTGTGGCAGATATAGAGATGTAAGAAAGCTCCATGTCTGCACCAAAGCTATACATTACCATCGGGATGGGAAACAAAAGAATACAAAGAACCATAAGAGTGAAGTGGAAAGTCCACTAAGGTGGCAGAGAAATTACAGCTATACCCACTACCCGCTGGTTCTTAATCAAATGCATTACCTTATTGAGAAAGCAAGTTTTGGAAATATAAAAAATGTAGTCAACACTTTGCAGGTCTAATTTTTGAGCCATGAGCCTGAATATTTATAAATACATGATGGTTCTATGCAGAAACTCAATAAAAATACAACAACAATAGAAATACTTGCGGTAGTGGGTTGACCCTGGCTGGACGGCAGGTGCCCACTAAAGCTGCTCTATCACTGCCATCCTCAGCTGGACAGGGGAGAGAAAAATATGACAAAAGGCTCATGGGTTGAGATAAGGACAGGGAAGGATCAGTCAGTAATTACTGCCACAGGCAAAACAGACTTGACTCAGGGAAATTAACTAAATTTATTGCCAATCAAATTAGAGTCAGATAATGACAAATAAAAACTTAATCTTAAAACACCTTCCCCCAACTCCCCTCTTCTTCCTGGCCTCAACTTCACTCCCAAATTCTCTACCTCCTTGCCCCAACCAGTGCAGTGGGATGGAGAATGAGGGTTGTGGTCAGTTCATCACACGTTGTCCCTGCCACATCTTCCTCCTCAGAGGGAGGACTCCTCATGCTCTTCCCTGTGTCCAGCAGGGAGTCCCTCTCAGAGGAGACAGTCTACCACAAACTCCTTCCATGTTCCAGGGTTCTTCTCCTTCCCATGGATTGCAGTTCTTTGCAAACTGCTCTCTTGTGTGTCGTTTCCATGGTTGTAGTTCTTCAGGAACAGACTGCTGCTGTGGGACCCTCATGGGACAAGTCCTGTCAGCAAATCTACTCCAGTGTGGCCTCCTCTCTCCATGGGTCCACAGGTCCTGCCAGGAGTCTGCTCCACTGTGGGCTTCCCACAAAGAGGTCACAGCCTCCTTTGAGTCCATCCACTTGCTCCAGTGTGGGTTCTTCCACGGGCTGCAGGTGGATATCTGCTACACTGTGCACCTCCATGATGTGCAGGGGAACAGCCTGCCTCACTATGGTCTATCTCCTTCTCTTCCTTCTTCACTGATCTTGGTGTCTCCAGAGTTATTTCTCTTGCATATTCTCAATCCTCTCTCCAGTTGCTGTTGTGCAGCAGATTTTTCCCCTTCTTAAGTATGTTATCAGAGAGGCTACCACCATCACTGATGGACTTAAACCTGGCCAGCGGCAGTTCCATCTTGGAGCCAGCTGGCACTGGATGTATTGGACATGCTTCTGGCATCTTGTCACAGAAGTCACCCCTATAGTTCCCCCACTACCTAAACCTTGCCATGCAAACCCAATACACTTGCATGTAATGTGTGCCCTGTATTCAAAGACAAAGATCATGTCAGATTTGAGGAGTGGGTGAAGTTCCTTTTTGACACCCATGAAAAAGTGTATTTCCCCAACCAATCCATGACATATTGTTTCTGTATATAATTAAAAAAAAAAAAAAAATTCTGCCTGCAGAGATTCCTTGCAAATAGCAGATGCTGTGCAAAGTCCTCCTTCCTTCCCCTGAAGGCTGATTTTTTTTCTCCTTCCTTGTATCAGCTTTGGAAACATTGCATTCTATTGCATTGACAGTAGTCTAGAAGCATCTCCAAAGACAAATACATCCCCTTTTATTTTTCTAAAAAGCAGGCAGTACTTTGGGTATTGTTAAAAAAAAGGTAAATTGCTACCTTCCAGGAAATCTGGTTTGTCATCATAAATATGAGTGCCAGACAGTCGTAGTGTTGTCATATAAAATGAGGTGCTGGTAATTCTGGTAGCTTATGACTAGCAATTTCTTAAGACATGGATCTCTTAATACACTTAATGGTTTTGAGTCATTACCAGGCTGGTTGGAAAATCTGCCATTTTTTTGTCCCACTCTAAAAGAGTCATAGTGAGACTTTTCTCTAAACCCCTGTTCTGAGCCTGTTAAAGTCCTGAATTACTTGATTTGATCATTTTATAATGAAGTTTAGGTTTTTTGGTCACAAAAATAGGTTGTTTCCCTAAGCACTGGTAAACACAGAAGGATCAGACAATATTCAACACTGGGGACTGCTTCTGAGGAAGTGGCCTTTGTTCAACAAGTAAAGTATCCCTCTGATCTTGTGCTTTTGAATGCATCTATTGACTTTAGTGAGATGTATACGCACTGGAAGTATGCAAGTATTGAAGACCCATGATGAACTGGATCCTAAGTGAAGAGTCATGAATTAATGATGCCATTTTTAGTCTTTTTTAATGAGAATTTTCTGTGACAATGATTGCTTAAGATATTTGATGTTATCCCATAACATTTATAACACCTGTTCTATGGCCAGTGACAAATGCTCTGGGTCAGCTACCTTACTCTGGATGATTTAGGGTGCAATCTTCTGTTTAAATGATCCAGGTAATTCTGTGCCTTAACATCTGACTTCAAAGAGATTAATTTTCCTTTAATTTGTTCCATATCATTTGTGACTAGAAAAGAAATGTGGTAGATGTTCAAAACCTTTGGGAAGCATTAGATGGTGTACACATAGTACCAGCTTCAGCAGTTTTGGAAGAAACTTAAAACTACAGGCAAGGAAACTGAATTACCTTTAGTAGCTGTTGGATTAAAATACCAGTGTATACTTACAGTATGATTCTGATTGAATTTGCTCTAGCTTTACAGCTCTTCAGCTAGGTTGATTTACTGCTGATTTAGACTTGCAGAAGGAAAAAAAAGTAATCATATTCTTAGTGAATCACTAAATGTTGGTATCGTTGACTTCAATGGGAAGCATAAGAAAATACTATTTCTAAGGTTGATGTGTTGCTAGACTGACTTTTAACACCACTCAGATAAAGTTTTCATTGTAAACTTATGAGTGCAAACAAGTAAAAAAAAAATATCAGTAAATATATAAGGAAAATAACAGATATATTCTTCCATTTAATCAAGAATACACGAAAAAGTAAAAAGTTAGTATGGAGTATCTGATATATCAGTGTTCTTTTTTAAGTGGTCTGATATCTTACTTGTTTTTTTCTTTGTAAACAATGGATACATCTATTGATTTTCATCTCATAAACAAATGTCCTGAAACAAAAATGTATGAAATTCTTCTCCTTCAAAATATATTTCTTAAAATGTTCCACACAATGCCTCAAGTATGTTAAAAGTAATTTCCCTAGCCAGTACAGGGAACTATTGTAGTGTCTTACTTGGAGCTTCTTGCAGCTTTTGGCAAATATTGACTTTTTAAGGGCAGTCACTGTATTAACAGTGTAGCAAAATATTTAAAATGTACCTAAGGAATTTAAGGGCTTTCCTCCATGCTTTAAAATGTTAGGCACTTAAATAGCTATTTCTCATTGACTTTTGACTACATTTAACTTCTGCATATCTCAGTCTGAACTGAAACAGAAACTGGACTCATTTCCAGACAAAAACTTTTTCTCAAATCAAATTAATATCCCAAACCTTACAAGAATTTGAAGCTTTGTTTAGATTTAATTAAAAGACATTTTAATATTGTCTGGTAAGATGAAGAAAAATATTTTTCTCTTGACCCTTTTCACTGAGTTACTATGCTGTTCTTTTGGCAGACAGCACCTTTGACTAAAGTCAAAGGGTTGCATGTACCATTTGAATGTTGGACTGAACAAAGTGAAGACGTCAAATGTTTCCAAAAGATTTTATTTTGAAAGAATTTATGTCTCTTCGAAAGGGAAAAAAAGAACATGAGATCAGTAGCCTCAAAGGAAAGCAATCTAGACAAACTCACCACAAGTCTTTACACATTTGAGTTTCTTCTCACTCCTGTTAGGCGTATTTAGGTCCATAGACTATAGTAGTATAATTGATCTATAACAATATAAATGAGAAAAACATCAGAGCTAATTTTTATTTTTTTATTCTTAGAAAGTGGGAAGCACCATCTAAACTCCTGTGGACATGAAGATACACACAGAAACACACACATGCACACACACACACACAAACGTTGTCTGAACCAAAGTTTCATTTCTGAACCTGAGATGAGAATTTAATCAATCAGTGACCATTAATCTTTAATATGGAGAATTCTTTATGGCTTTATCTATCAATTTATAATAAAACATACAAGAAATGTACAAGAAAAGGGTCTCTTCCTGAAGACATTAGAGTGTTTCTACTTTGTGTTTTCTTCACAAAGGTCCAGAAAATGAATGAGTTGCTCAACTATGTGAGACACTCATATAGTATTATGTTTTTCTGAAAGGATTTGGCATTCCTTTGTTTTATATAAAAAAGTATAAAGATTCACAATTAATGGTTCTGTATGAGAATTGAGGCTTTACTATAAAAACCGAACAATAAAAACAAGTCAAAAGGTCTTGTTCGGTAGAACATAATGCGAGAAAGATCAGAGAGATATGACATCACAGAATCACAGATTGGTTGATGTTGGAAAGAAGTTCTTGAGGTAATCTTGCCCAAGTCCCTTGGTCACCCAGTGCTGGTTGCCCAGGACCATGCCCATGTGGCTTTTGAATACCTGCAAGGATGGAGGCTCCGCAACATCTCTGGGCAACCTGGGCCAGTGAAAAAAAGCTTTCACAGTGAAAAAGCTTTTCCTCCTGTTCAGAAGAAATCTCCTGTGGTTTAGTTTGTGCCTATTGCATCTTATTCTACCACTGGGCACCACTAGAAAGAACCTGGCTCTATCCTCTTTGCACCCTCCCTTCAGGTATTTGTACGCTTTAATAAAATCCCCACTGACCCTTCTTTTCTCCAGGCTGAAGAGAATCTCTCAGCCTTTCCTCATAGGAGAGATGCTCCAGCCCTTTCATCATCTTAGTGGCCCATCACTGGATGCTCACCAACATGTCCATGTCCCACTTGTTACTGGGGAGCCCAGAACTGGACACTGTATTCCCCAGGGCTTGATACTGGGGCTACTTTTCTTTAATATTTTTATCAATGATCTGGATGAGGGCATCGAACATACCCTCATTAAGTTTGCAGATGACACCAAGTTGGATAGGAGTGTTGGTCTGATTGAAGGTACAAAGGCATTGCAGAGGGATCTGGACAGGCAGGACTGATGGGCCAAAGCCAGTGGGATGATGTTCAACAAGGCAATGTGCTGGGTCCTGCACTTGGGTCACAGCAACCCCATGCAACATTACAAGCTTGGGGAGGAGTGGCTGGGGAGTGGCCTGGCAGAAAAGGACCCCGGGGGTGTGGGCTGACAGCTGGCTGAGTATGAGCCAACAGTGTGCCCAGGTGACCAAGAAGGCCAACGGCATCCTGGCCTGTTTCAGGAATAGTGTGGACATCAGGACTAAGGAAGTGATTGTTACCCTGTACTTGGTACTGATGAGGCCCACCTCAACTACTGTGTTCGTTTTTTGGCCCTTCACTACAAGAAAGACACCAGCTGGAGGGTGTCCAGAGAAGGGCAACAAAGCTGGTGAGGAGTCTGGAGAGTAAGCCTTATGAGGAGCAGCTGAGGGAGCTGGGTTTGTTTAGCCTGGAGAAAAAGAAGCTGATGGGAGACCTTATCGCCCTCTACAACTACCCGAAAGGAGTCTGTAGAGACGCAGGCATTGATCTCTTCTCCCAAGTCACAGGTGACAGGAGAAGAGGAAATGTCCTCAAGTTGCACCAGGGGAGTTTCAGACTGGATATTAGGAAAAATTTTTACATTGAAAGGGTTATTAAGCATTGGAATGGACTGCCCGGGGAGGTGGTTGAGACACCGTCCCTGGAGGTATTTAAAAGACAGGTAGATGAAATGCTTAGCTGTATGGTTTGGTGATGATTTTTGTCAGTTTTACATTTGTGGCTGGATTAGGTGATCTGAAAGGTCCCTTCTAACCTAGGCAATTCTATGATTCTATTCAACTATGGTCTCACCGGTAATGAGAAGGGAAGGATCATCCCCTTCAGTCTGCAGCCTGGTGCAGCCAAGGATGCTGTTGCCTCGTTTTTGTCTTAATGGCACACTGTTGGTTTATGTTCAAATTGGTGTCCACCAGGAACACCAGGTCCTTTTTTGGCAAAAAAACCCCAGCCCCTGGAAAGCCTCTGGATGTTTATTGGATGCAACAATGGGCAAGAAGCCGAGGTTGCTGCACTGTGATGTGCTTGAAGGCTGCAATCGCAGGGCTGGCCAGGCACTCTCCTGAGTTCTGTGGGGCTTGCGCCACAGGTGTGGAGCCTGCTGGGAGAAGAGCCCTGGACCTGCACCCTGCTTCTGTGCTTGGGGGCTCCCCACAGGCCACCTTCTACCAGCAGAGGTGGCATCATCGATGGCCCATCTGTGCGGGTTGTCATGTTGCTGTGGGGATCTGCTCCGGACCCTGTCTCTGATCACCTCCCTCTGGCAATGGTTGGACACAGTACAGAAATGGGCACAATACAACAGAGTGGACTGTGTTCCCCTCTCCTCAGGTTGCCCTCTCCTCACTAGCGCTAAGGAGAGGGGAATGATGACCTCCCTCAATCTGGAGGAAACATCTTCTAATGCAGGACATCATTAGCCTTCTTTGCCACAAGGATACATTGCTGGCTCATAGTCAACTTGGTGTTCACCAGCACCCCTATCTTCTCCTTTGCCAAGCTGCTTTCCAGATGGGTGACCCCCAGCACATACCAGTGCATGGGGTTACGCCCCTGCAGGTGCAGTACTTTGCATTTTTCCTTCTTGAAATGCATAAAGTTTCTGTCAGCCCAATTCTCCAGCCTGTTGAAGTTCCTCTGATGGCACAAGCATGCCTCCTAATTTGGTGTTGTCTGCAAACTTGCTCAGGGTATGCTCAACCCCATCATCCAGAACTTTGACAATGTTAAATGGGACTGTACTCAGTACTGACACCTGGGGTAAACTACTATCTACTGGTCTCCAATTAGACTTTATGACACTGATCACCACCATTTGGGCCCAGCCATTTAGTCAGTTTTCAACATACCTCACTATCTGCTAATCCAGCAGCCTATGAAGATCTTATAGGAGACAGTGTCAAAGGCCTTGCCAAAGTCCAGGTAGGCAATATCTACTGCTCTCCTTTCATCTACTAGGGCAGTTATTTCATTGTAGATGCTTAGCAAGTTTTTCAAACATGTCTTCTTTCTGATGAAGACATGCTGACTATGCTTGATGACTTTTTTGTCCTTCATGTACCTGGAAAATTTTTGAGGATCAGATCCATTACCTTCCCAAGGACTGAGGGGAGGCTGACTTTGCCTCTAGTTCCCTGGGTCTTCTTTCTTGACCTTCATGAACGTAGGAGTGACATTGGTTTTCCTCCAGTTCTTGGGCTCTTCTCCCAGTTGCCATGATTGATCAAAGATTATTGAGGGTGACCTCACAATGACATTAGCCAGCTCCCTCAGTACGTCCCTCAGATGGGATGTGAGTACATCCCATCAGGGCACATGGACTTTTGTATGTCTGGTTTGCTTCAGCATTCCCTGACCTGATCCTCTTCCACTAGGGGTACGCTTTCCCTGATCTAGCCTTTCCCCTTGTTTCCAGGACCTGGGGTTCCTGAAGGCTGATCTTGCTAGTAAAAATGACATAAAGAAAGCATTTGACGCTTCAGCCTTTTCCATGCTCTGTGTAAGCAGGTCCAGCAACTTGTTGTACAAAGCCTACATTTTCCCTAGTCTTTCTTTTGTCACTTATGTCACTTATAATGTAAGTTATTTTAAGTATTTAGCACTACATAACTTATTAAACCACAGAACCTGTAGAGCAAAATACTGAGGCAGGAAGTACTGAAGCCAAATTCAGCTCTTAGATCAGAAGCTGTGGGGACAAATAAAAGACTTCAAGGTTATTTTTAGAATATTCAAAATTCTGACAAAAAGAATCCCTACCCACTCCTTCCCCCCCCCAAAAAAAATCCCCACCAACCAAACCAAACCCAAAAAAGCTGGTAAAGAATTTGCAGCCAAAAATTAAGAGTTAATTCATCAGAAACTGCAAAAGCTTTACATCTTGATTTAGGTAGTTTTGCCTTAGTAATCCTATGCTGTCTTTGGCCCGTTATCTTCTGAGGAGCTCAAAGACTTCTGTCTGGATTTCTTCTTAGTTTGGAAAAACTGTTTGAAAACAGGAGCATATTCAAAGGAGCTATATGCTTTAATTTATGCCTCCATTACACTTTCATTTTTTTCAAATGAAATTTTATGCCCACAGAAAGATACCACAGAGAAAAGTTTAAAATAGCTTTTGGAAAACTTTAAAATTCGTAATTTTGTGTCTTCTTACTACTTGCTCATATTGTCCTATTCCGTCATATAATGGGTATGAGAACTGAAACTTTAATGTTGTAATCTAAACAAGTACATCAAAATTAGGGGCAAAGTATTGTTGCTAAGGTGACTGGGTGTGAAATTTAGTACTCTCTGAAAATCTCCAGGGTGCACGTTACATTTGCCTGGAGGACCAGACAAAGGTCCATTCAATAATAGCTTATGGAATGATGCCAGCCAGCTTAGATGCAGTAGTTGTGAGTAAATGTCCCAAGAAAAATGATATTTCATTTAAAAATAGGGCTCTTTTTTAATCCACTTATTGAGTGTATATAGCTGCACTATTGATTTTTTTAAGACATACTTACTTTTGCTGCTAACAACAATTTAGGAAGCCAACCAAAAATTAAAGCTTCCCTTTTTAATTTATCAACTTTCACTGAAAACATAGAAAGAAATTAGAATGGAGAAAGAGCTGTTACTTAAATTTAGAAATCTTAGTTTAAATTTGCATAAGGAAATATATCAGAAACTTGAAGGCCTGAAATACATGAGTCTACAAAGTATTTCACATAATCTTACCAGAACAAGATCAAGAGCAATTTTAACAGAAGAGTGTTCCAAAATAGACAGAAAAGGGATACACAGATGATTTTTAATTAAACACATTTATTTTCAGATTGATTTATCTTGCTGTCTGTAGACCATGAAAAGAGACAATGTCCAGCCAGGCACTGTCTTCTTCATTTTGTGTCTTGTCATCTTATTCTATTTTGCAATTTTATGATCATACCCTAAGTTAGGACAGTCTGGGGGTTTAGATTTTAGAATAGACAAAATCATTCATCTCTTCCTGTGTAAATGGTTCATAGGAGACATTGTAAAATTGATGATTATGCTCTGGTACAAGGCAACATGCTTCAAAATAAGTATTTTGGGTAAAACATCAGCTACAGTATGTTGTTCAAACTACTTATATAATTATAGGTTGGAAGTGGTATTAAGGTTCCTATGTATATGACTGATTTATAGTTACATTTTAGTGCAAATGTTCCTGGTGATTTGTTAATCCTTAAGTGGATTTTTCAATTAGAGAGGCATCAAATCTGGTAGTAACTCACATATATTTGGACATGAGGTTACGGTAAGTAATGAAGTGGTAGCAGTATGTATTTAAGATCCTTCAGTGGTACAACTCTGTGTATTTAAACACATACAAGCATGTGAAGGGTATTTTTCAGTGTATCATTCAGTGTTCAATTTTTATCTTTCATTAGGTGGTGTAAATATGATTGGTAGTCTGTTCAAATGAGTTTTAAAAGAAAACTCAACCCAGTTGTTAACAAAAATAACTTTCTAAAGAGCTTTTATATTTTTCTCTGACTTTGAGTAAATTTACACTTTACAGCCTGCTTTGAATAAGAGGATACAAAATCTATCCCAAAGCTGACCTGTTAAAACTTTTAAAGTTTTTTTTTTTTTTTTTTTTTTATCAGGACTGGGAAAATGTTACTTCATTTTCAACATCTGCAACACAAATTGAATAATAAATACAGCCAATGCCAGAAACTGGCAACTCTGGAGCCTCAAATGAAGATGGGAAGTAGCAGTCTGTGCTTGGTCTTTTTCAGGGATCTGTTTAGGCTCCAGGAATCAGACCCTGGTGATTACTGGAAAGTTGAGATGGTTATCTAACTCTAAGTATGAAGAGTCACAGCTTATCTTGGCCTGCTGAATACAAATAATGAGGAAGAAGCTTGCAAACCAGCAGAAGTACAGCAGTGTTTGGAGCGTTACATGACTGATCCCATTTCCTGGGTCTGCAGCATTTGGAGTAAGGAAGGATACTGATATCAGAGAGGGTATTTTGTCACCAAACACTTCTGGAGCGTGGAGCATTTACTAAGATGCTGAAATATGGAAGTATCAACCCTAACTTGCATTTTCTTTATTGCAGTGTGTGTAGCTTTCATGTGGGTGATGGATAAAAAGCTGCAGATGCTACTGGTCTTCTTGTAATAAGTTAGGGTACTTTATGGTGTAGTCACGTAACATGTAGAAAAACCTGAATTTTTTTTTTTTCTGTTGAGCAAGAGAAAGGAACCTTCACCATCTCTATCAGCCAAAGGTAGAATTACCTACCTTCAGAAGTAGCAGAAGCCCAGGAAGCTCCTGCTGCAAATATCAAAATCTAGTACTCAAAAAACACAGAGCATTTTGGAGTATTCCCAACTATAACAGCTCCTCTGACTGAAAAAGCAGCACAGAAAGGTGCAGTATGTCCCAGTCCCCAAATGCAGCTCTTGTCTATCTGCCAGTCTATCATGAGTCAGCTAACACAAACTGCCACCCTGATCCAGAGCAGCTGTCTAATTACAATTTTGTTATTATTAATTACTGAGCAGAAAATCATTTGTAATTAGCTCAGACTAAATCATAGTTTAAACAGCCAAAAATTGCATTACAAACTAAAGTGTAATTAAAGCACTACACTAAAGTGTTTATTTAAACCCAGTTTAGTTACTGCAGATTTTTCAATCAGGTTCTCAGGCTCATACATAGATGCAATTAGTCTCCAGTACTGACAGCATACTGCATTTATTCATTAAGCATCAATATTGCTGAACAAATGTAAATAAAATTTAGACAGGAATTCTTTAAAGGGACAGTCATAGAAACATCTGGGTGAGATAATGAGGCTGGGAATGATGTGAATGTTAAAGAGCTTTCGGTGTTGCTCTGGTACCCATAGAATTTTTGAACTCCCACTATTTGCTCTGGGGTTTGCAAGCACCAGTGATCCTGCTTTTTACCACTGTGTAGTCGCTTATCTAGACTGCTTCAGGGGATCTACACCCTCAGCATCCAGGCAGATTCCCACTAAACACACAGGGCAAGAGTTTCAGGTGCTTCATACTTGAACACTGGGAAGAAAAACAGCATACAGCAACACCACTGACATTTCTTAATGTAAGTCACTTAACTCAATGTAAGCCAAAGGATCTTAAATATACAGTAAGACTATTGGAGGCAAAATTTGTTTCTTCCAGTTGTTTCATGGAATGAAACTCTTGCTATCCCACACACTACTAGCTTCAGGGATTTAAAAAAAGCATAAATCCTTTTTTCCAGTCCTATTCAATATCTATTTACTGTCATCAAGGGAACTTCTCGGGAGTCATGTGCAACCCCTGCAATTCTGTGATTCTGTGATTCACGGATTCATGGATTTGACGGAGTTGGAAGGGACCTCTAGAGATCATCTAGTCCAACTCCCCTGCTAAGCAGGATTGCCCAGAGCACATCACTCAGGACTGCATCCAGGCAGATCCCCCCTCCAGAGAAGGGGACTCCACGACCTCCCTGGGCAGCCTGTTCCAATGCTCTGTCACCCTCACTGTAAAGAAGTTCTTCCTCATATTTGAGTGGAACTTCCTACGTTCCAGCTTGTGTCCATTACCCCTCGTCCTATCACTGGAAACTGCTGAAAAGTGCCCAGTTCCACCATCCTTCAACCCATCCTTTAGGAGCTTGTAAACATAGATGAGGTCTCCCCTCAGTCTTCTCTTCTCGAGGCTAAAGAGCCCCAGCTCTTTGAGCCTTTCTTTGTAAGGGAAGTGCTCTAATCCCTTAGTCATCTTGGTTGCCCTACGTTGGACTCTCTCCAGTAGTTCCCTGTCTCTCTTGAACTGGGGAGCCCAGAACTGGATGCAGTACTCCAGTTGTGGCCCCACCAGTGCAGAGCAGAGGGGGAGAATGACCTCCCTCGACCTGCTGGCCACACTTCTCCCTGTGCAGCCCAGGATTCCATTGGCCCTCTTGGTGACAAGGGCACATTGCTGGCTCATGGAGATCCTGCCATCCACCAGGACTCCCAGATCCTTTTCCTCAGTAGTACTTTCCAGAAGATCCACCCCTAACCTATATTTGTGCCTGGGATTCTTCCTCCCCAGGTGCATGACCTTACATTTGCCCATATTGAACCTCATTAGGTTCTTCTCTGCCCAGCTCTCCAGCCTGTCCAGGTCACGCTGGATGGCAGCACGGCCCTCTGGAGTGTCAGCCAACCCTCCCAGTTTGGTATCATCAGCGAACTTGCTGAGGATACACTCTGGCCCCTCATCCAGGTCACTGATGGATATGTTGAACAGGACTGGGCCGAGTATTGACCCCTGGGGGACACCGCTGGTTACAGGCCTCCAATTTGACCCTGCTCCATTAATGACAACCCTCTGAGTTCTGTCACACAACCAGCTCTCAATCCATCTCACTGCCCCCTCATCTAGCCCATTCTTCCTTAATTTTCTAATGAGGATGTTCTGAGAGAGAGTGTTAAAAGCCTTGCTGAAGTCAAGGTAGATGACATCTGCTGCTCTCCCCTCACCCAGCCATCTAGTTATAGCACCACAGAAGGCTATCAGATTGGTCGAGCATGATTTACCCTTGGTAAATCTGTGTTGACCACTTCCAATAACTTCTTTGTCTTCAATATGTTTGGAGATGATCATTATTTTCCCAGGGAGAGAGGTGAGACTAACTGATCTGTAGCTCCCTGGGTCCTCCTTCTTGCCCTTTTGGAAGGCTGGAGTGATCTTTGCCTTCCTCCAGTCCTCAGGAACTTCTCCTGTTCTTCATAACCTCTCATAAACGATGGAGAGTGGCTCAGCAATAACATCTGCCAGCTCTCTCAGCACTCGTGGGTGCATCCCGTCAGGGCCCATAGACTTATGGATGTCCAGTTTGGCCAAGTGGTCTCTAACCCAGTTCTCCCCAACAGAGGGAAAGTCTTCCTCTCTCCAGACCATCCCCCTTGTCTCCAGGGTCTGGGATTCATGAGGGGCACGCTTGGCAGTGAAGACCGAAGCAAACAAGGCATTCAGCAGCTCCGCCTTCTCTGTGTCTTCCACCACCAAGGCACTCACCTCTTTCATCAATGCGCCTACATTTTCCCTAGCCTGCCTTTTTTATTGATATAGTGAAAAAAACCTCTTCTTGTTATCTTTAACTGTGGTGGCCAAGTTAAGTCCTGCTTGGGCTTTCGCCCTTCTAATTTTTCCCCTACATATCTTCACTGCACCTTGATACTGCTCATGACTAACCAACCCCTTTTTCCAGAGATTGTAGACTTTCCTTTTCTCCCTGAGGTCAAGCCAAACCCCTCAATTTAGCCAGGCTGGTCTTTTTCCCCGTCTGCTTGTTTTATGGGACCCAGGGACGGCCTTCTCCTGTGCTTTTGAAAGATCGTCCCTGAAGTATGACCAACCTTCCTGGGCACCTTTGCCCTTCAGGACTGTCTCCCAGGGGTCTCTCTCAACCATGTTCCTAAGCAGGCCAAAATCTGCCTTTCGGAAGTCCAAGGCAGTTCTGCTGGCTCCTTGTCTTGCTTCTGCAAGAATTGAAAACTCTATGATCTTGTGATCACTCTGCCCAAGACAACCTTGAACCTTTACACCCCCACAAGACCTTCTCTGTTGACAAGCAGCAGGTGATTCTGGTTTGAGTTTTTAGGCTCCAGAGAAATTAATAACCATTATTACATTTTGCTTCTAGTGCAGAGTATACCTCTTCCTACTAATCTTCACCAGTGTGAACACATGGCAGTGTAAATGTATTTCATAAATTTGAGTATAATCACACTAAAGCAAAACAGGATGAGAATGTAAGTTATGGCATTTAACACTTTCCTGGAAGGTGCTCAGATACAGGGCAAGCAGTAACACAGCAACATTTACAGATGGCATAGTAATGTGTACATGACATATATATAACCTGAAGAAAATACTTCGGTAATATATATACTTAGAAAAATGATCTTTTTTTTCACATCATCGCCTAAGATATCTTCCCATTAGCAAAATGGTAAGTTGCAATTTTTAATTAAACAATATAATCATTAAATTTTTGTCATAAAATAGAGCCTTAAAATTAGCTGAAGGATACTTAAAATGCTAATTGTATTTGTCACTGAAATATCATATTTTCTTTTAGGTGTTGTTGTTTGTTTGTTTTATTTCTTTTTGAGAGAATCAGATCTGTTATTAGAACCTGCAGCACCTTACAGCGAATCAGATGCTTCATGACTAGTGCTGTGCATCTTGCTAGCAGACCATTAGAAACTGCCTTGGCTTGGGGAGGAATCCAATTTAGAAAAAAAAACAATCCAGAAGCTTTTAAAGCCTGCTCCATTTTATTTTAATCTTGGAGCATTCAAAATTTGACTTTCCTAGAAATGGGTTTTTAAAAAGTACTCAAAATAGTGTACAAATCCAGCACAGGCCCTTCAGAAGCATTCACTGGCAAAACCATTCTGGCTTTGTAGGTGGCCTGAAGATATCAATTTATAAAGGAGTTATGTTGAGCTTATGTTGAGTGTGTGAGCGCACATCAGCTTCATAATACAATGAAGTGTAAGCAAATAAATTTCCGTCTGAACTAGTTTTCCTCTGTTGTTTTGCTAAATATTGCTTATGTCAACATTGCAGTCACTAAAGTGTGTTTATAATTTGCTAGACATAATGGTTCTCTTATTCTGTGGTTCTCATTCATGTCCTCAGCTCTGTCCTGTAAACAACCTCTGACAGGACTTTGAGAAGCAATGCACATTCTTTCCACTTAATACCTCCACCTCCAAACCTTTGATGCAATACAAAATTCCTTTCTCCTTTCCCTGTTTAGTGAAACATCTTCTGTGACAGCCTTGAGTTCCTTGAGTTCCACACTAACGAATTCAGTGACCATCCACTAATAAGGCGTAATGAAAAGAGGCTTTTACCTATATTACCATGTATACTGCAGATGTTGGCTCCCTTGATGAAACTTTGAGCACTGTAAGCAGAAGGCCAGCAAGGAAAGGTGTGCCTCTGGAGACGTTAAAGGTTTCTTACGTATAAGAAAGGCTTAACAAAAGTGCTATCAATCCTACTTGAATAAGTAGTTATATTATTTCAAGAGCATAAGAAGCATGATGTAAGTTATCTAAAATCCTAAGTTCCTGGGGAAAGGGATCTGCCTATGAGCCAGTTGAGACATTTTGGCTAAAATAATAGTGCAGAACCAAGACTCCTGAAGGCAGTGCTGGGCTTCTTTTCTCTCAGTGTGTGTGGAAATCTGGACTCTTACTAGGAAGCTTAGAAAAGAAGCCTAGGAAAAGTTTGAAGATGTAATTGTAGGCAAATCTATTGCTATAAATGTAGGTCTGTCCATTTTTCATTTAAGTTCCAATAACCTCAATTTTGCTTATGCTTCTGTATCTCATATTTTCTATCTTCCTACCCAAGGTAGGTAATAAACAGCATCTTGTATCACCACAATAAATTAAACTAGTCTTGGTCATCAGGTTGAGTAACAGTAATGACCACTTTTATGCAAGCTGGTATAAATCACAATATGCAACGAACTCCTCAGTTCTGAGCAAATGCAGGCCAATTGTGAACCTTATATGAAGAATGTGGTCTTAGTTTTGGTAGACTGGCTGATTTGAAACCATGATAGCTATGTTTCAAAGGGAAATCAATTACATGCTTATTTCAAGCCTTTGTTGCAACATAGAATGGATGTTTGATTCCATCTTTGTTCAACATTAGGTCCATGTTCAACTTTAGGCACATGTTGAATATATCCTTTTAAGAGGAAATAGTATTTTCTTCAAGGAAACTAGCAACCAGATATGATATTTGGTGTGTTTTTTTAAAGGTGGGGGATGTTTATTTGCTGTCAGATGACAATTTCCTTTCATGTTCTTTCAGGTCTCTTGACTAAAATGATTGCCATAGAGAAGAGTGTTCTAAAAAATATAAATAATATATAGGGGAGTGAATAAAGAAAAAAAAAACGTGTCTAAAAATTTTACTGGGCTTCTGCCTGATTCAAATTTGAAAAATACTGCTTGGTCCATCAACTCTTTAAGGGTTAAATAAAAGCCTTGTTATTGAATTATAGAGACTTAGTTGATTATAAAAATCTATACAACTTTAGGCCTTTAAATGCAAACAGTAAAAATAGTGCTTCTTTCAATATTCATCTTATGGTGTGTCTGTTTGCTGATGTTAAAGTGAATTTGACATAATGGTAAGTAGTTCAAACAATCTATATTGCTGGAAGCTTTCCCTCACAAACTATTGATTTTCCTACCCCATCCGCAGCATGCTCAGAAACACTTCCCATTCTGTTTACCATTCTGTACAGCTAGAATGCATCGTTTCACACTGTCTAATGGAATTAAGCAAACCTTGGAAGGTATTTTGCTAGAAAACTTGATAAATTTATTGGTAGTTCAGCATAACAGGGAGAAAACCCCGTGCTAATTTAGCACTAAAACCACAAGAAGTTTTTATTTTGGTAACCTCCTGTTTTGTCTGGAGAGAGGCATTGGTGTTACCAAGCTAGGACCATATCCTATGGGAAGCTCAAAGTACCTTCACTGCCAACTAAAATTGGCTGAGATAATCCCCTACACGTCAAGAACAATCAGGGTGAGTGCTGAGCCTTGGTAAATCAGACTGTGATATGGCTCTACACAGAGGATTGTGCAGGATGGGTGTCCTATCTGTCATGTTGAATTCCTATGTGATAGGGAAGGAGTTGTCCAGGAACACCTGAGAAACTCCACAGAGCATGTGAGCTCTGATGTGGGAAGAGGAAACCTCTCAAACACTTGGGGAGCACATTTGGAACCATCCACTCTACCAATGATGTGGATTTAAAGAGAGGTGCCACAGTGACATTTGATGGCTTGACTGATATTGTGAAATATTTGAAGTACAAATGTAGGAGGAGAATAAAGTGTGAAACAATGTGTAGAAAACGCCATTTCCAATAACTGTAGTTGTGTTGTGGCTGAGTTGTAAGTGAGATCTTGTTGGAAGAGCTATATCTGTGCTACTTTGCTAGACCTTTTAGGAGGTGGGTGCATTGTTTTGAGTCCTAGCTTTTTCCACACCCACTTAAGCAGGTTGGATATTCATAAAGTGTTCTAATAAATGCTCAACTCTACCTTTCTTTTGATTATGAACAGATCATCATCTAACTTAAATGAAACATTACTTATTTCGGGTCTGCTTTTATTACACACACACACACACACACACACACACACACACACACAATCTCTCTGATACGTTGAGATTTTTGCACAAACTGATATGAATCTCATTTTCTCTGAGCATCTCTCTCAACCCCAAACATGGAAGTGTGATTTACCCTGTTGGAAGATTTCCAGGAAATGAAAAAAATAGGAGTTTTTTGACCCTATACATGCAACATGTTAAAGCTCCCCAGAACTTAAAGCAAAGAAAGGTTTTGATCGTGGTGAAAAACAAACAGACCAATGAACAAGGCTTTTAGAACCAGAAGCCCCAGACATGTCTGAAATGGTACTCATATGATCAGTCCTGCTTTGTTCAGTAAATGAGAAAACAGGCTGATGAGAGGGAATGTGAGTGCTGCAAAATAAAGACGAAGAAGACAGCTGCTGAAGCACTTTAAAACATTAAAGAAGATTTTCAGAAAAGATCTCCTGTCAACTTTTCCAGGTGCTTTTGGATGACAAAATAATTTTGTAATGTTGCTAGTATACTGCAATTTTTTTACAAGGACGAGGGAAGGTTGTCTGGACAGACAGCTGGAGTGTTTTCTGCATTTTCCTTGTGTTTTGGGCATGAAGAAAAGAGCATGTTATAGTCTGATTTTCTTCTTTCAGGAGAGATATCAATGGCAATATTGTATATCTGTGTTATTTATGTCCATTCATTTGTTTATATATATTTTTTTCCACAGCTGTATGATTTGTTGTACTATTGCAAATTAATTCTGATCTATAAATAGGAATATATATGCACATATTACTCTTGTTGAGGTTTACAGTGGGAAAGAAGTAATTGCCTTCTGGGTTGAGAAAGGAACCATTAAGTAGTAATATTACCCACTGGAGATCAGTATTTTAACCAAACAGAGCAATGGTTTTACCTATAAACCAGAAACTGTAGTCTATACATGTTTTATTATACCTTTTAAAGATGTGTTTTCCTGTGGCTTCAGCTACTTTCTACTTAGACTTCTTTCTTTTAGCTTGCTCAGAGGCCTCAGTTCTACAGGCTGGAAAATGTTTTTCATCCTTTACAAATTGATGGGGGTTATAGTAATAGTAGCCATTTCTCTGAGTTTTTTAGTGTTTAGTTTAGCTATTCCTTCAGACTAGGTATTTTAAAAATGAAAAGGAAAATACCATTAAAGTGTAATGCTAAAATCATTGTGTACTTTTCTTCATGATATTATTTTACCAGAATCACAGAAATGCTGTTTGGAAAAAACCTACTGTGTCTTCAGCCCAAACTCCTGCAGGGTTGTCACCAAAACTAGACTGGGACAGTCAAGGTGTTGTTTAGCTGAATGTGGAAAACCTCTTAAATTCCCTAGCCTCTGCGGGTGGGGTCCTCCTGTGCCTTGCTACCCTCCAAGTAAAATATTTTTTCCCTGATGCTCTACCTGAACCTCCCAAGTCACTCTCCGTGGTCATTAGCCCTTGTCAGCCTGATACTACCATTTCCTGCACAAATAAAAATTGTATGAGTAAATTGGAAGCTGTGTAGAAGAGTAACTAGAAAAAAAAAAAAATCCATGCTTATCCACACAATCTATAGAACCAATTATTTTCAGGAAACTCACAAGCTGCGCTTGAAATTCAACATAATACCGAGAACTATAGAAGTAGAGAGCTCACAATGTAATTGCTGCTGCAGTGCTTAGAAACTCTTAGACCCCCTGACTTTGTTATTTACATGATGTCCTTTTGCACAGGCATGTTTCTTATTTCTCAGCCATTTATTTGGTATCTGTTCACGGTTAATGTTGTTGCCAATTACAATGCTCCTAGCACTCCATTGTCATGAGTCGCTGGCAAACTGGAAAATGTGAATATTGTCTTCTACTACTTGAATGCAGAATAAACTGCAGTAGGAGAAGTCATTAGTAAAGGTGAAAGAAATTTAGTGGTTCATTTAGTGGGCATTTGTTGGGCATTTGAAATAATAACTCTGATGAAACAAACCTTTATGAATATGAATAATAGGCCTAACTCTTAGAAAAGGTGGGCATATTTTTGATCACAAGACTGGGGTCATACGTGGAATAAACTTCCACCTGGGAGTCTTAGAGTTTCATTTCTTTATAATGAAATAAGTGATTTTGATGAACATATTTGGACTGTATATGACTTCCTGGCATGCTCTGATCTATTTTGGTATACATATATATATAAAATATACAGAAAGTCTTTCTGAAGTAAGATAGTTATCAGATTTCCACAATTGCTATATTTAGCAATTAGTAGCAAGCCATACAGTTAATTTTGCTTAATATGATTTGTCAGACTCCTGAGAATTAGCTCTAATTATATTCATTATCCATATTGGATAGTGTCTTATTCAGAATAGAATATTTCATCATTCAAACTACGAGAAAGTTGCTTCCCTGTGCTGATGAACACTGAAGAAATTTTTTTATGTGGATAATTTTTTTTAACCTTTAAATTAAAAAAGCTAATGTTTTTGAGAAGGGAAATATAGAATAAATATTTCAGTAACACCACCCCCCCTAAACAAAGAGAAAAAATGATTTTTAATCTAAGTATCTCTTATTAGCAAAAACCTTTTTGAAAACTATTGTTAGGAAGACAAACAATAAGTGTCTCCTGAATCTTGAGCAGAGAATACTGAAAACAAGAAAAACTAAAGGTAAAAATAGGTAAATTTTGTCACTTAACCTGCAGCCACTGCTAAAAATAACAAAGCTGTAGAAAAATATATTAAAAATCATTTGTCATAATAGACTTCAGGAGAACAAGAACCAAATGTCTATTGTATGTCACAGCTCAAATTTTCATCTGCAATTGAAAGTACCATTACACGGCTGTTCTCGAACAGACAGACATCTCTATGTTGGGAGCTCACTGCTACAGAACTATGGACACTGGGGTAAATTTACTTAAAATATGCACAATGCTGCAGGACAAGTGTATGAAATGAATAGATCAGCTGAGGAAAGCAAGCACTAACAAGAGACCACAGCAAGTAAACGGAGGCAGTCGTGCTTATAATTTTGCTTTGCATCCTCTACTAGATTTTGTTGTATGAACACTTTTGTTGAGAAGCCACTCCTCGACTCGAAAAGCCTGAAGTAGGAACACTTTAAACCAGTTGATTTGCATGTTAAGAAACCCCAGATTTATATAGAAGTCGTATAAGGTGCAGTAGGAGAAAATATCCTGCCCATCCAAATACAACTTCATGCTTACATGAAGCTTATAAACATAATATATTTTTTTTACCACCATCTCTATTTTACCAACCAGCATCTAACACAGTCATAATTCATGGACTTACATGTTAGCAGTACCTTAAAAAACAAATGGCTGATAAACTTCTGATACTGATGAGATTTAAATTTACTTACACATAGACTTCTCTTCAAAAACGTGGAACAGCAAGCTGTACAGAGCCACAGGATGTGCATTACCAGATACAACAGTAAGATCAGATTTAATAAAGTAGGTCTATTTTGCAGAATAAGCATTTCTGCTTTTAAGTTCAACAAGTCAGTGAGGAACATGACAGGAACAGATTTAATTTGATGTCAGGAGATATAGGATTTATCTGAAGTAGTTACCCTGCTATTCAAAAGCCATTACCATAGCAACTCCGTATCACCTGACTCTCATACATAGACCGGGCCAGATTCTGATGTCAGTTTTGTCAATGTATATCTGAAATAAAACCCATATGAATGATGAATGAGTGTGTATTACGTGGAACATTGTAACTGGGGACAGCCTAGGCCATCATACAATACGGATGCTGCCCTCTAGAATGAATTCATGTGATATATTTCAACTAACCAATGTTTAAGGTCTGTTCTTTTCCAGGAAAACATGAGGGTGTAGTAGTCATTCTGTTAAAGCTGATTATAAGAGCATTTTAACAGATCTCAGAATGTACTGAAGTTTTCCTCAAATAAATGAAATGGATGAGTTGCACAACAAGGGATTGGCAAACAAAGGGTCTGATCCTGCAGAGATATTTGTACATGTTAAAAATTATGTGCTTGGACAACTTGTTATAAGCTTTACAGAAGACAATCTACAAATCTTTGGAAGACTGGGTCCTAATTTAAGATGTGATATAAAAAAAGAGATTACCATGACTGGAGGAAGAAGCAAAGAAAAGAGAAACTCTTCATCACTTATTTCTTGTATGATGTGATCTGATTTGCACGAAAAGAGAGCAGTGGTTGGTGCAGCCTGTATGGTAAGTTGAGGTGGGGCAGAGTGGTGATGGAGTTGGGGGTAGGACACGCTGCTAAGATTGCGCACTGCATTGTCGTAAAGCACAGCCCATGAACGGTGTCTGACACATAAGAGGAATGTATGTATGGTCTTCCATTGTAGCTACAGTAAGTGGCTGCTCAGCTTGTCTGTTGATGAGGTACAGCTCTGCTGCAACCCTGGAGAGCCCCTGTTGGTGCCCACTGACTACCCATTCTAGGCACACCCCAAGTTCAGGGTACACAGGAGGGCAGGTGTGATAGAAAGAAGACTGGACAAGAGCTTCAACCGGTCCCCACATCTGCCAACATTCCAGCTCTGGCAACTTACCAACACTATACTTTGCTGTAAACCTGAAGAGCAGATAGGCTTCCTTGCAAAGGCCTGACTGTGCATGGCAGGCACAAAAGCAGCTGGTTTTTATGAGGAGCCTGAACCTGGACTGCTGCTTAACATTTTGTACAAGAGTCTGAGTTCCAGAAATCCCCCATATATAAGAAGAACAAGACTTAATCATGGATGGTACTGAAGGTTAATCCTCTGCCTTTCTTGGGCTCTTATAGAGTGCAGTCACAGCAAATATTGTTAAGTTACTAAATACCCCCAAATATTTTTTAGGCTGTAGCTTTTAGAGTGCAGAGTAAACAGCTGACTGGTAATAATGATACTGGGTGACAGAGTAGGATTTAATGCCAGAGAGAGATGAAAGAAAGGTTATGATGCATTAGACTCCAAATACAGCCTGGTCTGGCAGCTGTCCCATGAATAGTCCCATTAACTCCCTCTAGAACCACATCCAGGAGCCAGAGAGCCAGCGATCAATAGGAATATCCAATTTCAAGTTTGTGTGCCTGTAGTTACAGGGAGCTGTCTATACTGTTCTGAAGGACTTGAAAAAGTAAGACCTCAAGTTTAGCTCCCTTTGTGGCAACAGAAATTGCTGAGAAGGTTCACTTTCTTTTCCACAGTCCTCTTGAAATGGTTATGCCTGTATACGTAGTTGTGGCACAGAGAGGAAACACCCAGGCAAATCTATCCTTGTGTTCAACTTTCTCAAAAGTTTTTAGATTCTGCTTTGGTTCTTTGTGCATATGTCGTCACCCTTAACAGCACATCTGGAACAGTGGGTGTAGACTGGTGGCTTCCAGTTTCCACATAATCCTGCTCACACTTAGGGAATGAATCATCACATTTGGTCCCTCTGTGAGTAATGGTACTTTCCACACTGCATTTTTGTCCCAGTAATGAGGCCCACTCTGGTTAGTGCCGCACAGGAGACAGGTTAAAAAATTGTTGCTGGGTGACTGAAGATATGGTGACTTCCCTTTACCGCAAATACGCAGCCCATGTACAGCCATCAGCTCCCTTTAGTTTGCAGCGTGTTCTGAAAACATGATTGATAAACAATCACTGCGTGGCTTAGGTGCTGTCTTTCACTATTGTGTATTTCTAATATTGGGGTGGGGCACAATCCTCAGTCTCTTATTTTATTTGCTTTCTTTCCAATCCTACCACACACAAAAGTACATCAGGCTAATACTTCAATGATTAACTCTTCTGACTTTCATTTGAGGCGGATAAAAAGTGCTTTGAGAGTCATGTGAGGAGCAAACCTTTAAAGAGATTTTATTTCCGTCCCATCATCTCAAATTATCTTGTTTACCCCCTGAATTCTGAGCAGGTACCATTACTGCACTCAGTTGTCCACATCACTCTTTTGAAGGGAAAATTAATTCTGAATTACTGGCCCTATAACTGCCTCCTTCTTCACATCATCTGTCAGCAAAATAAGCAGACAAACGCTGGCTAAGTGGATTTCTGTTAGCTGCCATTCAAAAGTAAAGGGACAGGTGTTGAATGAAGCTTCTTTTTCCAAGTGCTAGTTAACAATACATATAGGAGAAGTTTAATTGCTTGCATCCACCTGCACCCTTGTCATTTCTTGGCTTTATTGATTTTAATGAAAATATTAAGTGCACTTCAGGAGCAGCAGCTAAGTGACATGTTGATTGAAATATACAGAAAAATGTATAATGGAAGCAGGCTATTACAGTTTTAATAGAATCTGAAAGAAGTAATATCTAGAGCGGCATATTCCCCTGCTATTCTTATGCATATAGCAAGTTCTGAGCTAAGTAATTGGAAGCTGAATAAATGTTTGGTTGTTGTTAAAGAAGCCTTTTACATTAGTAACCTAATTTTTGTTGAATAAAGTGACCCAGGCTTTTTGGCATATTTTATTCCATTAGGCACCCTTCAGGGTGTCACATAAACACAACAAAATACATGTAAGAACACTACCCAAATCACGATAGTTCAGCATTGTAAACGACAGCTTTGTAGTGGAGACATCAACAGCAGCCTCTCTGTTTCAGTAAAAGCCTGTGTGAATGGTTTGGAGTTTGCCTGAAGCTACATTCTCCGCTCTTATTTTTAGAGGACTTCAGACTTAGGGGAGCAAGCAATATAAAAGCAACCACATCAGCTGTGGTTCAGGAATACCATTCAATGAAAATTGTATTTTCAGTTGTTTGTATTCAAGTTTCTTCCTAGTTAGACTTAGTGTACCTAAAGTTGGCAAGGAGTTAACATACATAAAATCCTTTGACTGAAAAAAGATTGAGTGTCTTTTCTGTAATAGCAGTTCCTTAAGGAACTACTCAGCTTCCTTAAGGAAGCTACTCAGCTTATTCTCATCCCCAATTCAATGAATCTTACATGTTTTGAAATGACAAATGCCACACAGCTGCGAATCCCAAACTAAACTGTTTTACATGTTTAAAAATCCATTTCTGTTGTTCTTCATCATATTAATTATGACAATTTTCATATCTTTAGAATGTCTAGTCAGAAATTGCTGCCCTTGCTGCTTGGTGCTGCACAAGCACAGATCAGAAAAATGCTGCTACTCAAAAGGGCTCACAACCTAAATACAAGACAATACAGACAAGTTAGTAGAAGACAAAGTTCTTGCAAAGTTCAGCACATAAACTACCTCTTTGTCTGTCAGGTTCTTTTATAGGGCTTGTGGAAAAGCACAGATACAGGCAAAGATCCTGAGATGGCTTTATGGACAAGTCTCCCCAGGGTGAGGAACAGGAAGATGAAAAGAGGACTTTCTTGAACACTTAATAATGCAGGAATGACCATAATGAGTATGCTATCCCCCCTTTGCTGTTAGTAAGTTTGCCTATAAGAACAGAAAAATGTACAGTATTAACTTCTCACAACTACTCTCCCAGACTCTGGGAAGAAATTTTCCAAGAGAGATTTTATCTAGGTATGACTTGAAGAACTTTTCTTTGTTGAAATTGCTTAATAACTATCTGAACACCTGCACATTTTGAACCCTCACAATGTTTCCACAGCTTAGCTACTGGAAGAAGTACCTTCTTGAGTTAACTTTGAGCATATTAAAATCATGTATTGTGCCTCATTCTTGTCCTGGAAGAGACTTTCCCTATCAGGCCTTTCCAGATTTTGCAACTGTCTTCCATAGCTGGAGGGACCTTTATATAAAAATAACTTTGTGTATCACTTTGACTGTCTGTTACTTTTCTGTACCGCTTTTCCAGTTCTACCATATTTCTTTCAATATGAAGAAGCTAGAACTATGGACAGCACACAGAGTTACCAGCACAACAGTGAATTACAAAGAGGCATAAAGATGTTTTTCATTTTTTTCTCCGCGCATGTTCTTGATGACTGACTCCTAGCACTCTAGTTGCCCTTTTAATGACTACTGAGTACTGAGTCAACATTTTCAAAAACCAGCTTTTATAAACTCAAGAATTTTATTTTTAGCACTAATAATTTAATTCCTAACCTGGTTCTTAAGATTTGGAGGTCTTCTCCTGTAGACATTACCTTATTTTACATTTACCTGCCCTGAATTTCATTTGCCATTTTACCCCATTACTTAGGCTTTCATCCAGCTCTTAGTAAGCCCTTAAGCCCTTGTGCTTAGCATCCTGGAAAGCACAGTGTTGTTGCGGTCTTTTCCAGGTCACTTGCATACATGCTGATCAACACATATTGCTGTGGGTTCCACTAGTGAGCTACTTCCTACTTTTTCTTTTCAATCTTTTGTTACACATATATAGGAGTATATTTACTTTTATTCCAAGATCAACTTAGTTTCTTTGTCAGACGTCAATGAAGGATTTTACGAAATGTCTTCTAATACCAGATGATTTATCTTGTCCTTGTGTTCAGTGCCTCTTTTTCGAAATTGCAATTGATTAGTGAGACATTGTTTCCCTGTGCAGACGTCACATTGATGCTTCTACTATACATCATATTTAGCTGTGCAGCTTATAATTATTCCTTAGAATAATTGCTATTGGTCTGTCTAATATGCATATCAGGCTTGCTGGTGTGTAATTCCCAAGATGTTCCCTATAACTTCTCTAAAAAATTTTTATCAAGCTGGCCACCATCTATTCCTATGACACTGACAGAGTTTTAAATGAGAGATTACATGTTGCAGTTAGTAGCTTGGCTATTTCATCCTTGAGTTCCTTTAAAGCTCTTGGGTGAATACCATCTGGTCCTGGTGATTTGTTATTGTTCATTACAAGCAAGTGGGATGTGCAAGTTGGACTGAATGTCTCAATAGTGAAGATGATAGAAGGGGAATAGGTTAGGAATAATGGAAATATCTTAAAAGTAAAGATAAGTAGTTTATGGTTGACATAAAAGGCAATAGAGGAGGATTCAGTGAGAGGGATATGGTTACAGAGATGATTTTAGAGAATGATCTCAGTAGGAAAACTCTGAGTAGATCTGACTGGGTAAAATTTGCCAATGGTACAGAAAAGCACATAGGAAAATAAAGATGATGTTAGCAGAATCTGAGCAGTGAACTGTAAAAGTGTACTTAAAAGACTCTGTTTGTAAGAGCTGTGGGGAAAAATTCTGCATATGAGAGCTGATTGACCAAATTAATTTGTTATGGTTTGAGCATTGGAAACTGACCCATAGGGAGAACTGGATAGCTGAAAGGGTACCGCCTTGGTGTTGTAACCTGTCTGCCATTTGCTGAGATAAACAGAAAAAGGAAAGACTGTAAAAGCGTAGAACTGAGGCACAATAGCTTAGAATGAAGGAAGGCCGTCTGGATGCAGAGTCATACAGAATAAAGAAAACTCGTGACTGTACATGGGTGGGATCTCCAGGGAGTCAAAAAGGGTTGATTGAAAGTAATGGACATTGCATTTAGTAGTGCTGATATTGTGTTACGTTTGTCAAGTAAAGTACTATTATACTTAGAAATGTTTTGCAAGGGCAGTTTGCTCATGCAAGTCATAAGTCTTTTCAAAAGCTGAATTACAAATGAGGAGCTTCACCCACTTCATATAGTTCTGCGTAGCTGAATTCAAGCTATGTAAGAAAACTGGGAAAGAGACCCAAGACATCTGTAGTGCATATTCCACCTGTTGAAAGTGACAATGGACAACGGAACTGCAACTCCGAAAAACACACTGAGGATACAAGAGAGTATCTTATTATGTTTTACAATACAAATTACTCGGGTTATCCTTTTGGTTAGTGGTCAGTAATATGTACTCAGCCAGATTCTGACCAAAAATGTCATTTGCATTTTCTGTTAAGTAAATTTAATAATAAAATGTTCCATCCCAGTTCCCAAGTATGCTTCAGTATAGAAAAAATATTATACAAATGTAGATATTGTTATTTATACTCAGTTGGCTCCCATTCATGCTACAAATCTAACTATGTGGATATAGGAAAGAAGAGGACTCTAAAAGCCATACAACAATAAATAAGGTTATCAGGACATGTAATGTGAACAAACAGGAAGAGTTCCCATGATTGTTCCATGCAAATCCCAAACTTGAATAAGAAAGTATGAGAAACATAGAGAGGAAATAGAGGCATAAACAAGATAATTCTTGCAAATGACATGAAAAAAAAATTCTCCTTTCCGTACGTATCAGTTTGTGGAAACATTCAAATACATACACTGTCCTTTTCACATAGTCATTGGAGGGAGAATGAAGAATTTGTTTGCACGCAACTAAACGTCTTTGGAATACTGTGTGTTCTTAATTTGATTCCCATAGCTAGAGTCTTCTCCCTACATAGGCAAATCTCATATAAGTGAACATAAGTATGAAGCCTTAAATCTTTACATCATATAATTTCCTAAACATCACTTTCACTTGTTACATTGTCAGCGTACTACAGGTGTTCACATCGTCAGATTCTAGCTGGGTTTCTTGACAAACTTACATAGAAAAGGAAGCAAATCTGAAAGACAGATAAATGTTTTTACTAATGAGATTAATACTTCTTTTGTGTGTGGAGGCTATTGTATTTGAAATAATAATGTGAGAAAGAGGGTATTCTATTTAGGATAATAGTAGCTGAATTTATAACAAGCATGACGACTTTGGAGATAGGCAGATTACTAATTTTAAAAAGAATATTCATTTACTAAATCTTGAAACAAAATCCAGTCTATTATGTACACTCAAGACATTCAAGTTTGGATACGGTTTGGAATAAATTTTTTTGTCAGTATTCAGACTGTTAGATTGATTTTTCTTCAACATTATTTGCGGAATCAACTTTTCCTTTTTCATCTTCCTTTTTGTAAAAGTTACTCTTTCAAGTGACATTTAATTCAGATAGTCAAAAAGTTTTTTGCATGTCTATCACCAAATGATTCATAATATGTGTCTTAAAAAAACAAGATGCAACCATTAAGAAGAAAAGCATGTAATAATATAATTTATTTAGAAATACTTACTTCAAAGGATAAATATTTCTGGCATTCTAATTGTAATGGATATCAACAACTTTATCTTGTTTTTAATAGTGAGCATAGTATTATGAGCTGTACTGTTTTTGCTTTTTAGTGACTTTGTTAGCACTCAGGACTGTGGTAGTTGGGTAAGATGCAAAAAAAGAAGAAAAAAAAAAGGATTTTGAAAATTCTGAAGTTTTCTTATTGTTTTCGTTGGTAGTATAGCTGACAATACTATGTCTGATTCTGGATATCCTGGTCATCAACAACTATTCTAAAAGAAGCAGATTCTCAGCTCCTGGTATGGTGTATTGGTACAGTATCCTCAAAATTGAACCATTCCTTACAAGGTTAGAATTGTCTCTTTGTGAGTTCATACTGTTTTCTTAGTGTGTTTCACAGGGCATTTCTTACACAATCAGTCCACGAAGTTGAATCAGTCCACGCAAAAAATGCTTAAATATTTGATCAGGATTTGGAGGATTTATTTTTGTCTACTTGTTACTGTTACCTTAATTTTGGTTTTAATCTGGGATTAATTTTACTTCTTAAGAAAGTCCAAGGTATTAATTTTGACTCACATAGTCTAATGTAAACCTCATATTTTAAGCTTCCTAATGTTATTCTTCTGTTAAATTCAGAATAACTAATGGCTTAGCCAAAAGGAGGGGATCTACTGTCTATTTGGACTAATAATTGGCATTTTGAAAAGAGTAAGGGAAATGAAATAGAGTTCTTATTTCTAGTTTCATGTGCAAATGTGTCCAGCAATGTATGGGGTCATCCATGGTGTGAATCACAAACTTTAGTCACCCCCAGATTAGCAAAAATGATCTGCTCCAGCAATGGGGTAATAAACTGCTTCTACTTCTCCAGAGTGTGGTGCTGCAGTCAGCGTCCAACTCTTAAAGCTTAGCCACAAACCATCAAAAGATTTACTGTGGACAACACACTTTCCTATGAACCTAGGTGAATTTATTGGTTTGGAAGTTATAGGATAAGAAATGTCAAAAGCAAAATCTTGATACAGCCTGTATTCTCAGCAAATAAAAAATGAACTCCATTCCTCACATTTTGGTAGGATGTTATTTAAGCTCATGTAAAATGCCTTCTCTAAATCTCTATATAAACACAAGGCATGTAGGTATTTTCATTTATAACTATATTTCACTTGTAGAAATCCCACTGCTGGCTGTGCCCCCAAATTTAAACACACTGTATACAAATATGAAGATCAATTTCTGTAGACTGCATTATCACCTCTAACTACTCCTATGTGTTCTTTAGCTCTTAAACTCATAACAGAAACTGATATTTAGCCAGTTGCAATTTCATGTGATTTTTTCTCTAATGAACATTTTTACAGAAGTCTTTGGAAAGTGGAAAAACAGTGTTTTTAAACATGGCTCATACAGCTTCATTAGTTTGCCAGTTTTTTCAGTAAGATAATAGAAAATAGTAATTATACTCAACCTCTCTATTGTAAAAGATGGTGTTCTGGAGAAAAAGAAAAAAAAAAAAAAGTGTTGTCCTTTTTTTAGCCCTGAAAAGCACAGTTACCAGCTTTACCTGGCAGCTTAGCTCTGGTTCACAAAAATTTGACATATACATTTTACAGTTAGTTATGCGTGAAAAAGATGGGATTTTGGCTCTATTTAATGACTCTTATCCTGTCCAATATTAATTAGTAATAAGATATGTTTCTATCAGACATCTGGTGTCTAATCTACTATGCCTTAATCATTCAAAAATATATCTGTGTGCAAAAATTGTGACACTATTAAATATCATGAGTTAACAATTAACACACTGCAAATTACTTTGTTCATTTCAATGAGTAACATTAGAGAAGGAAAAGTTAGTCTTAGCAAACAGCTTTTTGCTAGCTCTGGAGAAGATCAGCTACAACAAAAAAACACTTTCATGGGGAAAAAAATGAAACAACCCTTGAAGTGTCCAATGAATATTTCATAACACTTGCAACTTGCAGAGTGTTCTAACATGTCTCTTTGTACTCTAGTCAGCACTGGGTTAGAGAACGTCATCTTTACTCATATCAGCAAACATCAGTCACATACAAAGGACTACATTTGAAATTGAAATGTAGGCTACACTTGAACTCTATAAATTCTCTTTACCTTTTGGAAAAACAGTAGGGAGTTTCAGGGATCAACTTTCCAGAACCTGAGATGTCTCTTTTTTGTCTTTTTTAGGATAAAAAAGCAACAATTTAAGGAAGTTTTTTTGTCTTCTTATAATTTACTTCCATTATAAATTAAATCAAATAGTATTTATTGCAACGTACCCAGTCTATCTTGGCATTTCATAGTTTTCCTTCCTTTCCAGACTGCCTCTCTTTGATGTGTGTCCCATATATGAAACTATCTTAAATTAAAGTAACATGCCACTAATTTTAAGGAGAAGTAATCTTGTAACAAAGATATGATGGCAGTGTCTTTTAAGGAAAACATATAAATCCAGGGATCCTTAATAGGAAATATAAGGTATAGAAATGAACAACTAATGGAAGATGGGAACCTTAAATTTGTCCTCCAGTCAATGATTGTCTAATAGTACTAATACAAAGTAGCAGTTGTATCTTCAGATAAAACTAATTTTGAAAGACAATTAAGAATAAAAATTCTATGGCTGTCTGAGTAACAATTAAAGAATTATAGAATTAGGAAAAATTCTTTCTTAGGACTTTTGTGCAAGAAATTCACTAATTTTGAAATAGGTCTGCATAGGGAAGTGCAGCAGATCATGCTTAAAAGTGAATAGGGTCACAGAATACAAGGTCACATCAAATATAATTTCATCTCCTCTGCATCAGAAGCCACTGCATTTCATTCAGGTGTTTCTTTTCCAAAGCAAGTACCTTGATTGTGATTAATGAGTGACTTGTATGCAGCCTAGCCCTCAGTGCTGCCCAGCATCTGTGAGTGGGTAGGATATTTACTTTCTGATAAAGGAAAAAACTGAACTACTCAGGCTCTATTCTGTAAATTTCTGAAGTAATGACGGAAGAGCTATGATGGAGATTCAGCTGTTAGATTGATAGGTAGACATAAGTTTGGATTTTATTTGCAGTTAATTTTTTTTAATATTGTTTACATGTGAAGATGAAATCTGCCTAACAAATACTGCTAGCATCAGCTAATGCAATAAGAAAAATTATTCAAGTAGTTTAGTCTTCAATTCTGCCAAACAGATGAATTTTTAAACCTCATTGTATTGAATGAAACACAGCCATGCTGTGATTTTAGTTATGGAGAAATGCCTTTGGAAATCAATAAAACAGCATGTTTTCCCCAACACAACAGCTTTCTAGTCAATAAAACTATCAAGTTATGTGATGTAAAAATGTGGTATTTAGGTAGATTTCTTGAGAATGAAGGGCTAGTTCTTTCAGACAGAGTTTATGGATAATACTTTTCCAACTTGCTTCCTGATACAGCTTTTAATTTGATAATATTTAAAGAAAGCTCTAAATCAAGATTACAGACATTTCGGGACAAAACTACCCATCTTTTCCCCAGCAGTTTTCAGTGACAAACCTTTATATAGCACTGTCTGTCCTTGAGAAGATTCAGCGTGCTGGAAATCTAGCTTTCTTTGTCATTACACAAAACTCTTAGTTCTGAATATGAGTTCTGTGCTCTTTTAGAGAAAAAAACCTCACTTTCTGAAACTCTCCCAAATAACAACTTATTTGTATATCTGACTTGAAATCAAGGATTCTATTTCTCAACTATTTTTTGGGACTTTGAAATGTGAAATCATTTCATATCAGAAAGAACAGTGTACACTAATAGTCCTCAGAGGATCATTCTGCTCCTAAATAGGAAGCAAATACCATTACAGAGCTGGGCATTCCGAACACTATGTTTCTTTCTTGAGTTCTTTATGTGTAGCAACACTGAGCATCCCGCATACTTGACTATGCTTGTTTATGTATACACATCACAAGACAGCTGTGAAGTAAAGGGAAGAAAAGCACTCAAGTTAATTTGCATTTGCCAATGAAATTTAGAATTACATTGGCTTGAGTAATGCCACCATTGAATGTCACTGACCGGATTGGTGCTGACCGGTGCTATAAAAAATAGGTATCTTGTAAATACAGTGTCATGCAACAAGCTATAATGATTCTTTCAGTGCTTGCTCCTCACAGAAAGTTGGGGGAAACAAGGGCTGTTTGTGTACTGCATTGCAGTCAATCACAGTCCCGTCTATCCCGTTACTGTCGTGAGAAGGAAGGCTCCTTTCCTCATCCCACTCTGCTGCAATGTTCTCTTGAGTAAATGCTGCCTTTGGAGTGGGTCTGAGATTTTATATATTATGTGTGTGTACCTACACCCACTTACTTGTATGCATGCTTGCATTTATGTACACCCACTGCATACATCCGCACACACGTTATACACATCCACACTAACTGTATATAAACCACAGACCATATGTGAAGGCAGAGCCTGTAAATCATAAATGAGACAACTGCTCACACACAGTGACAACGGTGAACGAGCTGAGCCATTAAAAGATGTAAGCCTGAGCCTGTTGAAAATGCTGGCCAGGGAAAGTAGCACATAGATTGTGCTATTCCCAGTCATGCGGGGAAAATATGAAGGAAAGAAGTGACCTTGTGCATATTGGTTCTGCCTGAGAAACTCTAAGAGTGCTGTGGGAAGAACTGAAGGGAAAAAAATAAAAGATAGCTTATCTGTATGTAGCTACAGTAAGCCCAGCTGGATCAATACAGTGGGTCCCAATCATCATTAGCTGGGCCTAGAAAGAGAGCTCTAAGAGACAAGGTTGCATTAAGAAGAAATGTGTGCTTCTTTTTAATGCAGATGGATTGTAAGGATGTTTTCATTTTTGCTCTCATGCCTTCTCCTTGCAGAGGAGGGTGGGTATTCCCCACGCTCTGGGCAACACCCGGGCTGTGCTCAGCCCCAGCTCTCACAACCAACCGGGTCCTCAAAGCTCACAATTTTCTGGAAGTTGCGACAGGATCTAAAACTCTTGTGGAACTTTCATGGTGAATAGGCAACTGCACCAACCTTAACCCCCATGAAATCCTTTTGACTATAAAATCATTAAGCACCTTTGACACTGCAGAAGCACAGAGCCTCAAGGTATAATTATTTGTATTGAATTTAATAAGCCCAGCAGAAGTGGGATTCGGGGAATAGAATGTTATTATCATGGGATGTAAAGCACACATTTTAACAAAAAGATACTTGATAACTTAAGAAGTCTGTGTAGTTTAAATACAAGTCTGTTACAAATACATCTCTGACTGAGATGTCTCCGAGACTTCACTGGGGCAGCACTAATTTCTTGAGGTTCTCCAGCAGGCTGGTACACCTTGTGAGTTCTCTGAACATCTTGCTGTTTTCTGAAGAGCTTTGCACTGAGGCTAGTGAAGATGTCAGAGCCAGTCCTCTGGGAATCCAAGGTCTACGTTAGAGCTCAATTTTGAGACTTCTGTGAGTAGCTGTTTTGCTTTGCGTTTTTTCTTCCTAAACTTACTCCACTGCACTCCCTCACATAAATAACTGAATGAAAGAAAAATCACTCGGGAAGTGAAAACAGAAGGTACAGAATAATATGTGTGTGACATTCCCCATCAAAAGGCACACTGAAGGATATACAGCTAACAGTGTTCGTCTTGTAATGTTTTAGGCAGCTGAGTGTGTTGGCTGCTAGTGCTTAGCATGTTGAGGTAAATAAAAATGTACTACCTTGTTTTTTCCAAAGCTATCCTTTCCATCTCTGCTCAAATATAATCCTTCTCTAATGAATATATAAAGGTAATAATCCCAGAATCTTTTTTCCCCAACAACTGCAATTTCAGTTGCTTCAAGAGTATTTCTTGCTGAAACAGCAAGCTATTCTATTTCTGGTACCTGTATCTTTTCTGGTAACATATCATATGGTCTTCTCAGTTATACATAGGTGACTTAACTGCTTTTACTCTTTCTTCATTTAATGGGGTGCACAGAGGTAGCTGGGGACAGAATCATCTCCACCATGGAATCCCCAAGAACAGTTCTGTTGATGACAGGCCAGACCCACTACATTTGTGCTCTTTCTCCCAGAAATAAAGAAGTAAAAATATATTCAGAACAGAAATGAAAGAAGCCATCGAAAGAAGCCATGACTTTAAATTTGTATGTGCAAGAACAAATGTGGATCAGAAGGAGCCAAGGAAAGGTTTTTTTTCAGAGCAGAAGAACATTTGAGTATTTGCTATTCATCTCAGGCTTCAGAAAAGGGGAGCAATCCATGTAATCCATGAAATATAAAATGTATTAGGAAGGCTTGCACTGTGATTGTCAATGATATATGAGATCTAGGTCTTTTCCTTCAGCAATTCCTGTGTCAGCTTTCTCTGGTCTGCTTGTGAAATCCACCCTCTTACAGTCATGTCAGAACTTGTGAGAAATCAAAACAGACCCTGTTACTTGGTTTACAAAGTATCAGGTGTTTCTTAAGGAAGGTGATAAGCCTTCAGAGAGCATCAGATATGACTATAGGAACTAATAAGAAAGATGTTCCTTTGATAGCACTGACAGACAGGAAGAACACAAATGTGTAAACCTCAACATTTGGATCCTGATTTTACACTTTTGGTCTCTCTGCCTAGAATCTGAAAACAAGCAAACTCAATTTTATGTGTTGTTACAGTGCAACAGAGAAGTGTTATTTTTAGTGACTCTTGTTCAATCTAGCATGCTTTGGCTGTAACTTCTCCATTTCTGTGGCTAAATAGACTCTGGTGGACAATCCTGCAAGGTTTGGTCTTGGCAGAGATTGCAGCTCACAGGATGGGGTAAATGCATGAAGCACTTTTGGAGACCATGAATGATGCCTTGTCATATTGTCTCCACCAGCTAACCTGATTGTTGTAGTGTTGGCTAGGTGGCTCGTAAATGATAATAATTCTGGCGGAAACTGTCTTAATCACCTAGCTTCTACTTGTTTAACAGTTTTCTGCTTCTCTGAATAAGCTTTTCTCATCACCCTCAGAATCTAGTGTGAATTAACATTCACTGATGGCCAGTATTTCAAATTTCAAATATATCTGTTCAACTCTTTCTACCATTGCACAAACACTTCCTAGTATCATCCTGACATTTCACTTGATATGTCCTAAGATTTCATTTACTTTTCTCATGATTCAAAGAAACATTCTTTTTTTTTTTTTTTTCAGTTGATACAGCTAACAGAAACTTTATACAGCTTCAGTGCCTTTTATACTTTTGACATCACCCCACCAGCGAGTGGGCTGGATTGGCAGGGGACACAGCCAGGACAGCTAACTCCAACTACTAAAGGCCTATTCCAGACCATATGAAGAAGGGAGAGTGGAACGTTCAGAGTTATGGCAGTAACTGTTCTTTTTCCTAAGTAACCATCACAAGTAATGGAGCCCTGCTTTCCTGGAGTTGGATGAACACCTGCTTGCCCATGGGAAACAGTGAATGAATTCTTTGTTTTGCTTTCTTGCATGCGTGCTACGCCAGCCTGTGCGTGCTTGCTTGCATAGGCTTTTGCTTTACCTGTTAAACTGCCTGTACCTCAACCCATGATTTTTCTCACCAATACCCTTCTGATTTCCCCTCTCATCCCACGTCAGGAGTGAGCAAACAGCTGCATGGTGCTTAGTTGCTGGCTGGGGTTAAACCATGACACCAGACTGTGTCCAAAACCTGTGGGGACCACATTTAGAAGAGATAGATGACCTCAATCCTGGAAGAAGGAAATATTTTAGATAGTAGAAACCTTACCAACAACAACCTTTTTCAGATTACGAGTGGTTTTTTCCTACTGTTAATCATTATATTAAAGTTTTATAGTACAGTACACTATAATAGACACCTTACTGTACTATAGGCTGCTTTACATGATCCTGCAGGTTCAGTGGTGAGAACACAGAGTCTCATGATAAGACCTGCATGCAGCAGAGCCCTGAGTGTGTCTGCTGGGGAGTCAGGATGGACACGCAGGGATTCCACAAGGCACAGCAGCAGCACTTATGGCTCCAATGCAGAGGCTGTAAAAGTGAATGACTGAACTTCAGAGGATTATCCCCCACTGAAATTGAATATAAGGGGTTAAGAGCTTTTCCATCTCTCTTTAGTTCTGTAAAATCAGCCTTTAATTTGAGAACTCGCTGTTCCATCCTTTATTCTTTGACACACTCCTATTTTTAATCTTTTACCATGTGATGCAGCATATTGTCCAGCTGCCACTTAGCAAGATTGTTGAACTTCTTTCATATGTGGTCTGTGCTGGATGATGCAGCTCACATTTCTTTAGCAGCAAGGGAAAAAAAGAAACCTTGAGTGATTCACAATGACCTGAGGGTCCTGTGTATGCTATAAATACTAGCAAGGACAAGTTTCTTCATTATATAAAACTGGAATAAAGTTCTTCCTAGTAGATTGCAGGGGGCTGAAAGGAACCCGAATGCATTAGGCTTGACATTACAAGGGCTTTGTGAGAGAATACTTCAAGTCATCTAGGAATGGTGTCTCTCAACTGGAGAGCTGCCTTTATATTGCATTTCCTGTTCCCTGTTGTCATTTGCTGTGCACATATGATAGAGAAACAATAACACTGCTTATGCACACTACACTCATTTGTCCAAGCTACTGTATCCTGTCCATATTTTTCATATATATATCTCCACACTATATATTTTTATTGTGTACATTTACATACACCATAGTTATATGGAGAAGCATGTCAGGTTGTGGATGAAAGCTTTCCCTGTTGTCCTCTGTCCACAGCACTTTGTAGAAAGGAGAAAGAAATGTATATACATATGTGTGTGCTCATATGCTCTAATATGCACGTATGTTCAATACTGGCATTAAATTAAGGACTATATTTTTAGGGCCACACTTTTGCCTTCTTTATTTTTTGTTTGCAATAATATGGAAAAGGTAACTGTAATATTGCTTTGCAAGAAACGGGGTCTTGAAAAATCTTTCCTATGCATACTTTTGCTGCACTAAAGTCCTCCTTTTTGCATAGTAAATTTTTAAATTTTTGTAAGAGTCAGAGGCGAAAGAAGAAATCTGCAACATTTTAAAAAGGAGAGAGAAGTTAAGGAAACCAGTTTGCTTTTGCTTCCAGTTTCACTGAAATAGAACCCCCACAAATATTCCTGGAAGTTACTAATATTGACATGCAAGTATTTTAATATGTAAAAGAAAAACATCTTAAAATTTTTCACCAGCTATTTTTAGAGCAGAAAGTGAAACAGTCTTCCTCCACAATCAAATCTAGTCCTGTCTCCTCTTAACCTGTGCCTTCTTTTTTGTTGACTTATTCCCTGGGAATAAGTACCTAAAGGCTTTATCTGAAGCCTATTCAAATAAATGGGAGCCCTTTCACTGCCTTACATGTACTTTGCACCAGACTATATGTTTGGTAGTGTTTACAGGAAGACCTGAAAGTCATTTAAAATGAAAACACACCATTTCCTATGTAGGGAACACACTGTACAAGTGTACAGACAAAGGACTGGTAAATTCATTTTTGTTCTTTTGAATTCATAAGAAAACATCCAGAATAAATGTATTAAACAGTAGCTTCATCATGAAGGGTTCTAGGTGACTCAGAACACAAGAGCAAATTAGAAAATAAATATTGTTATTTGTGAATTGTTTGTCATTCATAATCAAAGGAAAACACATCATAGTCTGGGAGTCCTTTAGTTTCCTGAACAATTGAAAACACTGGGCACCGCAATGATTGTCTGCAGTAAGTGTCATTAATCACTCAGAATATCAAAACATTAGGTGTTACTTTTCATGGCTTGGAAGGCCAGTCATTCAGAATTAACAGAACAGCCTCTGGGCGTTGAACACTTAAGATTTCAGAGAAATGTTAAAGAATTTCTTTATCTGTTTTCAGATGTTCATCAGATATATGCAATGCATAGAGCTGAAGCCTTATTAAGTGGACTCTCTCCTGGTATGTCAATATTTGCTCATTCCAGTGATTGCCACCAGTATCTTAGGAAATTGAGACTAAGGTTTCCTACCCAAACTGATGAAAAGGGATGTAAATACGATACAAAAGAGCATAAAGTATTGAATTGATCTGAGGTTGTTTTAGCAATAAAGTTGCTAGGATGCCATTTCTGGGTGAAATCATGGACCAGAAAGAGAACCTGTGTCCTAACACTCATGGGCATCCACATCCAAGTGTTCCTTTACACACAAGAGCCTCTTACATGATCTGACTTGCCCCCAAAGTCTTTGTGCTGCTCAGGGATGTCTGCGACTCCCTCTTTCTCCACTTCTGCACTCACACTGTGCATGCTCAGATTTACTCAAGAAAGTTTGCCACCAAATGTTAATCTTTGTTTCCATTTTTGCCTGCTGGACAGTATATTCCATTTAGATATCTTTGTTCTGTAAATGTTGTAACGAATGCCATTTTTGGAAAAGTTTTGTAGAATATTTTGGTACTATAGGTCATATTATATTGTTTTTACCATGTATCTTTGGATACTTTTTCCTCTTGACAAGTGGTTGTAAAAGGCCAAATCCTGATCTGTTGCATGGGATAAGTCTTTGCCATAAATTCTGATTATCTGGATGATGTTTAAAAAAGTTCTCCTCAAAGGGGAAAGAAAAGCAGGATAAATAGGACTTTATAAGCAGGCAACAAAAGCAGGAAAAAACTAGTTCTTGCCATTTTGAATATGTGTTTGTTTGTTTTAGATTTGTTGTTCAGTTTAAAAGCATATCAGATACACGCATGACTGTGACTTGCTATTATCACTCTAATCTTCTCCCTTGTGATTTTTGCTAGTTGGAAGATCTTTGGAGAGACATATTAAAGCCCATTTGTGTCTATTAGAATTTGAAATTCATCTTTTCTATCGTCTCTGTGGGTTTTGTTGTTTCTGTTGAAAAGATTGAGCATTATATCTAAAGCTTGGTACAGGATTCTCTGTTTATTTGTGCTCTAATGGGGTTGCAGAAAGAATAGAACTGTTTATTTAGCTTCTTCCATAAGGAAAGGGTATTTTATTATCATTTTATAGTGCAGTTTCCCTTAGTGCTCCATTGAGCCACGTATTCCTAGCACACATAATTAAAAAGGCAGCCCTTGCTACAAAGAGCTTCCAAACAAAAAGGTATAAGCAGAAGTGACATGGCAGAGGAGCTGGGCAGAATAAGGTAAGGATGGAACCATTCCTTTTGGCAAAATAACCAGAAGTCTTTGGAGAACCTTGCTCTGACTGCTAGCAAACATTTATTGTCTGCTAGTGCTCTAATGGTAGGATCCAGTTGTCAGGAGTGATCTGAGTGAAGGAGACTATGGCAATGACTTTATGAAGAGTGGGAGTTACGTATTTTTGCTCCGTATGTGTTTAGCAGATATGTTTATGACAGTTCCAATAAACATACAGTTCTGATTTTTCTTTTGGGTGAGAGGAACTCTTGGAAAAGTTTTGACAATTCAGTGTTTTATTGTTTGACTTGTTTCAGCTGTGCCTGGAAAGCACTGAAATACCCTTGTAGACCCATCTAACCCACAAGTGTGCGCTAGCTGCTCATTACAGTTAGTATAGTTTGATCTCTTGCTTGGATCAGCCAGCATAAATTAGTTTGAAAGCCATAATAAATGTTTATTTCTGAGTTCACATGCAGAATGGAACTAGTGGAGAGGGTTAACAGGAAATCCTCTCTTTCTAAAACAGAAGAAATCGTGATGATTCTGGGTGTGTTTGCTAATTGCTACAGGTCGACCCTAGCCCACAAGTACCAATGCACTCTTTCTGTCAGCCTCAACCTTTCCATACTTGACTGCTGATGTGCTGTGTTTATACTGTTGTGCATGTTTTGCTGTTTCTGTATAAGAAGCCTTTTCCCCTCTTTCAACAAGATAAGTTGCTATGGAAGCAACAGAGTTACTGAGATGGGTGCAACACATCTCAGATTCTCATGAGAACAGTAGAAAATTAATCTCTAACACATAGTCTGAATCACAGAAGAAAGTTTGTGGGAGGGTTACAGTCAGAAGGAAACATGTATGCACCACAGGGATGTATTTTATGGGGTTTTTTGCCAAGCATAAAAGATATACATATGAAAGTATTTCTTTAGTACTTTGTAGGAGCTTAGTCTGTGTCTCTTCTGGTTCCAGTAGTTTTCTGACTATGGAAGCTTGAATGGTCTAAAGACATGAAAGAGTAGATTCAGCTGGTTACCATTTATTGTGAGGAAAAATGTGTGCTCTCTGGATCCTGTGGGTTTTGTATCCTGTAGTCCAGTCATTCCATATGTTTACTTATTCGTGTTTTCTTCCCCATGGTATGTGTATGTTTTAGCTTCTTCTCCCAGATGTTCTGTCTCAAACAAATAAACACAATGCTATTATGTCTGTAGAAGAAAATAGAACTCTCTGAAAACTTGTCAGACGAGTATAGGACACCCACACAACACAGTGTCAGGCTCTTAATAAATACACACAGGCCACCCCAACTTGCTGCAGCCTCCTGACACAGGCTGTCTCTGGGTCCAAAACTGCTTCCACACTTTTGGGACATTGTTTTCTCTTTTTCGCCTTATCCCATAAGGAGTTGCCCCTTGTTTCCCCTTTAAAAAAAATGCTCTGAGAAGATAAAATATTCTTAAATATCCTGTTGGAGTCAAGGGGGTTGCTCTTGTGTAGTGACTTCTAATTGTCCAAAACAAGTGCAAAAGCAATGAAAAACCAGTCAGATCAGAAATACTGCATTTTACCCCTGCTTTGCTTGCCACATAAACTGATTCAGAAGACTCTGGTTCTGTACAATATCTACAGATCTCAGGGTGATGTGTAATTAGGCTTTTGTTTAAATACTGCTAAATACTAAATAATCAGAACAGTTGTGGGAAAAAAGAGTTCAGCACAGCCAAGGGACCTGTGAAAGATGTGTCCTGTATTAAGAAAGGGCAGCGATCCATGGATAGTAAGGAAAGAGCTGAGACCTTCCTTTCTCACTGCCTCAGTGCAAATTGTTTACCTCACTTCTTCCTTCTGGTGAAGCAAAGACTGTAATACTGGAGTACTAATACATTGGCACAAGAGTGATATGATTTGTTGGGAGGCAAAGTCACAGAGTTAAATGCATTAGACACAAGTTATAAATGTTTATTTTTAGTTGATGTTAAATTTCAACAGACTTACTACTATGCTGCAGAGTACCGTTTAAAAGTTTTTCTGCGTACACAAATTTTAGAATTGCAGGATAGGGATACCTGTTTCCTCTATATAAAAAGAGTTGATAATAATGGTCTAGATCTCTTTAAAGTGTAGTTGTTAGTGTGATTGAAAAGCAGGAGTGAGATGTATACTGCTGACCTTTGAAGCTGGAGCACAATTAAGTGTTTGAACAAGACCTGAAAGAAGAAAGTGATTATTCAATAAGTCTTGAGAGATTACATTTTACTTGGTAAATCCAGAAATGCTTCCAGTCCCCTGGGTCTGGGTGTGCACCCATGCTGATGGCAACTGCATATAAAGATGACATATGAATCAAAAATGAAAGAAAACCCTTGTTCTGGTTCATCTCTGTTCTAAATTAACTGCAACAACTCAGTAACATGACCTTAGGTGTCATTAAGGAAAATTCTATGAAATTATCTTTGTTATGTGCAGTGATGGATGAGCAAAATAACTAAGCAGAAAAGAACAACGTATAATTGAATATATGTGGGATAGAATTGAAATAACATAAAATACAAATAATTATATATAAAAATATGGCAATAAATATGATCATAATATATTAGCATAAATTATTGCAAACTCGGCAAGTCAAAACAACATAGGTTTTTTTTCATGAATAATCATCTCGTGGAATTCATTGACACATGTTACAACAGAGAAAGGAGTGGGCAGAGAACAGAAGCAATATAGAAGTTTTACATTTAACATTGACTCTTTCCTTTACAAAGACCAACGTTTAGTTCTGATTTTTGGTTTACCCAATAATGCTATACCAATTGATAACTCTGAAAAAACTATTATTTTTTGGGGGTTTAAAAGGAAAAACTTCTTAGCAGTAAAAAAAAAAAAAAAAGTTATCATTTAGCTTATTTTGAAATTGATGTTTTAGAGAAGTAAAAGTGTGCAATGATGACATAACTCAGCCTGAAAAATCCTATGGATTATGAATGACCTATAAAGTGATAAAATAGCAGGTTCAAAATATAGGAAGTATCAAAATTACATGCTGTTTCAACTCTTTTTTGGCCACAAACCTATTATTTGCACAGTCTCTAGGTTGGTTGCTTGTCTCAAGCTGGGTAATCTTTATGGATAATATTTCTTTTGGAATGCTCTTTATTGCCTCTAACTAGAAGAATTACAAGAACATGAACAACTTCAATAATTCCCGCATTAACTCATGCTAAATTTGTGTAAAAATATCTAAACTTGATCATCAACAGAAAAGTTTTGAAACTACTCACATTCTAATTTTTAAAGAGATTTGCTAGAAAACTGTACAGAACCCCCCTCAAAATTTCTTGTAAATATCTGTTCAACATTTTGAAAAAGTAATCAGGTTTTGAATTTTTAATGACCATTTAGATTTTAGGTAACCTTTGGAATCTGAGGCCTCCTCAAGGGGCCTGTCTTCTTCCTAAGAGGAAACTATAATCAAGATACACTGAAGAATCTGAGATTCTTAGACAAAGCAATCCCACTTAGGAAAGAGAAACTGTACATTGCAACATACGCAACCAACTGCAGCTTAAGGAGGAACTGGAATGAGTGTCGTGGCTGCCTTCATAAAGCAAGGCAGACTAAGGCCTGTACAGCAACTATTAGGATCATCTACTATTCTAATATGTCCCTTCTCTCCTGAATGAGAAATATAACACCTGCCAATGCTTTCAAATACAGTGCAATGGATAAAGAGTCATTTGGGATATGGAAACCTTAAAAAGTAGATAATTCTTCCTACTGTTTTCTAACTTTTGGTAAAAATACTCTTAGAACTGACATTTTTTGTGAACATCTCTACCTGTGTTTAGCATGTATACATTTGGAATTTTATTTATAGAACTCAGGTTAATTCAGTTATGTTATGAAAACATTGTGGAGAATTTAGTATGTGAGAAGCACTTGAAGTCAGTTGCCAGCACTTCTGAGGCCTTGAACTTCTGATGTTACTTTTCAGACAAGAGCGGTTTTGTGTATGTATTCTGCTCACTTTGGCTGTATACTTAAAGCCAAATGGAAGTAGCAGTTTCATTTTGATTTCCTTTTCACTTTGTCAGATTTGATTATGTTGCCTTTTCACTGTTTTCAAATCAAAACTTGACCACTTCAAACACCTATTAACAATAATATGCAACTCTAATACTTTGCTCTCCGCCTACTATAAAGTCTGCTTCCCTACCCTGCTGAGAGAAGCTTTATAAAAAGTGCAGAGAGGTTGATTCCCTGATTGCAACAAACTTTCAAGTCCGAGTTTTTTAGCTCAGGGAGTTGAACACCATAACAAAAATGAAAGCAGCATGCATTGATCACCAGGCAGGCTGCTACCTGCTGCGGGGTAAAACTTCAGAGCTCTTAACCTTATCCTCCTCTTCAACAGTTTTCCATCCATGCCTTATAACTCTCCAGTAAGACATTATCTTCATAGACTCTGAATGGCACACCATCTTACAACCCCTAATTCTAGATACTGTACTGTGGTACAATTATTTGGTCTCTCGTAATGACTTCAGAAGTCCTCATACATGTTTTCAAGAAATATTAAATAGAAATATTAAGTATAAACAAATAGATGTTAAATATTCTGAAGAAAGAACATCTGAAAAAATGCTGGTAAAATGCCAAGCCTGGACATACACTCGTCCTGAAGTGTCAGTTGCACAAAGCTCATAGCTATGCGATGAGATACAGCGTAACATGAGACTACTTATTTTTAGAAAGATGGAAATGGCAGTCTTTAGATTTACTAAACAGAAATTGTGAAGACAAAGGAAACATAATGAATTCTAGAGATTGCAGAAGAAGCTGATGTGAGGGAAGTCTTTAGCTCTGACTATTGAAGGTGGTCCTTTTTTTCTGGCTATACCCTTCTTGTTCTCGAACCGAGCAGCTTTTCTTTCTTCACTGTTTCTCAGATATCAAAGTTTTTCCATATCCACCTTTATGCATAATTAATCTCAGATTAATTGCATAATTGCAGATTCAGCAATCAGGTTGGTAAAAGTGTCACATGGATGTTTTTCAAGGACGTCTTTATCAATAGGGAGAGGAATTCACCCCCTTGACCTCCTGATGCATTTTGAATTGCTAGATGATAAGTGTACCGAACTTCACCTGATCCCTGTCAGTTTGCCTTGGATCCCATGTGGAACCACTAGCACTGTGCTGAATGCAGTCCAGCATCCAGTGGCACGTGTATTCAAAGTGTTTTACCTGAGGCACGTACTGCCCAGGAGCTGAGTGAGAGCAGGGCATGGTGCAGCCCAGCTTTCTGTGCCTCTGCAGTCAGGTGGCCACCTTCCCTGTGTGGGGCTGCCACTCGACAGCAAGACGAAATGGCTAGTGGTTCTGCAGTGTTTGAAAAAGTCAGACAAAATATCTGGCATTCATCTGATCAATATCTCCTCTCTGAACCAGTAAAAGGATGGGCTGTTTTGGATTGGCAGATTTCGTGATGTGTGCCAGGCTGTAAAAGAAGTTTGACAGTGGCTTCGGAGTGCAGTGGTCAAACATTCTCTTGGCACTCCTAGCTTTGCCTGTGCAATCATGGACAAGAGTATTTAAGCATTAATACTAAAAAATTATTGATACACAGAATTTGATTTGTTTTGGGAGAGTATTCTGAGCTCTGTCTTTTTAAATTTCAGGTATTGCTTTCTTATAAATCCTCTTTTTCTTCTGACTCCTCCATCCTTCTTGTGATCTGTAACAATTCCTATTATTATGTCTCCATCTTACTGTATCAGGGCCCTTCAAAATTGTCATCGGTGGGTCCACACAGAAGATCTGCCTAAGTGCTAAACTATGTAGAAGTAGAAACTATTCCTAGTCTGCTGCCTCTTTATGAGACGTCACTGTGAGGGAATTGTCATGAAAAATTTGAGCTGGATGCTTGCGTCAAAGCCTGGAGAAGCGGACAAAGACCTTTTTGTTTGAAACCTGCCTCTGTGCTTTAAAGGTGTGCATGCAACTGAGAGATGGAAAGACGGGCTGCATCATCTGTAAGACACTCCATGTAAAAAGGAATATAGAAATATTAAAAGCAATAAGGGAAAAGCAATTAAGAATGTTACAAGGCCTGAACATTATGGAGAGAAGGATTGGTTGCTCTTTGACGAAGGAACCAGACAAATTAATTGTAATAGAGAAAAAGAAAGATGAAGGCAAAGCTGAGATAGAGTTAAATGAAGAACACAAGCTTTCAGAAAGCAGAGAAGCCAGTGTAAAAAAAAAAAAAAAAGGAAAGCTTTTTCATTATTTTCATTATTTAATCAGAGCCCCCACGACTTGACCATGTTGTGCATATCATGTGCAAGTCCTCATGATCCTTGTAGTAGAACATGACTTGCTGGTGGTGTCTGGCCAGACTCTGAGAAACGTGCTAGTGCCTCACTGGGTGTAAAGTATGACAGAAACTTCCCAGTGTCTTTAAGTATTTAATCTGTAGTCTGTTGGTAAGTCCAAGTATTAGATGGCTTTTTTCACCTGTGCCAGTCACAAACCTTTCTGTATTTTTTGCCTGCATAGTTTCACATAATTGTGACTTCATCCTTGGCAGAAACATAGGTTCTGCTGGGAATATCCCACTCAAGTTTTTTTGAAATCTGTTCAGCAGTACAAAAATGCATGCTGTATTCTGTAGACAGAAGGAAACTCTAATTTTTTTAAATTAATAAAAGAGTCATTAGATCTCTCCAGAAATTAGAAATAGAAAATACAGGAGTATCTGACATATTTTGTTTCCACTAGTTTGCTTATACACTGCTTATCATGTCTATTTGCCTACAAACTTGTTGAGATAATGGCAATTATGCCATCCAAATGGCTGTTTCCTGTGAACCAAAGCATACTGCCAGTTTTCTTTCATCCTTTTCCATTCTATTGAATGAAAACAAGGCAAGGTGAAACACTTTAGACAGACTCTCTTTGTTGACTGTTCATTTTCAAGTGGATTCTTACGCCAGACGTAGATGTGTTTCTCTATTTGTATTATTTAGAAGAACGAAATCCTAAATCAAAGTGTGCATCTTCCTTCTTAAGGCTTGTGCTCTTTTTAAGCAAGTGAACATGTTTTGACAAAAAATGTTCCTTCTCTAGCTCATGTTATTTCCCTCTTCAGGTCTTTACTTCCTACCCACTTGGAACTTTGCTTTCCTAATAATGTTGTGCTCCCCAGTTAGAGTGGAACTACTGAATTACCATACTGATTTAGTTGTGAATGTATATTTTGTACATTTTGTTAACAACCGTGAAAAACAAAAGAAAAACCCAATCTTGTTGTACCACTTTGTTTTGTGGGAAAAAAAGGATACAAAAGACTGTAAGGATTATGACCTCCTTTGTAGCTGTCAGATGCTTTTGTAGCTTGCCTTAAGTAGCCATTTATTTAGCAAGAACACCTATAAGGTGCCGAGCAACTAAGGATTTGAAACCAGACATACTTAGTTGTAATAGTTCCATCTAGCCCAGTATCTTATGTCTGGTGATGGTCACTAGCACATATTTTTGGGAAAAATTGTAAGAACAAGCCAAAGACATGGTTGACTGTCTTGGCCGCGCCTTTGTCTTTAATGTATCTAGATTGTTTTCTTACAATTCTTATCAAATGCTTAAAAATATTGGTATCTCCATTCTATGTCACTAAGTTCCACAAATTAACTTCAAAATATTTCCTTGACTCAGTTTTAGGCTGCCAATTGCTGATCTCACAGAAGGCCTACAGGTTGTAAACCACAGGAAAAACTAGGAAGTACAGTTTTAAGTACCATTATTTTCAGTTTTATTCATGAATCTATATATTGCCACCACATCTCTCAATTGTAATTTTTCCACTTTTATTTAAACTTCCTTTCTGCCAGGCCATTTTTCTTGCTTGTATCTTTTCCAGTTCCTCTATATTCAGTCAGTCTGTCTGTCCATTTTTCTGCCCTCCTTTTAACATGGTAGTGTTAAAAGTGCTCTTTGCCCTGTCTGGTATGATTGTTGTCAGCGCATCAAACCTCCTCTGATGACACAACTAACCACAAGTTCCCAGGATTTCCTACTTGCTTGCTCCCGCTGTTTCTTAGTGCCCTAGTTCTGTTACTGGAATTGACCAAACTAAGTAGGCTTTGTTCCTCCTTCATCCATTAAAATGCACTGTGCATCCACAACACAAGGGTTCAATCAATTAATGGTGAAGCTGAGTAAAGGGGTGTTATTTTATACCCATGGTAATGAATTGATATAAATTATTACCCTATTCTATGTGTGCCATTGTTATTTTCTTAAAGAAAACATTTTAAGTTCTATATTTTCATTTTCAGGCCATTTTTCATTTCCAATAGATATATTCTTTTTTTTTTTTTAAAGTATGGAAATTTGCTGTTAGGATAAAGAATGAAGTTTAATGTCTATATGCAAGTACATAAAATCTGTGGGTCTGTAATTTTGACTTTGTATTATAACCAAATTCAGTCAAAATCAATTGTACTGAATAGTGTTTTTTAAAAAATTCTCACGTTTTACACAAGTTGACCTTTCAGTTCCAGTTGTGCCAAAACTGCTGCTTTCATTCTAGTTCCTATTAAGAAAATATATAGCTTTCTGCTCTTGTTCTAGTTCTCATTCACCAAAATAAAGTTCCAAAGTCACTCTGTTTTTGAAGGATTAAACAATGATTGAGTCTCCGTCATTCCTGTCTCTGATGTTCGAGATCCAATGTGCCTGTGGGTGCTGACTCTCCTGCTTAGAAATGACCCCTCTCCATAGGAGAATTGTCATCAAGGCAGCCGTCAGTTCTGTTCCACAGTTCTGTTCTGTGAAGCCAGAGCTGGCAAAACTCCTGCAATGTGAGAAGCACATCACAAGGATAAATACACAGGAGGACAGAAAACAAAGAAAATGTGGAAAAAAGAAGAAAATTTTCAAAAGTAGGATTTTTCTCAACCCCTTCACCAGAAAATACAGGTTGCTACCAAGTGGAACATAGACAAGCACATAAATACTGACATGGATATAGTATGGTTTATTCAAGATACATAGATATTGTTAATATTGCTGCACACTGCTCTTTTGGACGGAAATTTCAGTAACCCTCTATTCCACTTGAATTTTATCCCCTTTCTACATGTGAAATTAATAGCACTTATTCCATCACACATTTTAGACTCAGCCAGAATGATATCCAGAAGGCTGTTTTTAGGGAAACTTTCTCCACTTCATGTTCAGAGCAGACTTTTCTGTCTTTCTATTGCTCTGTGGTGTGATACACGTTACGTTTGCTGACACATCACCTTCTGCTGCACAGGGAAGGGCAAGCAAAATATTCAAAACACTAAATCTTGTCTGATTTTATGCCACAATCCTTTTATGCAGTTATGACTCTGGAAATGTCCTGTATTTTAAATAAAAATTAGGTCTGTATTTTGTCATATTCCTGAGGCTGCTCATAAAGCTGATACAGCCCTTGAGATTTCTCTTCCCAGCCCTCAAGTCTCCAAAGAACATATGTCTCCACGTTTTCTGATGCTAATGCATTGCACATGTGTAAAAATGGACATAGGAACCACATGTTGGGTCTTCAAATGTCAAGATGAAGATAATGAATCTCAGTAAATTTTCACACAATGGAACTGAGCGCTACTAGTTTCTTTCTGGCTCTGAAGTTTTGACTGTCCCCAATCATAAAAATGAAGTTAAAAATTGAAGTTTCCTTTCCAGTGTCAACAGTGTGCTTTCCAAAGCAAACTGAAATAAGTGCAAATACATAGTGAAGTCATGTACAGGTTCATGTGTTGAAGATAATATTAGTCAAAAATATTTCCTGCATTTTTTTCTTTCATGACTTTTACACTAGGACCTTGTGAGTCTTAAGGCTTCAGATTTCTTTTTGAACACTGTATTTATCCTTTCCTACAATGGTGACTATTTTAAGAAAGTGCTTTAAATTATTTTTTTATTCTACTTTTCCCTCCTGTTTATTTATTTGTAGTTGTGTAAATTGGAATATTATCCAATCACCTTGCTCTACCATAGTCAACCTTCCTCTAAAAATTTCCAAGTGGTTTCTGAACAGTCATTCATTCAAACCTGCCAAATTCTTGCCAGGTAAGTAGGTTGTTCTAGATGTCAGTATAATACCCATTTTTTCAGATGAAAATCCTTACAATCTTGACTCAGAAATTGTGCCAGTAAAAATGCATGCATTTCCTTAAGAGTAACATGTTTCTTATGCTTGGTTTGAAAGAAGTTTATAAAGGGATATTGATACGTGTCATAACTTGATTACTGTATACAAACACATAACCTCATAATCTCTGGCTGTAAATTACATGCCCATGTTTGAAAATGTGTAATTTAGTAGGTAACCAGAGATCAACTGAAAAGCCAAGAACATAGTGTTGGAGAACTAACTTGGAGGCCCTTACTGTCCTATCACCTATAGATTATGTTGACTAACTTGCAATGATTTTTCCTCCCTCCTTCTTACTCTATAATCTGAGTTTCCTGCAGCCTGGAAAATTTGCTGTGATGTGATCAGACTTTTCTCTGATTAAAAAAATCTAAGAAACATCTGCATCCAGAGAATTAATCTGCATCCAGAGAATTAATCCAAGTATGTCCTGAAATGTGCATTTTTTCTGAAAAGCATACAGCTTTTTTTTATACTAGAATTCTTGTACTAGAATATACTAGAATTCTTTAATCTTGGCAAAATTTAGCACTGTTTAATTTCTTAACTAACTTTTATAAGTTACTCTTCATCTGCTAAACACTGAATCTTCCAAACATGAAGAGACAGATGGATAAGGGTCAAGAAAATCACTTTCCTATTTATCATCCATATACAGTTTGAGTAAAATATAATCTACAAGGTGTAGGTTTAAAAGGTTCCCTTGATTCTGATGGTTGGATATAGATTCCTATAGGTAAAATAGGTAATACTTCTAAGACTTCTGTTGGAACTGAAAATGAAAGAAACTTTCAAACTGTGGCAACTAGTTAGTACCAAATAGCTGAAAACATGATTCAGGAACTGCCAGTCTACACAGAGAAATTCTCTCAATGTCCCTCAACTTGTTGCTGGATTTCAGTTAATTCTATAATTCAGCTATGTTTTCCATAATATTATTATATTTGTAATTTGTACACAATTTTATTTCCCTTAATACCTTATTGTAGATTTTATTTAAATCCTTTTAAAATTGTTATAATGTCCCAAATAAGACAAAATTATTTATCAAAACAATAGTTAAAAAATATATTCCATTAATTGGACTTTGTTTATTTGAAATGAGACCATATCAGATTTGTGCCACAACATGGGACAAAGGTTCACTGATTGTAACTGGGCCTTGGACAAAAAATTTTTGGAACTATAAATCTGTGAGAAACTTATTACCAATGATGCCTTCCATATTTTTCTTTGGGAAATTGGGGAAATGTAAATAAAATAATTATTTATAAAAAGAAATATTGGAGCCGAATCCATGAGATCTGCTTTTGTCTATGCAAGACAAAGTTCTGTTCTCAGCCAGTCCATAACCACACTGTAATATTCTCTTATTACAAACCTGACATTGGGGAACATCGACAAGAGGGTGCTATCTGGGTTGTCGAATCCTGCAGTGGGTTGCAATGCTGGTAGCCTGAAATTCTCGGGAAGCTGACAATACAGACCAGCCAGTAGATCGTTAGTCTTTCCCTGCAAAGCAGCCTTAAAGTCCACCTGACTTGGTAGACTCAACACTGGTAGGACAAATGCTGACCTCTAACATAGGAACACCAAATGGATTAAAAAGTGTCTGTGCATGCTTAAGAAGATTGCTTGGATAAGAGAAATTTGAGTTTAGTAGGAGCAAGGGAGTCTTTGTAGGATGGAAGTATCAGTAATATAAGGAATAGTCTCTACCATAACCAGAAGGAAACAGGCTGCTATAATGAGTATTAAAAAGGCTTAAACTATGAGCTGGGGAAGACATACAGCAAAAAAGACAATTCAGACAGGAATAATAGCAATACAAGTGAAATTACTTTATGTCTCCAATAACTAGAATTGAGACTGAAATTCAGTTGCTGGGTGATATGGGACCAAAGAGGAGAGAAATCCAGTAAGGCAAGAGAGATCAGTGTAAATGATCCTTCCAAATCCAATAAAATAACAGGTCAGTAGTAAAGAGGTCAATGAAAATGACCTCATGAAATTAAAAACGGCAAACAATTATGAGTGAAAGTTCAAGGACTATCACAGTTAGCACAGCTTATATGAAGGTAAAAAGTAGAAGAGGGGAAAAGACATTTTTTATTTAAGCAGAGAATACCTCTTCTGAATGAAGACTCTAAGACAAAAGTAAGTCTTTCTTCCATTAGTTCCTTTGACTCACTCTCTTTCTCTCTCAATC
>JAHREE010000067.1:5486098-5556019 GCA_033628505.1 Tringa tobata
CCTTCCTTCCTTCCTTCCTTCCTTCCTTCCTTCCTTCCTTCCTTCCTTCCTTCCTTCCTCTTTTCCCATCTTCCTCTCTTCCTCTCCTTCTCTCCTTCCATTTTCCCCATTTACTCCTGGAGCAGAGAAATTTTCAATTCCCAAATAGTAAACTGTGTTCAGAACAGTTAAACCCACACACAGTTCTTTAAAATTCCTTTTCATGGAGTCTTTTTACAGGGGAAGGTAGTGGCAATGCAGTGTTCAGTTTGGACTGGATTTTTAGGAAATGTCTCAGCATGGTTTTTTTTCCTATCTTATATATTCTTGTCTTGAATATCTTATGTATTTTGCAACACTAATTACCTACTGTGGAAAGTTGGGGTGTGATCATTCCTTTGAAATGTGTCCACTGTGCTAAGAAAAAATCCTGGTAAATGCAACTCACACCTATAAACTCCAAAGCTAAAAATTAACATGGATGTTGTTGAACTCAAGCCTTAATGCTTGAGTGATAGAGATGTGTATATCAGGAAAAAAAATGGCCATAGGCTTAAATTTGTTTTCTCATAAACTGTTTGGGAAAGAAATCTTCATCACGTTAAGGTCTGCAGATAGAGAAGTACAAACATGGGAAAGCTAGCTTCAGTTTCTGGCAGGAAGCTTGAGAATATTGCTGTTACCATCTGCTCAGGTTTCCATATCACTAACCTAGAATACTGTGTTTGGCAATCTTTATCTGATTTCACAAAAAGGAAGCAGAAAAACAGAGGAAAGGCAACTGATGTGCTTACATCCATACCAACCTTGACTAAGGGAAAGATGAAATGTTTCTGGTTCTAAGTGGATTTATGGAATTAATTAAACAATGTAGCAGGTTGCACTAGGAACGACTAAAATCTCAGTCCTTGGAGGCTTGGGGTATATAAGGACAAAGTCTTAAGCCTTCTTGTATAAATTCAGTGCTGACAACATTCTGAGAAGTAGGTTGAACTAAAAGAAACCCTAGATCCTGTCCAACCTGTGTGAGCCTGGGACTGTAACATGAGATGAAGTGCTTTCTGTATGAGGGAGCATGCATGAATGATAGATGTCACAATAAATGGTATAGAATAGGTTATACATTTACATCTCTATAATCTCTTTTTGTATTACCAGAACAAAAGTAGTAGTGTAAGTGGAAATACAAGTGATTATATATATGATGTGTGTGTACACATACAGACATATAAATAAATAAAATAACATTAAAAGACAATACTTTTAAAATAAATTTGCTGTAAAGTTGAAAAACTCCCTGGTAGTAGACATTTGAAGAATATTTTTGTCCTAACTCGAAATAATTCCTCTTTTCCTGTCTTTTTTTGTTGTTGTTGGTGGTGTTTTTTTTTTTAACTATTGTAATGTCATAAGCACCCTTGCTTCAGGAAGTGACAGGTTAGCAGCAGGAATCAGGAAGGCATACTTCTCTCCTCCCCCATATCCCCTTTCTACAGCAATATAAATTAATGGGGCGAGTAAAAGCTGCTTTTTCTCTTCTCTCTGTGGCTTGTTGTTGCTGTCAAGCTGTGTAGGGTCAAAGAGCAGATCCCACAACGCTGGTGAGGGGTGGGAAAGAGCAGCTGACAGAGAGATGGTACTACATTTGTTGTATTGCTGGCTGCTGAAAACTCTGTAAGCAGAGAATCCAAGGGAAGGAATTATAATGCGAATTAATGACTTGCAAGGTCTTTACAGTGGGTTTCCTGTGAAATGCAGTTGCATGTCATATGTTATGTATCATTACATACCATTGCTTACCCAAAGTGAGATGTAGAATCCTGTTCATTACAAGAGTATTGCTTTTGTCTGACTTAGCTTCGGCCATGGCCAGATAGAAAATACAGCAGTTGTATTGCACAATGTAATACTTTCTGTGTTCCCAGCTACTGGAATGCCAGGCATGTTTTTTCCCATTTGCCGGTGGATCTCCTCAGGGCTGTAAAGAAGAAAAGGTGTTTTAGAGATCTAAATATAAAGGAATGCAATTTTAACATATTGTGTCATTAAGAAATTTAGGAGCTTTTAGACAGATTCTGAAGGTAGTGGAAAATGAGATGCAGTGTTGCATTAGACATGTTTTTAGTATTTTCTTCTTTTTGTAAAAGCTGCAATTTTCAGAGTTTAGAACCAATTTAATGTCCCTGGAGTTAGAGCTTTTTTGTATCCATTGTCCATTAGGTGAATTACTAAGCCAAGAATGGAATCCATTTATAATGTATAAAATACTGTAAAATGTCTTAAAAACAGTCTAGGCAGGGAAGAAAGCATCAGGAGTCCATTAAATTTTAAGTCAGAGAGTTCTGAGGTTCTTCTTATAATCAGATAATGGGGTTTTGTGCTTTGATAAGAGGCATTAGATATAGGAAGATTTATTTAAAAGTTTCAATTCAATAAAAATTTATACAGAACTAATGCAAAATGCATTCTGTTTGACATTCGAGACAGCTTTCAAAACAGTATTTTGCTTTAAAAAATTCCTGTTACTTCAGTAATATTTATTATGTTTTAATACAAATTAATAAATAACACCTGAAATCATAATGTCACTGTTATAGACTTTAAAGAGATCTGTCGCAATCCACTATAAGCTTACATTCTTATGGGATCGTAACTTGGACGTAAAAACATACTCTAGGCTAAACTCTTTGCAGGGAAGATCACAGCCACTGACATATTTGTTAACAATTAAAGGCACATTTGCTCTGCAGAGAATTCAAATTTTAAAGAGCAACTTGAACTGTTGAAAAACATCTGAATGTGAAGAGAATTACTGATTCTAAGACTGCTTGAAGAAGATTTCATGTTTCACAGTGTCTCGTTTAGGTTCATCCTTATTTGTGCCCTTGTACACAGCTCATCCATGCTGAGTCTCCTCCAGCAGCTAGATGGTGGTCCAGGCTGAGAGAGTTGGGGTTGTTCAGCCTAGGCAGGAGAAGGCTCTGGGAGAGCTTAAAGTGGCCTTCCTGTACCTGAAGGGGCCCTACAAGAAAGATGGGAAGGGGCAGTTTTCAAGGGCATCTAGTGATAGCATGAGGGGCAATGGTTTTAAACTAGAGCAGGGCAGGTTTAGATTAGACATTAGGAAGAAGTTCTTTACAATGAAGGGTTGGTGAGACACTGGAACAGGTTGCCCAGAGAGGTGGTGGAGGCCCCATCCCTGGACACAATCAGGGTCAGGCTTGATGAGGCTCTGAGCAATCTGGTCTAGTTAAAGGTGTTGTTGCTTACTGCGGGGGAGCTAGAACAAGATGGTCTTTAAGTTCCCTTTCAACATAACACATTCTATGATTCTATACCTGATTCTACGACAGAAACTGTTCTTTAAAGCCATGCTGTTCTCAGACTCAACAGATAAATTTTGGGGGAGAGGAATTCCCAAATTGTTCTCTCCAAGTCATCAGCTGCAGAGGAAGGAAGGCCTCAGCAATGCATACCTTGGTCAGGAGCAGGACACTGTTTCCAAATATCTGATGAGGACTATAAGACATAGGGACAAGTCTGAGGTATTGGATTTGCATTTATTTTTACCCAGGGGCTGAAAAAAGACTAGGCAGAGGTATTCTAGATACTTTACTTTCTTCTGAATGAGATTTTGCACTCCCCAGCCAATTGCTATAGCCTTCCTCTGTAGCTATTCCAGCTCTATTTGTTTTTATGGGCATAGGTGACTGCATCAAGAAAGACTATGCAAACAATTTCCATCCATTGACTTGTATGAGGTCACTAAAATCCTTCTCCCTATAATAGAAGCATCTCATCTCATATATTTGCTTTGTATCACAAATCATGATACTGCTGTGTCACAGTCATCTGATGAGTCACCACCATTCTCTCCAGTGATGGTGTAACCCATTTTCACAACTGTTTCTGAGATGTCCCCAGTTGTGGTATATTGTTTAAAATGCTTGTTATTTCAAATAGCAGAAGCTAGATTTTCGAAGGTGCTAGATTCACATAAAACTACTGCCTGTAATTAAAACCCTATTGGAGGCACCTGTGTTATTATTTAACTGGTAGCTCTGCTGTTGGATTATATATGTAGGATTAGAGGGTTTTTTTAAAAATCCATGCTCTTTACCATACGTGACTGTTGTTACTAAGCATATTCATGTGTTAGCTGTCATGTATATCCCTGCTCCTTGACCTTTGCTTTTACTGTTGTACAGGTATGGACCTCCAGGTCCTGTACAGTCCAGTCCAGGAAGGGGGTGAAGAGAAGTCACCCTCTAGTCACCCATTACAAGTTAATGTACATACTATTTTTCTTTTTGAGAAAGCAATGAAAAAGATAATGAACTACTAGTGCATAACTAATGCACTAATGCATTAGATATTTGTCATATTTAATGTACACTATGGTAAGATACTATGCTATTGCAATGCTTAAGGTGTTGTAAGAACCTCTCTGTGTTATTGCTCAGAAGGTTCAGTACATTTAAGTTATATTTTATCCACAAATGTAGTTGTGAGGCTAAATGCCAGAACCTCCACATCCTAGGAGGTGTTTAAGTTGTCTCCCATCTTCCACTTAGCTCTTTGTCAGACAGGCTTTCTACAAAGATCTATCAAGCCTAGAGACAAAACACTCTGGAAACAGATACGTGAAACATAGTCTGAGCAAAATAAAAAACATTGTGTATGAAACAATAAAAATTTGGACAAAGCAGCATCAAGTTGGGTACAATCTTTTTAATAGATTATATAGGTCTCTACATGAAAATGTTTTCCATTCCCTTAACTTCTTTCTGGGTTTTTGATCCCCAAGAACATTTTCTGTAGTGCTGTTTGAAAACTAATGCTGGCAATTTTTTTCTTCTTTCCTTGTGTTCTCTCCTTTCACTAAAACAATATCCTCTTATATGAGAGGACTTCAGATGGAATAAAATGAAGGTTTTCCAGAATCCTTGTGACATAATTGGAAAAATTTGTGCTACTTAAGGTAGGCTTTATAAGACGCATGGCCTCTTTTTCCATCAATGTATTGCCTACTGTTACTCCTCAAAAATGTTGCATCTACTGTAGCTTCAAATAAAACTCAAAAGAAAATGTAATTTAATAACTTCAGAAAATATGCTGTTTTCTCCTAGTTTAGGTAAAGCACACAATTGCACAGCCGTTGCATTTAGAGCACACACAGAAGTAGATTCTCAGTGTTCAAAGTCTGATTCTCAGTTATACTAAATTCTGTCTCTCCATGTTCTCCTGGGCAAGTTGTATGTGGAACATACAAAAATGCGATGCAGTAATCATTAACAGTGTTCATAACTATGCTATGAAGACCTTACTTTCTGTGTTGGTTTGATGCTGACTGGATGCCAGCCACTCTATCACCTCCCTCCTCAGCTGGACAGGGGAGAAAAAATAGAACGAAAGGCTCATGAGTTGAGATATGGACAGAGAGATCACTCACCAATTGCTGTCACAGGTAAAACTGGCTCGACTTGCGGAAATTAGTTTAATTTATTCCCAATCAAATTATTGTAGGATCATGAGAGATAAAACCAACTCTTAAAACACCTTTCCACCTTCTTCCTAGGCCCAGCTTCACTCACAATTTCTATACTTACTCTGTGCAAGTAGTGCAAGGGGATAGAGAACGGGGGTTGCAGTCAATTCATCACACCTTGTGTCTGCTGCTCCTCCACAGGGGGAGGACTCCTCATGCTCTTCTCCTGATCCAACGTGGGATCTCCTCCCTGGGAGACAGGTCTTCATGAACTTCTCCAACATTGATCCTTTCCACTGCAGCGGCTGCAGTTCTTTGTGAACTGCTCCAGCGTGGGTTGTTTCCATGAGGTATAGTCCTTCAGGAATAGACTGCTCCAGTGTGGGTCCCTCATGGGCCAGCAAGTCCTGCCAGCAAACCTGCTCCAACATGGCCTCCTCTCTCCATGGGTCCACAGGTCCTGCCAGGAGTCTGCTCCACTGTGGGCTTCCCACAAAGGGGTCACAGCCTCCTTTGAGCGCATCCAGTTGCTCCAGCGTGGGAGCCTCCACAGACTTCAGGTGGATATCTGCTCCGCTCTGTGCACCTCCATGATCTGCAGGGGGACAATCTACCTCACCATGGTCATCACCACAGGCTGCAGGGGAACCTCTGCTCCGGTACCTGAAGCATTTCCTACTCCTCCATCTTCACTGACCTTGGTGTTTGCAATGTAGCCTCTGTCACATATTCTCACTCCTCTTTTTTGGCTGAAATTGTGCAGATTGCCCTCCACCCCACCCCTTCTTAAATACCTTATGCCAGAGGCACTACCAGCATTGCTGATGGGCTCAGCTTTGGCCAGCAGCAAGTTCGTCTTGGAGCTGGCTGACATTGACTCTTTGGACATGGGGGAAGCTTCAAGAATCTTCTCACAGAAGCTACCCCTGCTACCAAAAACCTTGTTGCTCAAACCCAATTCAATTGTTAACTCTACACGCAAAATGGAATTATTTAAAAAAAAGTGATTGTCCAAAAGTATTTATAGGTAAGGAATGGATGTAAAGAAAAACTGAACAATTTGCAATTACTCTTTTGTTGCAGTTTGGCTGCACGGCCATTCAGAATCTCTTCTCTACTTGGTTATCTTTCAGATAAGTGTATTTGCTTCATCAGTTTAATGCAGCTGCCAATGTTTTTTTTGCTGATGACTCAAAGCACTTTGAGAAATAGATATTTTGTAGCCTAAGAATCTTTTTAAAATTCTAGATAGAAAGCCCATAACTCTATCATTAGCCTAAGTAAATTCCTTCTAGATGTTATAACTGATGTTTAACTGATGAAAATATAATTGCATAAGGTGTGAATTTTGTGTAGAGGTCTTTTTTATTACAGGTGACCCTTATAGCTGTTCCCATCAATACTTAAATAATAACATTGTTCTATTGTTAGACAATTGCATATTACCAAGTAGAATAATAAACACATAAAGTGACTTTTGCACACAGCAGATCCAGAGATTAATTTCAGTTTTTGGTTTCTTCTGGCAGGATGTTTCCTGGTGCTGTAAGCAAATTATTCCAATGGCAAACGGATGCCCAAAGCCTGGTTTAGCTGCAGGGGAAAGCAACCAGGATTTTAACAACTAGTAACAGTTTATTTGAAAAGTTTAGGCAATGTTACTTAACCTTATTTCTAGGTTACTTCTTTTCACTACAGCTACCTTTTAAGGATGAGTGAATGATCAAGAGTCATGTTGACTTAGGGCATCTGACTTTTCATGAAAACAAGCATTCACACATAGTCACTGCAACTATGGGAGAGATCTGCTAGACAGATGAGATATACCAGCATATATGATTAAAATTAGGGAAGAGAGACTGTTATTAAAGCTTTAAGAATGAAAGAATAGAAAAATATTTTAACTGTGGTAGAGTTGTTGTAATGCAGTAGTAATGGTTATTAGCAGTACCGTGTGTTAAAAATGCCTACAGCCTGCTACAGGGTAAAATATACAATGCAATGAGCTATGCAGCTATGCCATTTCTGAAAACTTAATATGTTGTCATTTCTGTAACATAAACAATCACCTCCTTCAACTCTCCAACCTCAGTTTCATTAGTAGGGAGAGAGAGAAGCCCCTTCCACACCAAAGCAGGGGTCCTCAGTGCCCTGCCTGATGTGTTCAAGAGAGGCTGGCAATCAGTGTTTTGAGGAACAGGGTTAAAACTGGCTAAGTAGGTAGTGACATTTATTCAGTACATTCTCCCATATTCTAGTAAACTGCACCTTGAAGCCTTTCCAATCAAAAGACAGTATCTGCATACTTCTTTATAATAATATTTTGGTTTTTTTCCATTCATTTCTTTAATCACTTTTTGACCATAATTATACTTTAGGCATCTCTTTAGGCAACATTTAGTGGCAGGACTCCACAAATAAATTGTGTGTTGTAAAAAGGTAGTTACTCTTGCTTGTTTACAACATGTTATTTCAAAATTGCTCAAGGTTTTCCTTGTTTTATAATGAGAGGTGGTGCATAATCATTCTTTCCTTACATTCTCCATGCATTAATTTCATCATTTATATTACTGTCCTTTATAATAACGTCCAGTCTGCTGCATCTTTTCCAAAATGGCTTAATTTACTTATTTTATCTGATCGCCTTTACTGCACTTGTACTGCACCTGTTCTACTATCTGCTTTAAAAGAGTATAGGATAAGAAGCACTCAACAACCAACACGTGGCTTTTCCAGGGATTTATAAACATATTTTCCATTTTCTTTTCATGCTCTAATATTCCCAGCATTTTATTTGCTTATTTGGTTGCTGCAGAACACCAAATTGGCATTTTCAGAGAATTACCCAGAATGACACCGAGTGAACAGTCAATTCAGAAGCTGTCATTGTGTAAGAGTTCAACATTGTGTCCATCTTTCCTTGTTACAAGTGGAAATACTTATAAAAATAAAAGTGGTTGCAAATATTTTGACTTTTTAAAAAAAATTAATTTATCTTCATTGAAATGAAGGCAATTAGAAAATTAAGATCATAGAATCCTAGAACATGTCAAGTTGGAAGGGACCCGTAAGGATCCCATAATGGAGTCCACCTCCCAAGATTCTAAATTTACAATTAGTTTCTGCTACCAAAAAACAACTTAGAATATTTTTTCTTGTAGTAAACAAATTGATTTTAGTTATGCTGAGAAAGTACAGGCTAAAAAGCGTAGAATATATATTACACACAGTTTCTTTTTAATTCTGTGATAGTGGAAATAAAGTGCTAAATTTGTGTTTACAGTTATAACTGGAGAAAAGAACTCTGTTCAGGTGTATAACTTTCTATTAATTTGTTCTTCTTAGGACCTACAACATTGTGGTTCTGTCTATGGCAGGATCAATATTGCTGTTAACATCAGGGGTAGTTTGGTAAGGACAGATAGACGAGGGGTAATTATTTTAAACTGAGTGTAGATTTAGACTAGATATTAGGAAGAAATTCTTCACTGTGAGCGTGGTGAGGCCCTGGAACAGGTTGCCCAGAGAAGTTGTGGATGCCCCATCCCTGGAGTTGTTCAAGGCCAGGCTGGATGGGTCTTTAAGCAACCTGGTCTGGTGGGAGGTGTCCCTGCCCATGACAGGGGGGGTGGAACTAGATGATCTTTAAGGTCCCTTCCAACCCAAACCATTCTATGATTCTATTTAATGCAACACAAACTTCAGCACATTCGACTATGCCTGTATCTAGTGCATTCAGCCATACCAAACAAGACTTCACCATATAGTAAGACCAAAACGAAAACTAAAACAGAGTATAAAGAGAGTGTAATATAAATTCAGAGGAGTGTGATGGAGAAGTAAATTAAAGTTATACTATAGCTAAAATAGTTAAAGCCTGAGTGTGGCAGACCAAACTCATCTGATAATTACCATTACATGACATTCAAAACAATTTAATCATGGGTTTCACTTTCTAAACTTTGACTTGGTCTACGGTCTTGGAAATTTGGAGCAAATTCTTCTAGCACTACAGCAAAACATTCTCTGAAAGTCAGAATATATACAAGAATTTTGGGAAAGAAATGAAAATGAGAATGCAAAATTAAACCACTATGTCACAAATTGTCAGATTGCCCTGCCTCAACCTCCAAAACAGCTGAAATTGTCAGGAACAGAACCGGGCACTCTGGAGACCTTCACAGGAGTGCAGCAATACCCGTTTCCATTTTCAGCTTAGTGAATGACTGCTCCAGTGGTAAGAAAGCTTTAAATTTCCCCATGTATGCGGACCTAAGTTCAGGGAACTCTTCCACTTTGTAGTGAAGCATATGTGTCTAATATTTCCAGATACTTCTTAATTGTCAAAGAGCAATAAATTAATAATCATGGTTTTACCATCCATGGATTCTTTTCAAAATAACTCCAAGGCTACTTTCTATATGTTTACTCTACATTTATTTCTATAGATATTCTATATGGCTTTCATTGCTTGTGTAGGCAGACATAAATTAACTTGGAGTAGCACTATAGTGACCAACATGGACAGTGAGAAAGAGATGTGGGTCACTATGTTTTCAAGACATGAAAATAACACATATTGAACAATTATTTTCTTTCTCTATATAATAATAATACTACTATAAATAAAATATTATAATATTAAAATATTATAAAAAAACTGTTGGGGCAAATATAATTTGACAAGAAGAGAAGGAGTATTGGGAACCATCCTAACATTGTTTGTGTCAGTGTTCACTGACAGTAATTTTAAAATCTCCTCATCTCTTTCAAATGTTTATCAGTTATTGAATAGTTACCATTACATTTTCCCCATGCTTGAATAAGGACTTTGAGGACACTGCTATAAAGATGCAAAGGACATAAAACATAAATTTAAAATTATTTAAGTAGCACCAGCATCTTTTTTTTGTCAGACAAACTGAAATATTTCACAGGAAAGAAAATACTTAATGTCCAGAAAAAAATGAGTATCAGGGTCAGATAAACATGCAAAAGATTGGGTGTCAGCTGAATAAGGCAGTTCATCTGTGGTTGTGCAAGTGCTAGGAAGTGTTACTTTGCTCTTCCTCTGTTACCATGGGCTGAGATCTGACTATGTTGCAGTCAAAAGTATTACAGAAGTGAAGTGATGATAAACATGGTGAGCGGTAACATGCTAAGCCAAAATAGCCTGATGGTGCAGCTGAGTTTAGTAGGCAGAATAACGTACAGCCTTTGTTTATTCTCAGAAACCTAAAAACATTTAAGCACATGTTTTTGAAAATTACTTAAAATATTAAAAAAATCATGGAGAGAGAGTGTTCAGATTTCTAGGCTGGCTTTGCAAACCCCTTTTGTGTAGGGCTCATCTCAAAAGGAGGAAATGAGCATTTTGCAGCATGCCCCTTCCTGCTTTTCCTCTTTCCCAGTAAGACTACATGATCCTATTGTGCCCAAGAGAGCAGTGGGCCTATTTAATTTAATTAAAAATATAAGGTTCATACCTTTCTTTGACTCTACCAAGGGTAAAACGACAGCATCGGCATTGGCCAAGAGTGAAAACAGCACCCTAACACGAGGTACCTCTCAACTGTCCTTTCCAGGGTGATTATGCCAGATCCTGGGTATTTCTGAACAGTGTGCAGTAACACCGTGTGTCCTTCTCTCTACTCCCCAGCCCCCCCTCCCCCTGCCTCTCCCTTTCATTGAAATGGCACCTAGAGAACAAATTGCCTCCTTTGTCTGAAGCCTGCTTGTTCACAGTGGGGCTCTTGATCTGAACAAACCCAAAGATGTCAGGCTGTATAAACACTCAGGGAAAGATATGGTTCATAAAGGTTCCCACTCTGGAAAATTATACGCTACTTTCAAAATGCTTTGCCACATTTAAAAGTGTAATTATACCCTTCTCCTTAATGACTGACGTGGCATATGTTTACACATGTTTTAGCTGACTTATGACAGTACACAGAAGCACATTGTACATTTGGTAGCAACAGCTAAAAGATGACAGGAACAACATCTGAACCTGTCTGTTAACATTGCCCAAGTATTTTTGAACACAAAGTACACCTAGTGCAAGTGCTAGCCCCCTCCCCTGCCCTTCCTCTACATAATAAATGTCATTGTCCTTTTTTTCTCTAGTATGCAATCTGTGTCCCCTCAGCCCTTCCAATCCTGTTTCAGGATTTTTGTGGGTTTTTTTGTGTTTTGATTTTTTTCAGGTTTTGATTGGGTTTGTTTTTTTGGTTTTTTTGGTGGGGGGGGCGTTTGTAACTTTTCTACACTATTTTCTGAATGTTTATTTGGTTTTGGCAGGTGGTGGCAGCAGCAAAAATCTTGGTAGTAGAAACATTGAGCACAATTTGTAGGGCTGAGTTTCAGTCCGGAGTAAATTTTAATAGCTTGGCTTTAAAGAACTGCATGAAACAGAGGTTTAATAACAATATTATGGAGTCTTTCAACCCTTGGCCAGTGGCCGAGTATGTGACCAAGGCTGTGGTGGCTGAAAATTATTGTGCCTTAATGGCTCCTACATGGGGTTATGAAACTATGAGGTTGCCCCAGCTTGACTGCCGCCAACAGACATTGCTGTTGCAGTCATTGCTACCTTCTCAGCAGTTTCAGGGAGGAATTCAAGACCAGGATGTGGATGGAAAGGACTCATCCTCATTGATCTTTCAAGGTGTGTGTAGGATGCTTCTTTGTGGACTGCTGAGGAGCTGCTCTCAGGTTTCTCAGTCCAGGGAGCAAACAAAAGCAAGCTTTTGGCACTCTGAAGAGGAGCACAGGCACAATGAATGTAGAGCATTGTCTAAGCCATGTGTGCCAGAAAGCTTGTAAAACGCAAACATAAGTGGAACAGGGTACATGTTTCATACTTTGTGAAAAACACACTAAACAAATACGGCTTCATACGGTCTCTCACTCTCTGGGCCTCCAGGGCTGGGAGACCTACTGAGAAAGGGAGTTTAATCTCTTGAGAGAAAAACTGCCTCGCTTCACTTAACAGCTGTTCCTCTGGCATTTCTGAAGCATGCACTAGACAAAGTAGAAAAAAATACAAGTTCTTCTGAAAAGTTTTGGTCTTGCTAAAACAACAACATGGGCAAAAAATATTGTACACAAATATTCCTGATCATTGCTGCTGCTAATACACATGTTTACTAGACAGCTAATACTCCTCAGCTAATACTCTTCCAACAGAAGCATTTCTGTTTCTTTTTAGCAATTCAGAGACATGGACAACTGCTTATAGCAAGTGATTACCTAAACTGATGAAGTTGACAGTGCACATTTAAGACAGTCTACCCATCAGAATCAGTGTGTCTTCCCATTTATGCATTGTTGTTACATGGTCTTCCTCTTTTTATGGTTATTTTAAAAGTTTTGATATTTTCTATACTCAAACCACAGACTCTGAAATTTCTTTATAATGTCCACCCTACTGAAACGCAAAAACCTCAGTTTCCTAGTCATAATAATTCAAATCCACAGTGCCTTTTGTAAATCTCCTCAAATGCAGAGATCTAATAAGAGATAACATGCCATAAATTTCTTCAGGATATAAACACTATTCAGCAAAGTTTGAGAAGACAGCCACGTGATGAATCCCCCTTCATCAGTATATCTTTCAGGCAACATACCACCCAGGAATCCAAAAAGTAAGTTGGTGTCTGAGGAAAAAAGGTTAGATTTAGAGTTAGCGTGGGGTTGTATAGCTAAGTAATACCTTACTCAAAGTAAATGATTAAAACAAATTTATATATCATTTATATTAGCTTTTGCATGAGGAATATGGCACTCTCACAGCCTTTGAGAACAGAAAACCAGTAAGCTTGGCTGGGACTAATAGTGATTATTTGCTTGGACAAGCCAATCAATCAGTGGAATGGATTTAATTCACTTCAAAGGCAGAACTGGGAAATTTCGCATTCTCAGTGGTCAGTGGCCATGAACTGTTCCAGAACAGCTTTTTGGGGTCAATCTCATTTTGTGCCATGCAAAAGTCAAACAAAATCAATGCTTCCCACTAACAATGTCCCACTGCTCAGAGCTCAGAGAGCAGCATTTCCCTAAGGTATGTTAATTTGTTTACTGCTTTCACTGACTTCAGTGGAGTTAAAATAATATGTATTTTAATATTTCTGATCAACTCATAGGTAATTAAAAAAGCCCCTGAGAAAATACCTTTCCTTTTCAAAACCAGTATACATCTGAGGCATTACATTGGCAAAAAAAATCACAAATAGGGCCACATTTATTTAGAAAGAATCAGACCTTATTTTATTTCAGCAATTGCCTCTGCACATCCTTAGTTAAGAAGATGACTTCTAAGAAAAGTGCTTTATTCTAAGAATTCTTCAACTGTGGATAAGAATTTGGGTTATCTTGTACTTCTTATATGCTTGCATTGTATCTTTAAAGCACTTTAAAACACATTGCGTTAGAAATAATAGTTCTATGGGCATGTACATAACTGAGATAAGGATAATTCACATGGACCCTGGAACAACAGAACTCGTTTAACAAAATGAGTGTGGGTAGGCAGTATTTAGGATTCTCTCCTGTGCATGCTCAAAGTGCTGCATAAATTCAGCTTGTGTATGAGATAGTGGCCTAGTCATTTTTTTAACACCTTGCACCATTCTTGCAATGCAACACTACGAGCAGAAACCTCAGGTATTCACCATGTGATATTCACCTATTCTGTTGGTACCCAGCGATCTCTGAAGCTCCCCATGTCTAAGAAAAAGTATGTGTTGTCTTGACTTATCATGGACCAAAATCGTCAAATTCCTGTCGCTTAATGGTGTGGTTTTGGCTTTTGCCTAGATACTTACCATGTAACCAATATGTGACCTAAACTGCAAAAATCCTGGGGAATTTAATTGTAGATGAATCTCTTTGCCTTGGCATCTTAGATAGTTTTGTGTGTTAAAAGAAGCACCTGGCTACAGAGCAGATAGGAATTACATCCCATTCTAGCATTTTCAATATGAAGCCAAAATGCAAAACCATTTCATATGTAGTGCTGAGTCAGTGCAAACCCTCTCTGTTCCTTCAAACTCATTTGAAATACTTTTGAAGGGGTAATTTTCTTCTGATAGGCTCCAGGATAACTTCAGTATGATCTGTCTTCCCCTAGCTAGTGTATAAAGCTGGAATATACACCATGTGTGTGCTTTTGCTAAAGCCAGATAAATATGAGCATGTGTTTACATCTAGTGCGGAGTGACTGGTACCAAGCAAGTGCAGCATTAATGACCATGGAGAATGCGCCTCAGCATACCTCATCTTAGCTTAGTTTCCATGAGATACTTGCACATAATCTCTAGAAGGGAATATAAGCGTATCAAAATCAATAATGTACACTGCCCAACATAATTAGATTTAATCTACACTTTGGTACTTCAGTTTAAAGAACAAAGTCAAGACTTTCAAATAAGATTGTCCCTGAAGAACTAATATACTGTCCTGAAGAACTAATATAATGTTTTTCTCTGTGAGGTCAATGTTCAGATATTTTGGAGGTCTTTTCTATCAGAAATGCTTGGAATTTTCCTGTTAACAAGCAGGCATTGGAAAAATCCTATCACCACACATACACATCTCATGTATAAGATGATTCTTCATACCCAAATTCCATTAGTTTTGAAGATTTACCTTCTTTCACATTCATTTTGAAATCTTTTCAAGCCTGAGTTTACACATCAAGCACTTCTATCTGGAGTATCTGTTGAAGAGGTGTTTTCTTCTCCTATGGCTACCAACCTTTTGCACAACCTCCTCCTTTTTCAATATCAAGAGTTGGTACAGGGAGAAATGAGATGGAGGAACAGGTCTGGCTCTATATCTCTACCTTTTCTATCAGCCCATATATTACATCTGTTCAAGGAAAAGTCTGCCGAGGCCTTACCCAGGCTACAGCACTCCACATGCTAGAAATTTATAGCAATCTTTAATAGCTGCCAGTGAAGAGTCATCCTTCATTTGGCATCTCAAAGACCAGAAACACATAGAGAAATGTAAAAGGATGATTTATCCTATTACAACACTTTAATAAGCACAATAACCTGTGAAAATGTCACATACACAATTATCCCTCTTTGTTTGGTGTTTGTTTTTTTAATGTGATGATGAGCCTCTATTAATACTTAGGCAAACCTCGGGCATCCATCTACTTGCATATATATTTAAAATTCACATTCAGGCATCTAAAAATATGTCTGACACTCTCTGTTGTTGAATACTACATCAGTGTGAGCTGAAGTGACTTAGTACCTCTGAAATCCAGGTCACTCACTGGGTTACCTAAATATTGATTTAGATGCTTCACTTCAGACACTCCAGTCTGACAACTTTGTCCTTAACTGGTACTTTCTTCTCTATAAATCCAGTGCTAAAGATGTCAGCAAGAATAATCTTTCTCTTGATTTTTTTTCCCCACTTAACTTTCTTCTCAACTAGTTTCCCATGTTTTCCTGATGTCCTATTTCCTGCCGACTCTCACTTATCAGTTTCCACACCAAAACATATTGTTGAACATATCAAAAGAAGATTATCCCTTATTTGAAGTATTTATGGTTCCTCAAACCAAATCCATTTTCTCTATGGCTTGTACTACTGGTTAAGCCATATAGAAAAAATCCAATTTACTGGACGTATTCCTGTCTTCATTCCTGCCTCTCTGGCTGCCTAGATTGGTTGTCAATTCTGATGGCCTCATCAGGCTTTGTGCAACTAATCATCTCTAAGCAGTTTGCACTGTACTGGTGTAACAAACATCAGGTATCTTTATCTTATCTTGTCCGTTCTGACACACAACATCATGCACAGGTTGTCTCTGCCCTGCACTTACCTCCTGAAGAGAAATCTCTCTTAATAGCATATTGTCCCAACTTTTAGGACTATTGATTTTTTAATTAGCCTCGAGAGCCAAGGTGATGGGAGTAAATAAGATGAGACACCGTAATTTCAGGTGAAAGAAAGCCTGACCTCTCTAAACAGTGTGCAATGCGTGGTACACAGAGAACTTGTATCCTGTCCTTCTGGTCCTACCATGGCCTGAAGACCTCTACAATCCCACTGATCATCCCTGAGTGATCCCACAACTAGGTGCTAGTCCTTTGTTGTCCACACCAGATGATATTGCATTTGGTACAGATTAAGCCTCGTTTGCATGCAGTACACTGTCTTAATTTCAAAAACATTAGGGGAATAGATCTTGTCACAAGTTAGAAGTCTGGCAGCTGAATAGAAAAGAGGCAACCTTGGCATAAAAGAACCATACAGTGAGGATGGAGAGATGCCAGGGAGCGGTGAATGTTGGGTGGTGAGGAAATTAAAAAGAAAAGCGGGTACTTGCTTCTAGATTGTTTCCATGTAGACCAGTTACAGGAATACCTTGACCACCTGTGCTCTAAAGATGCTAGAATGGCAAAGGGAAGATAGCAAGGTGGACTCAAAATTTCATATGCTGAACCAAAACCAAGGTTCTAGACTTGCAACATTTAGCTTCTTTTAGTACAAAAGAATAAACATACATGAACTTAACTGAAAAAAAATTTAAAAGGTAGAGGGAAGAGTTCAGCTATTGCTATATTCTTAGCGTATTTGGATTCACCTTCTACTTTGGCTTTGATAATGATGAAACTATCTCACTGAAATGAATGAGCAAGTAATTTAACTCTCTTGCCCTTAGGGAATAGATCTGTAATGCCAAAACAAATAAAAGGCTGATGTTAGAAAAACTTCTTAGTAAATCTTACCTTCATAGTGTAAACAGAACTGACGTTTGACACTATGAGAGTTAGATTATGTGAGGCTCTCGCTTTTGGGACGTTATTTATCACGTATTCACAATACGTCATTCTCACAAATGACCTAGGGCACAGCCGACAGTCTTCTGAGACTGAACTTCCTAAGTGACACTGTCTACTCTAAAATGACTTTCCTGTCTTTTCTCTTTTCTTAATACTTAGATAGGAATTATTTTTGCCATAGGCACATCAGCAAGCAATGTTTGTACTATAAAATAGATACAAATTGAATACTTGTGTGCATTTTGTTGGTATCTACTTTGAATAGGTAGGAACCTATAACATCTGTGTGAAAGTGTGAATTGATTTTGAATAATCTTTTCAAATATTTAGAGGTTATATACATCTTAGAACATTATTTTAAAACAATTACAGTATAGATTATTAATATCACAGAAACAATTTTCAAAGAAAAAAAAAGAAAAATTTGAAGACACTTTCCTGCTTTGAATAATTTTGATAATAATTGTAGAGGTTTGCAGTGTGAAATTTTCAAGTGAAAATATGTTAATATGTCTTTTAAACAGTATACTATTTTTGAAGAATGGGAGTATGACTTTTTTTTATATTCGTTTATAACCTACTTAGTGCTTTTGGCTTTGCAAGTTTAAAGAACTGTGCAGACAGTAATTAATAGTACTGTGAGATACTCTGCCTTTGCTGCACTTCTGCACTTGATGATTAAAGTATGGGTCACCTAGTGTACAGTAAACAAAAGAAGTATTATTCTCAGTTGTGGAGCTTCATAAATACTGACTACTTTTTCAAATCTCGTTAAAGTCAGAACTTGAGAAAATTCATAGCATACAGATGTTAGACAGTTATTGAGACTCTTCTTTATTAAATTCCATTCTGTTTTTCAGCAAAACTGTAACCTCAGAACATGAAAATGTAGGGCAGTCTTCCATCAGCATCTTCATCAGTTTATTGTTATAGAGAGATTTTAAAAGTCATGAAGGTGAGTATGTAACTTGCCCAGTTCCTCTTCTTAAGGACTTAATTCTGCATCTTCATGCATATGCTTGATAGACTGTGGTAGTTCCTTATTAGACAATATGTCCTGTTTGGGTCACTGGAAGCTGCACCTGTACATGTAAGAAAATGTGGAAGTCTATTTTCACATCTGTGCTGTGATTACCTAAATACATTGCTTCGCCCAGTACCACATCTTGCAACACCACATTAGTTAACATTTTAATCTGATGTAGGCTATATGCACATGAAACAAGTGAAGTACACAAATTGTTCAAGGGTCGAAGGCGTAGGAATGCCTAAAAAGCTGTGACTCTAAGCATATGTCTGTATACAAAGATGACTACTCTGTTTCAGAGCACTTGGACAAGCACAAAAACCCCAGCAAGTAAATGAAAATAAGCCAGTCTACAATTACTACACATCCCCCTCTCAGCCAGGTGTTAAGGCTACCTCAGCCTGAGGCAGGGAGTGCATGCACATTGAAAAATGGGAGAGTCCTGAACTGGAGAGTTAAATGTTTTGTATAGAAACAAATAAAAGAGATAAGAGAGAGGGAAATAGGCGAAATAGTGCTGCCAAGAGAGTAAGGTTCATAGGGCACAGGTGAGCCATGTCACACTGACAGAGGAATAAGTGCCCCAAACCCACATCTTTCAAAATCAAGCTTTCCATCATCACAGCCTAAGGTACGAGAGGCCTCGGGCACAGCCCGAGCACAGCCTGAGCACAGCACAGCTTGGCACAGCCATGCACTGTGAGTAGTAGGACAGACCACTAATGCTGCAGTCAGGCTTCAGGTCCAGGGAGCAAAGCAAAACAAGGCATCTTTGACAAGAGATGCCTTCTGTGACCTGCAATGCACTAGCATGTGCTCTGCTGTCCCTTGCTGGATGAGAATTCCTGGAAACCTGTCTCTGTCTCACACTCACCTCCCTTCCCACCTGTGACCTGTGGGGAATCCCGTTACCCACCCAGGGAGTGGCAATGATTTAGGAAGCCGGGCAGCTTTCAGGACCAATTCGTTTTACATTTACAGGAAAGTCTTGCTTTGCAGTCTTGCCATACACACATGCCTGCATCATGGAGAGTAGTAAGGTCTAAGGACTGAAACAATGAACAAATTAACTTCACTTCAATTTAAGAGTTAGAAATCAACCACTAGTAAGATGTCAGTTCATAAAATACCTGTAGTTGGTCATTGTACATGACATTGGAAACAGAAATAAGTGTTTCATCTAAAATTCCTGGCCATAACATCACATTTCAAGAACACTCTCATAGATGATCTCACATCTGTGTAGCTATGTGTGTCAGCCCATCTCTGTAGGCAGTGTAGGCTAATCTCACCCTGTTAAATGTCTGAGTTCTGATTCTGTACAGGAAAGGGAAGTAATGTCAAAGTCAGTCTATTATGAATCCTCCCGTTATCCTAATCTCTGCATACTTAGTGCTTTCAAGGCTTGTGAAGATCTGCTACTTTAAGTTTCTATTCTATGAAAGTGTGACTCACTTCCTACTTGGTGTCACTCTTCATCCTCCTGTCTCCTCTGCATACATTTAACCTTAGGACAGCTTCTTCTCTCAATCCTGAATACTTTTGCTTCTGTTTTGTTACTGAAGTAAATTATTCACTCTCTTTCTTGTTGTGTATTTTGCTTTTCTTTTTACAATGTCCCACGTTGTAACCTGGACCCTGCTGGTCACATCATGTTCCACAGCTGATGTTGATGATTTTCTAGAATGCCCAAGGCTTGCAACCCTTTATATCAAGTGTATTGCCTTTCTTGTATCTACTAATATAACCAAATATTCTCTCTCGTCTCTGGTGTCCTCTGTGCATGTGGACTTCCCCTCTTAGCCACTAACATTTGCTGCCCTCATGCACTCAGACAAAGGTTTCTCTGGATATTACATTAATTTTCTCCATGATTTTCATTAGTATTTCCTTAATCTTCATCCTGTTCTGACACCTTTGTGACTCGTTGGTGGGTGTCCCCACTCCATTTTAGTGTTGATGCCTTCAGAAACTTCACTGACCGACAGATGTTTAAACATCAATTCTCAACTGGTCTCAGGCACCACATCAGCACCAGCTCCTGGAATTTCATCAGCTCCAGGGGACTATGCTACTTCTGAAGCACCTGCAATTAAAATAAGGGGTTATGGATAAAACTTATTCATATTCAAAATCTAGCTCTTGTGAGAGGCACAGGTCCATTCACAAACCCGCTAAATCCCATGCCAGGTCTTCAGTCCCCTCTGTCATACGTAAAAGTATGGCATGGAAATCAAGCCTCTTCCCCCTCATGAATTCAGTAGCAGTCGTATATCTGAAATGTGACCTTCATGGGTGTGGGCCAGAAATAATTGATGCATTCACTGACAGAGACATATGGAAACCAACCCATTTGATGTATCTGGCACTGCTGTGTTTGTGGGTGGCCATTTACAAACACTACAGTGTTTTTATCTACAAAAAACCCTTCCAGGTTTTAGCTAAATCAGAAAAGATTGGAAAAGAGGGGTTTTTTGTTTCCACTAAACACATCTGTCTGCTCGTCTATATACACTCATGCAGAAATTTCCAGTCACTCAAGTCTCCAGGGTGTTTGAAAATGTCTGAAGTCTCTTTAAAGAGCAGATTAGCATGTATCCTAAAAGTTAGACTGTAATACTATTTAACTGCTCTATTTTTCCATTATGGGCCTGTCAGCAGGAATATGTTGCCCTATAGTACATGACAAGTGAAAACGCTAGTAACATTGTTTTTCATAGACAGAAAAAATACCAAAGAAGCAATTTCTTAGCTAAAATGTCACCTGTTAGATGTATGGGGCTCACTATATTTTGTTGCCCTGGTAACGAATGGTGTAAAATGACTCCTTTGCACAGCTCCATCAGAATGATTGCATCCTGTTTTTTCCATCATTTTACAAGAGGCTGTTTTCATTCTCCCTTCCTGACCATATTAAGTGTAAAGAGATTGAATTACTGTGCTGTACCCTCTCCATCCGATGTGGATTTAAGAGTTGATATTGATGTACTGAGAACTGCGTTCTTCTTCAAGAAAAAAAAGCTACAAATTATAATGAATTTGACTTTTATGTATCGACCGCTCAAGTAGTGAAGTAGTGTTTCTGCACCCAGGGGATAGACATGGCATGATCAGCATTTTTCACTTGAACGAATCCAATTGATAAAGCAATATACTCAGTGTCACTTTGCTTGATCTCCAGGTTTAACAATAGTCATGCTAAAAGTAGATACATTACTCCATAAATTTTACTCATAAAAAATGTGCTAGCCATTGCTTTATACAGCTGCAGTCTTTCCAACTTTTCACTGAGCAGGGCAGAAAAAGACAAACAGAAATATTGTGCCAAGAGCATGCAAGTGTGGGCAAGTGACTGACAAGTATTGGAAATACTTACATATTTACAGCTAGAAAACCAAATTCAGCACTGTTAGGTGGGTGGTGATTGGGTCTTCTCTTGGTGGATGTGCACCTTGAGACCAAATGCCACCGTGTTCACACTGAGGCTGCATTTCTGGACAGCTGAGGAACCAAGCAAAGTGTCATTACATGACGTCATTACATGAAGGGTACACAGGAACATTTTGAACATTTCTGAACATTATGGCAACCTTTGGCCAGTGCTTGATCTTCATTCATATATAAACAATTATTGCATGGGTTGCTAGATACAAATGCAATAATGCCACATTACCACACTTAAAGAGAATGATATGTCATTCACCCATTTTACAGAGAATTAAAAGCACAAAGAAGATTACTAGCAATGTAACTTTTTATAATTAAATAAAAGCTATGAAATATCATAATTAAAATCTTAATGACTAAACTTTTCATGTTAAAGATTGCCTTTTTGTAAGATAAGCAATATCTTTAAAAAAAAACCTGTTTAATCCTGTGTATGTAGTTGAATTTTTTTATGCAGAATATATTTTCTCTGTGAAGTAATATTTCATTTAGAATTACAGTCCAGGAAAAAGATGAAGGGAAAGAAGGTGAATGTTTAGTGAGTCTCTAAAAGTTGTCTGTGACCTTAAAATAGGCCATGCTGTCTCTTTTTTCTTCCTCCTCTGAAAACTGTGCATCAAAGACAGCAGACTCCACCTGGTGAAGTTAAATGGGTTACCATAACAGGGTTAGCAGTCAGACCTGCATAGACTGTGGTCTCTGAACCTGTTGCCTGGCTGTACGTGCACTTGCTTGTTATCACACGATTCAGCAGAGCCTTGAATGCCCAGGAAAAAACAGATGAAGGGCAGGTGAAGAATCCCGTTTGCTTAGCAAAGATGGACTAATAATAATAATAACTATAATAGTAATAATAGTTTCCTAAGAACTAACAATGACACAACATGCAGCTTGTGAACAGCTGATGGGGTGTTTGTCTTCATGGTGCACATTGTTCTCTTCAGAAGCTGTATTTGGTACAAAGTGCTGTCATTTATATATTATTTTTTTTTACTGTGCTGTAACGATGGCCTAGAGGATAATCTTCTCTCTTTGGGGGAGCCAGCATAAGAGGTTTTTCATTTTGTGCTCAATCACTGAAACCATTCCTCATCCATATTTTAGGGGAAGGTGAAGGCTGCCACGCATTACTGACCTGTAAAAATATTTCCTTTGCAGGATTACGGCAGCAGGAGGAACTAATAACCATGGAAAGCCCTTTCTGGAGCGCGTCACACCTAGTGGGCTCGGGCAGTGAGCTGAGAAATTTCAGGGTGGCTAGGAGTCCGGGAGGCAGGGCATATGTCAGGGAAAGAAGTGCCGTGAGAGGTTGGAGAAGTGGAAAGACTGGAGGCACAGCAACAAATAAAAACCTGGTCTAATCTCCCTCACCTTTGAGATGTGGCTGCTGTTGCACTCCTGGCTGATAGAAGCTTCTTCTCTGCCTTCTTGGCAGTATTATGAAGGCAGTGATTTATGTTTTGGATTCATGAACTCGCACCAAATTGTATTGCTGTGCTCTTCAGAAGCAAAAAGGCTGACAGCCTCCTTTATGCAGCTGTGGGTTAAATTTCTGATTATCATTTTCCTGGGCTAGCTGGAGAGAATGAGGTGGGGAGAGGGACAGGGGCAGAAAGATATTTTTTTTTGCCGGGTAATTGGATCACCTGCCTACAATCATCTCTGACCTTTGGATAAATAGAGGACTCCACTTTGCTGTGCTCACATGGTCCTTCAGTGCTCGTGAGCATAAATAAGATTCATTTTAAAAAAGGTAAATCCCTCTGTAAGGATAATTAAATGGTGACGAGGAACCCTACTATAACAAAACTCCTCAATAGAAAATGAACTTTGCTTCGTTTATGCATGTGTGTGTGTTTGTATTCATCATACAAACACATTGACAAATGTAATCTTTCTTCACCTCTATTCACTGTGATCCGTCACAGTAAGGCAGTACAATTGTCTTCCTGAAGCCTCAATACTGCTCTCTTCCACCCTTTTCCCCCCTGGAAGGTCATTTTATAACCTTTTTTGACAGTCCTAACAGATCTTATCATAAATCATCCAACACACACACACAGAGGCACAGCACCTAATCAGGATGTTGCTAGCTAATTTAGCCCTGCTGATTTTATATAACTGGATAGAATTTTATGATACCCTGTGATTGTAAATATGTCTGCTCTCATTCACAGGCTGGGAAGGCTGGAGGGCCATTACTTCTTAATTGAGTAATTTCTTTTTAAATCTCTGCAGGCTGGGTTGCTGCTTCCGCAGTGACTGGGCCAGGGCATTGATCTCAGCCCTTGCCTGGCTCCAGAAAATTCTGGGGATATGTTTTCCACCTGTTTCTGGCATTTTTGATTTTCAATGGGCCTAAAAGGCCACAACTGGTTTTTTGGCAGTCTACAGTGTGGGAGTGGGGAGAGTAGCCTGGAATCAGGTAACACATGCATGTTTAGATAAACAGAGCATGCAACTATGTCCTGTGGGCCAAGGAATCAGGGTAGACCAAGCACTCTAGGTGGAGAAATTAATGGAGAACATTTGCCAGGGAAGATGTTTGGAGTTATCTTCATGTTTTACCACTTACAGACCTTATGAAAAGACTGAATTCAGCTTTCTGTAATGGAAGGACAATAACTATGGACTTGCATTCCTCTAAATTAGTAATATTGCCTTTAGAGAGATGTAGTAAACAAAAAATCTAGTTATGTATTTATGTACGTGCATACATGCACATTTGTCTATCCATTTTCTTATACATATTTTTCTTTTAATTTATGTTTGGATGTATTTAAGAAATGTTTGTCCAGAAAAGAACAGAAAAAACATGGTTTGCTATGTCTGAGGTAATTGTTACAGAAAATGTTTTATTGACATTTCTATGCTGAACACTGGTTCTGTAAAATTTTTTTTTGCTCCAAGTATAGTTGGGCAATGGTAGGAAGGCTACCCATGAACTACACAGTATGGTTCTTCTTTTAATTCATATACTTCTGGATTAAATTTATGCCAGCCTAACAGCAGCTGCTGTCACTTGTTCCAGCAGGTTTTATTGGTCTTCTCAGTCCAATTTCAGCTAGCAAAGGAAATGCTTTCCTCCAAAATGCAGCCATCACAGTTTGCACTTCAGACTAAGGGGCTAAAGAACAACTGGCAGCAGTAGCCTGATGAACATCGCTCTGTGATGTGGTGCCTCAGAGGGGAAGAGGTACATCAGTGGGTCAGAACTGGGGAAAATGCCATGAATCGATTTCATGGGCAATAAGAAGCCAAGCTTCTCCAGTTGATACCTGTCACTACAATTAAATTCCTTTATTTTGTTTAAATGTTGATTTGAAGAAAAAAAAAGCCACAAAAAAACCCCTAACTCAAATGTGTGGTTATTAACTATTTTAGATTACATGACAAATTCTATCTTGAATGCTTCAGGCTGCACAGTGACAGTGCCAAAAGATGAGCAAGTGAGTGCCTGCACTGTTTTTGTAAGGAGAAAAAAGACCAGGGAGTGGAAAATCATGGGGTGTGATTCCCACAACCACTGAATCTACTCAGTAAATTATTTTTTCTTTAAAAAGAGGCAGCAATCAGTGCTGATTGAAATACCTTTGAATGCAGTTATAATGAAATTCCATTTCTCACCCATACCAGAGTTGCAGCCATTGTTGGTAATGGTCTCCTTCAGAGCAATACAGTCATTGCTGCCTTGTGAGGTACCATGGGAAGCAGAGGCAGGCGATCCCTGAATACAATTTAACAGTAAGAGTTTACTGTAGAGTTATGCCCAGGGCTTGTCTGCCTGCTTTCTGGATCTGTCCTGAGGAAAAGAGAATAAGGTACGCATATTCTGCGGGAACGATAAAGAATATTTTTATTTCCAAAATGGCAATTTGGGTAATTGTACTTTACTGTCCAGATCCCTAGTATGGTACTGTGTACATATAGTGGTCCATTGTTTTAGATGTTGATTATGCTGGATTGTAACTTGTTTTGTGGCAGGTCAAATCAAGCCTGGTTTTCTATGACATTATATAAGACAACCCTGTGGCTGAATCAGAAAAACTGGTGCTTTGGAGGAACAGAGTGAGAAGCAGACGTGGTGCTCTAATCACTCAAAATAATTTCTTTCCATTCAGTGCTGCTATTGACCTGCATTAAGTAACAGGTGCTTTTTGTTGTTATTGGATAGGATGAAAAAAATAAGGTCCTTTCCTTATTTAGCTTCAGTTTGAAGGTTATTGCTGCCAGTAGTGTTTTTTAGTTTCCAATATGATTAGAAACACAAAAGAGCTTTGGATGACACACAGTGAAAGGGTATATCTGGCTGTCATGTTTTCAGCCCTGACAATATGAAGTGCTTCCTGCATCAGCTCTGAGGTTCACTCCTCCCTATTATTTTTGTAAAGAGGTTTATATGAACCAGTGATCTTTTGTCTCCCTCCAAATCCAGTGCCTAAAGAATGAAAATATCCCAAAAAAAGAGGTGTCTTTTCGTAGTAATTCTTTCCAACCAGCAGTGCGTGCATTTCGGCCTTGTAAAACATTCTTCACAATCTTCCTCTCTGCTTTAAATCGTGGCTTCCTGACGGATTCTGATGGTACTGGAGCATCCTGCCCAGCTGCAGGCACTTGGACTCCGTAGCAGGCTGCTCTGTGTCCCAACGAGCTGCAGGGAAAGGGCACATGATTGCAAAACTTGGGATATGGCAAAAATTAACACCCGTGTACCAGCTGCAGAGCACCTCATAAAACAAAGAGACTTCTACACATCCTTGATCCCTGACTGCTTTGCCTGCTACAGTGGCCTAAAAAGGTCCAACACTAGTAAGGCTAGGGCAATTTTTCAGTTGTTCTTAGTGGGATGGAAACAGGTGGATTCATGCCATCTAGCCTTAAACAGCAATGGGGTGGATGCCCACAACCCAGAGAGTCATGGCTATGTATGCAGTGGGAAGGAAAAGGTGTTTATTTGAGACTACCTAATTTTAGTGAAGGCTGAAATAGGTCAGAGAGGTTGCTCCTTATACTTGTCACCTTCTCTATAGGGACGGCAAAAGAAGTCCAGAGAACTACGCCTGGTGTATACACAGACTTGGCAAACATCTAGAGTTACTCAGATGAATCCACTGAGGTTCTTGTTGAGTGGTTTCAGCTAAAATCAACCAGAATAACATGGCAGAAACTTACCTTGACAATGCGTTGCTCTAAGAGCTGTCAGAGCAAATTAGCAGTGGGAGAAAACCTTTTCATAGCACTAGTGTCCTGTCTAAAATATTGTATGCCTTAAAAAGCCACAACTTAAAACAATAAAGGCCAAACCAAAACTCTTGTACTGGCACATGCATATTTTAAGCTAGTGCTGCTAGAGGATGATTTGACCATACAAGCCTAAGTAATTCTGACAGACAAGCCAGGAAAACGAAGAGTTTCCTGACCAACTTCAGAAAATATCTCAGCAACATCTTTATATTGTAGTGGTATTTTGGTTTTCCATTTGAGTAGAAGGAGGGAAATATGTTTAAATGATGTGCATTAATGAATGTGCCTGCATATTCAGCGATTGTCCCCTGTGCATTTCAGTAACAACATTTAAAGACAGCTCCAAGGTCCTTCGTTTTTGTTTATGAGACAATGTTCTGCTTGACCTTGGAGAAATGCAAAAAACAAGCTGAAGGCTAGACCCTGAAACAATTTCAAACCAGAAAGAAATCACACATTTCTAATAGTGAAGGTGATTAATTCTTTTGCCAAAACACAAGTTGTGCTTCAGTTAGATAGAAATTAATGGGTTATAGCTAGATGACGTTTTCAAGTGTGTGATATACAGGAGGTGACATGATCTAGCTGTGTTTTCTCAGAGATGTAAAACTAGCTATTGAGGTACAACCTGTGAGAAAATTTTGTACTTCTTTCTTTGGCCTCCTTCTTCCCTGTTCACAATGTCTTACAAAACATTGTCTCCCACATTTTACAATAATGGATTTATCATCTGATTCTGCTCCCATGGCAGCACAACAGTTGGAAGTGGGTGACATTTCTTTTCTACATGCTTTCTTCAAGAATCTTGCCACATGCCAGTCCTATTTGATGATTTTGCCAAATTGCCTGTTAGCACTTGTTGGCTTTCATAATACTGAATCAGAGCTTCTAGAAGGAGTGCATTGTTTCTCAGCACAGATCATTTCCCGAGACATTTAGCCAACAAAGTTTAGGATATAAGTGGGTAGAAACCTACTGGCTGCTCCCCATTACTCTGTGATGTTTCATTAATCATGCAAGGATGATTGCAATTTTTGTGCCTTGTAGTGTTCAACTCCTGCATTGTTTTAAAATCTAAGTGATCCAGAATTCAGGTGCCAGGGATGAATTTCCCACAAAAGAAGGGGAAATAATGGAGCTGCACAGCAGAGCACTGTGTTTGATTTCTTTGTGCTAGGTGAGGAAAATGGCAGCTCATTTATTGATGAAAAATGTCAGAGGCACAATGGACATCAGAATGTGGGACTATCTGCCTTCTGCTCTCAGACTCAAACTGGGGAGATCATAAGAACAGCACTGAGAGACAGAATTGAGTAACAGCACTTGAAAATAAGTAGTTCTTGAGACATCCTGTTAATGAATTTTCTGGAACATTTATTTCAAGTCTTTGAAGAAGTCACCTTCTTTGCTTTACAATTTTGAAAGAGATTTAAAGAGCTATTTGATTTATAGTTGGCCTTAATGAAGGTTATACCATATTTTCCCACAATAACCAAGAAAGGAGAGAAAGCCTGTGAGGTGCACTTTCTGGAGTAAGGTCTTCCATCAAGATGGCAGAATTTGCATTTCCCTTACTGGACAGATTTGCATTTAATGTCTTCAAAAGATGAGGGCCGCCTTCACAAAGAACTCTTTCTTCTGTAATGGCTTTGTGCCTTCTTTTTCCCAGTTCTCCATCCATAGGGAAGAGATTCCACACCTACCTTTTCCCAGATACCTGTCTGAAAATGGTGAAGGTGAAAAAGGGGACCACCATTTCCAGTTTCTCATGGAGTCTATCCTTCCCCGCATGTGGCTCCAGCCCAGTGAAAACACTGCAAGAACGTGTATGCTAGATGTCACTGAGCTGCCTATTTTGTTTGCCAGGAGCTAAGTCTGTGTTTCAAGTGTCCCTCTCTGTGCAGATCTGAAGATGCAGTCTGGTCCTGAATCTCTAGCTAGTCAGAATACAATTCTTCAAATTAATTGATCTCATTTCCTGCCAGGCTTCTGTGCTTATTAGCCAATGTGATGCCAGCTGTAGTTCCTTAAGTACATCAGAAACAAAGGGCTATTATTTCTGGCTAAATTCCAGAAGGCTTATTACCTTCTGCTTCTTTTAAAATTCCCTCTGCAATTATGCTGGATAACATTATTTGTCTTTTTTTTTTTTCTTCCCTGTACTGTTTTTTGTGTAGCTGTGCTCTGTGTGTCATCTTCCATGCAAGAAGCAGCTGCATTTCAGTAACAAAGAAAGTAATCTCTCAGAATATAGTAATCTCTGTATTCTGTGGGGATTTATAGTATTTTTAAAATAATTTTGAGTTTTGCCATTGATGTAGTCAGGATTATGATAACTTATGTATAATCAGTCTATAAGGCCTGCCCCACATTTTTGACTGCTTAGATGAAAGGTGCTGTATAAATGTCATTAGATGCAAAAGGTGCTTCTAGGGGTGGATGTGTAAGACATTTAGAGGAGCGAGCCTTTTAGATGAAAGTAGCAACCAGTCTCTTAGATGACAAATTAACTTCTCTGACAAGAACTGGTGGTCAGTACAGTGTGTCCCAAGAGATGTCTCTCCCTTGCAACAGATGGATTTGTTTCCCCTATTAAAAGATATTTTAAAGTAAAATATGATATAATGCCTGAATTAGATTTTACAAGAATGAGGCACACCACGAGTAATCATATTGCTTCAGGCATGATGGATGCTGCTTTGTGCGACATTATATTCTTGAGCTTCATGGACTGTGTACAGGCACACAATGTAATCTATAATTGAACTAAATCGTGTGAAAGGGTTTTTTACAAGGCTAATATAGTAATGAGTATAAAGTAGGAGTTTGCTGAAAAAAAACCTCAGCATAGAAGTATATTTCTTGAATTTCTGGTGGCTGAAGGATAAAAAAGGGAGGGGAGGAAGCCTCGTTAAATGTGTTTTTAAGGTGGGTAATGTTCCCTCACCCCTTCCTTCAGACAATTTCCATGCATCCAGCCTGTAGTTTATACAGTTGAGGTGCCTGAGGTTGAACGGGCCGAGTGAGTGTTCAGGCGACAGCAGAGGGCAGTGCAGAGCTAAGGCTGGAACCGCAACCTCAGCCCTGGCAGTAAATTTTCCTTGTTATTAAATAAAATCATAGGGCTAATTTAGCCTCAGAGGAAATTAAACTGCTAATTACATGTATATAAACCACTGAAAATGGGCCTGGTTGTTGCACACAGAAAAAAAAAAGAAAAAATCAAAATCGCCCAACTTTGTTTCTTGTATTTTAAATATGTAATTATGGTAACGGGAAGGACTTGCAGGAGATTTTGTAAGGGTTTTATGCATGTGCGTGCCTCTGTGTGTGTGTTGTGCCTCTGTGTATGTGGGCATGCATGTGTTTATAAGATTGTGTGTCTGTATGAGAGTGTAATCTAACCATTTCCACAGCCCATCTCCTGCTGAGTAAACAATAGTGCTTTTTTTCTCTTTCATTTATCCAAGCCAATGTCTTTATAAATGCTGGATAATATGCCCTTGGGTAACATAAGGGCAAAGCTCTAATTGAATCAGGTCAAGACTCCACACATTATCTCTGATAGCACTTTTAAAAATGTAGCTTCCTCTGTCAGATCATCTTGCCTCTGAATCACTCTATTGGAGGTAATTCTGATGTTAAGAAATTAGCATTGGGGATCTCATAAATACACAGTTGCAAGAATTATTGCTTGGTGATGTCAAGCTTGCACTGATCTGTTAATCTGGTTGTTAAAAAACATCTCAGCAAGATCAACGGATGTCTTATGACTTATAAATGTGCCTAAGCTATAAAGAAGGATAAACATCTAGTGATTTAGATCACTCGAAAGTCTTCAGTACCATGAAACGCATGTTCCCTCTGTAAATCTGTTCTTTTAAGACAATTGAAACCTGAGCCCGAACCACAGTCCAAAGGACCAAGACAGATAATGTTTTTATTGCATGCCACAGACTTAGCAGCCTGCACGGCTAAAAGGTTAGACATTAAAACATAATTGGGCACCCACCCATGCATCAGCATTATGGAGCTTTGTTGATTGGCACCTGCTTCCAAACAAAATGATTGGGGGTATCCGGCCCTTACAAAGGCAGAGGGCCTCTAGCACTGAAGTTCTCATTTTGCTGTATGCTCCCATTAATGCCTCTGACAGTTTCATGCCTGAAAAGATCTGCAGTTTATACCTACAGGCAGAGCTGAAGAGACACACTGAAAATGTTTAAAACCATGGAAATACACTGTGTTTTGGTAGACTAACCAAGGCATTCCTTGGACACTCCCCCTGTGCAGTGCAGTAATGCTAAAAACAAGAGACGAATCCCATCAGCACCATAAGATTGTCAGGGTTATTTCTTAGGTTAAAAGATTAACATTTAACACTCTTTTGCTCTCAGGATGAGACATTTTGTAATCTGAGAAAGCGAAAATTTGACATGTGCCCAGACTGAATTCTGGAGGTATATCTCTCACTTATATATATTTTTCAGTTTATTCTTCTAAGTCTTTTAAAGGTTTTTTGAAAAGATAATAATGATCCATTTTACTTATCCATCAAGAGCTTTGAACTGAAAGCTTTTTTCCTGAGTATATAGTTAGAGCATTAAGGGCAGTATGGGTAGACCAGCCAATCAGAGTAATGAGTCTCCACTGCTTGAGAAAGCGAGATTAATCTAAATCAAATACTTTCCACTATGGCAATTTTAACTAATTCCCTCATGAAAGTACAAGAGATATGTGAAACCCCTACAGTCAGCATAAACCTCCTGGTAGGGCTAGACAGGTAATACCTTTTAAGCTTGTTAATGTCTTATCCTGCTGGTTTCTACAACTGACTCAAAGAATAGCTGAGTACTTCTCAACCTGTCATTACAGAGGAAAGCAACTTCCAGCATGGAGATGGAAGGGGCAATGCTGTGTTTTATATATCATGGCTTGATAATATTTATATGGCTACTGCTGTCTGGACTGGTGTAATTAATGCCCTTATTAGTTTTCCCAATGCATTTGTAATATGCAGACAGAAATATTCAGGTAGAAAATTCTCTCAAAAGGAGAGGCTTATTTATTTATTCATCTGTCAGTCAAAGGTTTCTGGTGGAACTGCCTAGGCTACATGTGGGGAGGTCTCTTCTCAAAGGGGTCCATAGGCACATCTGGCCTACGGAGTAATGGGTGTCGCATATGAAGAAGGAAGTGCTGCCTTGCAAGATGGGGTACTTGAGCTGCAGCTCCTTCTATTTTTGCTGGAGGGGCAACTTCTATCTGGCTATTTAAATCCTTTGCAGTAACAAAATGCATGCTTTGGCATTGTTTTCACAATCATAGTATTTTATGACCTCTCTGCACCAGAGTCTCAGTAGTTGTGCAACCACAACAGGAGAGCTATACTGATTTACAACATCTGAGAATCTGTCATTTTCCTCTCTAAGGTTCCCTGATCAGTGTTAAATGAAGATTCATATAGAAAACCAGTATTATTAACACATTGAAAAGTCTTTGCAAATCTGAACATTGCAAATGAGGGAACAGGAAAGACAAAAGGTTAAGTAATATATTCAGAACCATAGTGAGAAAAATTAAGAGTATACCTTTGATCTCATGGTTTTCCTCTTCCAGAAATAGTCAGCCAGAATGCCTGCCCAGAAGAAAAGCAGCATAGGGCATCCGACAAACACAGAAGGTGCCACTTTCACTTAGAAATTGCACCCATTTCCCTTCTCATTTGTGGCTGCTTACTCAGTTTGCGTCCAGTCCTACCACAACAGAACAACTCCCTGGTGACTGCAGCTCTTCTGATGCTGCCACTGGGTCCCTCTAATAATAAAAGCTGCTGGGGTAACATATAAAGCCACAAATGCTTGTGTGCATTTAATTTTTTATTTCTTCTAGTTTGAAAGGGGGGAAAGTGCTTACCAAGAAGTGAAATATTTGCTCCTATTAGCAATGGATGATTTTATCCCCAGGTTCTCTAGTTACGGTTTTTTTGATTACAGGGGTAACTGGAGTAGAGCATTATAGAATTGTTGTTGTTTTTCTTACTGCTTTTGTTAGAGACAATGTCTCATGCTCCAAAAGAAACTCTGTTACAGACACTTTGATAATAATAGTACAGAACTTCTTTGCTAAAAGAAAAGGTATTATTAAGCACCTAGCAATTTAGCACAGTAAACTCTCAACTACTGGATATTGTATCAGTGTTCTTGCAGAAGAGAGGATTTAGCCATCAAATTGTAAGAGATTTTTTTAGTCTCTATCAACCAGCCTGACTCTTGCAAATGTGTGAAATAAATGGCTCCTTTACTCTTGGAGGCCATGACTAGACAGTACATACAGTGGGAACAATTTTAAGACTAACCTATTGAAAGAGAGATATATATTCCAACTCTATTAAGAATTCATACCTTATCTCCTTCCTTACTGAGTGAAACTATTTGTAAATTCACTGTGAACATATAAGTGCTGTTTAAATACCACATGTGCACCATCAGTTTCTCTCTTTGCCTTACAATGCTTCCAGGTGTAGTCTGCTTAAAATGCAGCCATGTTATACTTTTGAAGCACATTTAAACCAGGAGTTAAAAGCTATAAACAAGATGGTTTACTTCAACAACAAAAAATCTGAAGTTTACAGGAAAAGAAGGGTATAAATGACTGGGTCTTGAAAATCTTCAGAACAGTAATTCTCTGTTGTTTACTTGGGCAACCTATATTTTTGCATAACAAACTCCTTGGACCCAGCATATTATTTTCTGTAAGTATTTTGGGATCTGGTCTCAGAGGTCATCCAAAATGGACCAAATCCTTCTGTCTGACATTTTGGTCACAGTCTGTTATGAAATACCTCAGATAATCAGTAAAAAATTCTTCCTCCCAGCACCCTGGCGCACTGACACAACAGTTTACTGCCATGGTTTTACCTGAGAGCCGTCTCAGGTGGAGCTGCCATCTTCACTTCACACACCTCACCTATGTCGTGGTATCAACCTCCTATGCTAGCTGAAGTGAACTATTATTTAGGAGACCATAACACCTTATAAATGGCCCGTTCAGTAAAAGGCTGAAATATGTTCCTCCAAACTATGGGCAAATCACTACACTGGAGAGAAGGACTAGGGCAAATTCATGTGTATTTCATTTCAGTAAGAAACACAGGAATAAAAATTAGGTGAATCCAAGTGGGAAAAAAAGATAATTTAATGTAAGAGGATATCTCCTTCTACATGTCAGACAATATAGTAGGGTAAGAGAAAAAAAGGTCACAAAATTATGCTTGATTATGTCTTTTCATATAGGCACTGCTTATTTATGCTATTAGACTTCAAGTAACTTTGCTAATGGAGAAAACAAGCTGAGGAAATAGTTCATCGTAGAAGCTGCAGAAACTAATGTATATAAGGTCTGTTGCCAAGAAAATAATTTTCATTTTTAATCACAGAATTCAGGGTAAGTCAGAGCAAATGTAGACAATCCAAAGGGCTATTGAAAAGATTAGTTTAGTAGAAATATGTCAAGATAAATGTAATGTTCTTGCGAAAAGCCTACACTTAAGGAGAATAAAGATCTCCTGATATAACTGAAGTATTGCAAACATCTTTTCTGCCAAAAGGAGATTTGAAAAGAAAGTTGCGTTGCTTACAGCAGTATTCTTATAATCAGAATATTTTTAAAAAATATGAAATATTACATCTTCCTATGGTACCAGTAACAATCATCAACAAGCCCTATTTGTAACATGGCATATAAAGGCGACATGGCTTTCCTGATGAGTCCTCCAGATTATTCATTCTTCAGGCAGCGTAGAAAACCTTCTCTTGGCACACGTGTCCACAGTTTACCCAACCTGTATAAACTGTGTTCAAATTCTGAAGATTTTAACACTAAGACATGAGAAACAGACTGAGAAATTCAAGTCCATTAGAGTAAATATAGGTCTTCAATGAAATACATATCCTTTGCCTCTTTCATCTGCCTATAAACTATTTCCTGGTCAGGATTAGATCTTTGCCAGTTGGAAAACTCAGGAAGAAAGTTTTCTTATTTTATTTTTTTTAATTTGTTTTCAAACTCCTAAACTTGCTTTGTGTCTATGATTTTTCTGAAGTTTTATTGTATCCAAGATGACAAGAGCATTGCTGACCTGGAGTTTCATGTCTTATTAGGCTCCCAATGTGAAATCTCCACTTTACTGTGCTAGGTTAGATCATTCCTGGAGACTGTTCCTGGCTGGTGAACCCTGGGCCCACATACAGACACTGGCCCTGGATCGTATATTCCCAAGCATACATTCTCCTGAAACCTCCTGAGGTTAGGTGACTGTTAAGATTCTGTTTCCTCTCTTCTGGACACGCCTGTCTCCTAAAACAGGAGAAAAGCTCATGTTTGCATGATGGTTATCTTTGATTTCTTCAGTTCTTAAAATTCACCCAAAGACCGAAAATTACACTTGAGTATATTGTTAATTAGGGTTGGCTCATATAAGAACCAGAAAGATCATGTCCTCTTCTGAATCCTTACCAAGTGTACACAGACACAGCCACGTATATTCCAACAGTTATGTAGCAGCCATGGCTTTTGTCCCAAGGGACAATGAAACCAGCTGCCTTGGCTGGCACCCAGTGTAGGACAAAGAGGACAGCTGCCTCCTGTGCCTGCCCCTGCACAAGCCTTGCCTGGAGGCCACAGCTCCCCTATTTCCTGAATATATGACTGCAGAATTAGTTCCTGTTCTCCAGTCACCCTTAAGGCACTGACCCCAGAGAGTATACATGTATTCTACAGTGTGAAAATAAACTCTCGCAGTCAAGCATAAAAATATTTTACTTTTATCAAGTGCAAGCAAACCACCTCGGACTCAACAAAGAATGGTTGGTGGCAATGGCTAAGCCACCCCATGCCCAAAAGTAGTAGACCACTAGACTAAAACAACAGAAGAGAGGATTAAATATTTACATTTAGTCCAATGTTCATTACTTGTAACCTAGTCAAGTTCAGTTCAAACTAATGAAGATGAAAGGTAAGTTTTGCACGTCTTATTTCTTGACAAAAAAAGGGGGAAAAAAAACCACACCCCACCCCCTCCCAAATATTATGGGTCTTAGTTACCATTCCTAACACTGACATTGTCACTCCATTTTACATCCTCAGAGGTCCTTTCTCTGCCTATTTTGATCTCCTTCTTGCCAAGTCAACTGTCTCATGTTGCCCATTGCTGAAGTGGAGGGATTTTATCTTCTCTAAGTTCTCTCCAGACTTAGAAGCTATAGATTAGCTTGGTTGTGTACATTCTGTGACTGAGAGCACTGCAGATACTATTTGTTTTGAAATTTTTTAAGGGGCACATGTAGCATAAACCTATGAGCATACATTCCATGGCAAGTATTTTGATAGGTAATGTAGGCTATAAAGCTCAGGGGATCCTGATGTAATCGCAGTGCTCTTAGCATGCTGTAGGTGGACATCTAAGGTTAATGAAGTCAAGACAATCTAGGGTGGGCATTGTTACTGGGAGGCTGAATATACAGCATAAGAACAGGATCAGTAGAGATGAGTTACAAATCAGTTCAATAAATTCACTTCTAGTTGATTTTAAATGACAAAATTAAGTGGAAAAGATCACTTTAGTGTAAGTTTACCTTCTGAAACCATGGCAGTAAAGTTGTTTTTATTTCTGTCATACACTTCAGATTAAACTTCCTGAATCACAAACTGATGAAAAATAGTATGAAAACAAATTACTGACTACAATGACCACACTATACTTGAGCAGATGGAGAGAAATAAAATACATACATTAAAAAAGGAGTGCACAATTTTTTTTAATTTTTTTTCCCCCCAAAATAGAATAAACATATATTCCTCAGGAACCTACCTAACTGAGATGTGAATTCATTGATTTAGCAGAGAAGAGAAAAGCAAATGTTTCTTTGTTGTTTTTAGTAGGAAGCTCAGTCTCTTTGGAGTGATCCAGAGTTGTAGCAGTTGTTAATAGCTGGAAGAAGTCCTACCCTTTTGTATTCTCACCAGAAGAGAAAAAAGACCTAGGAGGCAGACAAGTGGTGCTACCTGATGAAGGCTGGATGAATGTGAGATCAAGAAGATGAGCTTTCATTCTGTATATTAGGAAAACAATTCTCCATCTCTTGTTCACAGAATATAACTTTTTGTTATTTTCTTTTTTTTTTTTTTTCAGGAAAATTACCTCTTTTTCATGAAAAAGCATGTAATAATTCTTAGTGATCACAGGAGGAAATATATGAGTTATAGTTTATGTTCTTTTGCCATAACCTAGAAAAACTCTATTTTTTAGGGATAGGCCCCTTTTTTTTCTGTGACAAAACCTCTCTCTTCAACTATGGCTTTTCCAGCTTCTCCATTCCTTATCTGTCTGCATTGCTACCTACCCAAGAAATATGGCATTTTGTCTTTAGTTTTTAAGTTACAGAAAATTTGTAGCTAATTTTTTATTGCCAGAACTGTGGTCTAGAGAAATGAATCACTTTTCCTAAGGTTACATGAGATGCCTTTGCCAAAACCGGAAACAAAAATGACAGCTCTTGAGCCTCAGTTCAGCATCTCAACCACAATACAATCATTCCTGCCTCATATAGCATCTGTTAAAGAGCTGTAATTAATTGCTGCAGCAGTTCCCAGCTTACCAAAAGCAATAAATAAATAAACAAAATGCATATTTCCTGAATGACTGAGATCCCAACTTCCAGTCTCGGTGGGTAAATATGACGCACATCACCTTACTCTGTGTAGTTTTATCAGGCATGATTGATTTGATAATAGGTGGGTTTCATTTTAATATCTGTGACAATGGAGGGAGAGGGGAATAAGACAGTGGTACAGTATATCAGGTATTTAACAAAGACAGCCTGAAAATCAATAATAATCCTTCACTGGTGGCTGAAATTTTCAGACAACTTAAGCAGACGAATGGCCCATAATGTCACTCAGTAGTATTAGTCTATTCATAGGCTCACTCTTCCAGTAAATGAGAACTGTTGTTGATTAAAAATCCATTCTAGGGATGCTCACCAAGATATTAAGTAGATCTCATCTTCCCGGTGGATTGAAAGTATTTATCTTTTGCTTTTTTTCAGCCTTTATTCTGCACTATCTGTCTACTACAGGGGTTACCTAGTATGAAATTCTGCATGCCATGTCCCACTGCCCCCATGTGGCCATCGGTCTCCACAGGATGACTGTCCCCATGCCAAGTCTTCCTCCTATCACAAGCAAGGCAGCATTTTGAAAAACCATTTAAGGTATGTAGGTGGCCCACATGATAGTATCTCATGTTCCTGAATGAAATTCTTACCTGTGAGACCCAGTGAGGTAAAATCCAAACATTTTCATCCTTTCCATGGGACAAATTGATGCACAGAGTTGCAGTGGAACTTGTTCAAACCATCCCATAGGACCTAAAATGGGGCCAGGATTGAAACTGTAATCCTCTGTCTTAAACCAATGCCATTATCATTGCATAGGCTGTAAAATCTAACCATCTGCGAAACCCTCATCATCAGAATATCCCATATCCTTTATTGGAAGAGAAAGGAAGCGAAAAAAAAAAAGAAAAAAATGTTTAGATGGCTAGCAAGAACGAGGTACAAGGCTTTCAGAGCAATTGGAGCAAGATATTATGCTGGGGTAAAAATGCACACTGACAACAGACAATTAAAAGCGAAATGTGTACTTCGCTTAACTACCACAGTAGATTTTCAACTAGTAAATAAAATGGCATATGGCAGTGGGGAAGTTAATCCGCATAGATTGTGAGAAATGGTTTTTTTTCATGGGAAGCTTCAAAACCAATTGATTATTAAAAAAATATTTATTTTCAATGTGTACTAGAGAAAAAAATAAAAAAGGAACTCAGTCTTCTTTCCAATGAATCATATATATACCTTTTTACTAGGAGAAATATCCATCTTAAATTTAAGTTGAAAATATCAACCAGGTAATCTGTTTTCCTCTTCTAGTGATAATTCAAGGTGCTTTCCTTCTTTAAGCATAGTTTTTAGTTTTTTGTTCTTTTGTTTTTAAATCGGAATATGATAATATAAGATACAGACGGAATTGCCAAATTTTGACGAGCTTTACCAATTTTGAACAAGTTCCTCACCCAGGTTCATGATATCCTGGAATTATTAGAGCCATGAGCATTTCACAAGATGAAATCCACTCCTGAAGAGATCATTAAGTCCTTTGTCTCTCAAGGGCATATAAACCATGTGTATTTTCATTAGCTGCATATAGTCCTTTTGATTTCAGTTAGATTGCTTGCATAAATAAAGTTAGACAGAGCTGTGAATTTTTGAAGATCAGGACCACTGGGGAAAAGACACAGTGTGTAGAATGCAATGGGAAACTTAAAATGAGGTGAAGGTGAGGATGGCATGTAATGACAATAGGTGGCTATGTGCTCCAGTTATGGACTAGTAGGTAGCAAGTTTTATCTTTCCTCCAATAAATAAGTAATCATCGATGTTTTCGTTCCTGGCAGTATTACTATTATCATTCAGGAACTCACTGAATAGAGTATCCTCCAGAGTAGGTTCTTGAGAGCTGCTGTACGAGTGAAGTATAAAACTCCACAAAGACAGATAAAGAGACAGAAGAATGAAGTACTATGATGATGTCTGTAAATTGCACTGAAAGCAGGGATTGGTTAATGTAATTTGGATTGTTTCATATTTAATTAACTAACAGTTGATTGAAAAATTCTGCCTGAGGTAAATTAGTACTGGGTATTCAACATCTCCAGTAACCTGACTGCTTTTAGAATGTCCTTATCTGACTGAAATCAGGAAAAAAGTAATACTTTTTGTTTTTTTTTTTTCCTGACAATGCTAGTTATTGATCACAATTCATTATGAATTTTTTCTATTGTTCACATTTACGTGTCCACCTCCAATGTCAATTTCCCAGTTTCTCTTGTGATTTATCAATAGCAGCTGCCAGCCAGGAGGTTATTATAGTTCAAGTGGAATTAATGTGGCAAAGGTAGTCTATGGGCTCAATGAACAGAAAGATAGGATTGACTTATTACCCAGGAGATGGTGGTCTCACCCCCACGCAATGAATTCAGAATCAAGTTGCTCTGACAGCAAAAGACCAGATTAGCGCTACCTCTATTTTTTCTATCAACTCTAAACCTTTCACAAACAATACATCCAGTATTACTGACTCAGGGGGAAAACAAAAAAGAGGCTTCAGCTGTTCATTGACCTGACCTCATCGTGTATAGAACAGGGTAGGAAAAAGACACTTATAACAGCAGTATATTAAAAATGAAGCCTGCTGAAAGAAGTGTTGAAACAGGTCAGATGTTTAGCAAACCATCAGTTTATCATTTTTAGCTATATTCGGAGGCTGGAGCAAAATATAGATTGGCCAGTACAAGAATTTTTAAATAAACAGAGCATGTCAAGCTCTAGTAAATGAGTGTTTGAACTGCAAAAGGAATCAGTGTAGTTTCACTTAGTTTAATTTGGTTGGTTGGAATTCCCAATTTTGAAAGGTGGTAAAAAAGCAGGGGTGTTTTCTGGTACAAATATCAGCAGTTTTTAGCCTTTCTAAATGGAAGGGGGTCCATGGCTCTTAATAAATTTAAACAGGGCAGCTGCTCACAAGGGCCAAGTTGTATTCTCACCTCTTTGTTAGGTGGGGTGAGAGGGGTACTGGAGAACCTGGGTGCCTTCCTTTTCTGGTTTTCATGGAGGAGACAGTCTTTTTGTCAGCTCATTGGCAATTTCTTGCATCTGTGCCTCTGAGTGAACCAGCTCCATGGTGCTCAGGGAAATTGAGAGGTGGGAGGTGATTGCTGATATCTTGGCTTGGTAAGTTAGATTCCTACCAAGTTTCTGCAATGAGCTCAAAACCAGTACTTGGCAAAGGCAGCACCTACTGTGACTGTTTAGGATGTGTGTGTTCTGGCTGGCTGGCAAAATGGACAGAAAAAACTTTTACCTGTGCTTCCTTCATCCTTTCCCTTTGGAGATGATAGGATCTTTCTCTTCCAGATGCCAATTTTCATGACACCTGTAGGAACTTAAGTGCCTTGAGACTCAATCCTGTTGACCAGTTTCAGTTATATTTGACAGAAGGATATAAAAGTTATTAGGAGAAGGCAAGGAGGACAGATACTACAACCGAAAAATGTGGAATCCTAAAGAATGACATGATGCCTGCTGTAAGCACCCATGAATTTTCAGGATGAAATAAGAATTAAAGCAAAGGCGTATATTGATAGATTGGCAATAGTTACTATGGTGGATCTTTTTCTTGGGTAAATGAGGAATTCATGAGGCAGTGTGAGGAATTATATTGCAACTGACCCTCCTCTTGTTTTGATCCTAAGAAACAGATTATACTTCATTATGCAATTTCCAAGCCACTACGAGAACAACAAATTATTCTCAGTTAAAAATCTTGTATCGTTGGCAGACTCAAATCTAGGGAATTAAACAGACGACCTTAATCATGATGGGTGTCCATCTATCCTCTTTTCTGGCTCCTGGGTAATTGGAATAACAAAGAATTCAAACTCTTTTCTGCTCTCTCAAAGAGACAGAGAATAGATTTTCAGCAGGAAGGGCTTCTACTGGACAGATCCAAACAGTCTGAAGCATTGAATCTGTATCTTCATCCCAAGTTTTCACATAACAGTGATTAAGAAAAGTTGGAAAATTTTAATTTTACCATTTCATTAATATGAAATGTATTTCTATACACTGTCATATTACCAGGGATGGAAGTGATAAAATAATAAAACAATTGCTTTAATTAAAAAAAAAGAAAAACAAAACAAAACAAAAACAAAAAAGAAGGAATAAGAACAGCCTACCCTGGACCTTGAAGCACTGAGAATCTTGCAGAAAAGCTGTTGTTACTCAACTACATATGCAGAGAACACGAGTCACTTGGATCAACTAAGGTATGTGGCTGCAAGAGGTTGGTATGACTGCGGACAAGTCTCAAAAAGCAAGTTGTAGAGATACTTATTGGAAAACATAGGAAAAATAATGCAGATAGAAGTGGATTTATCATGATGGCGGTACATGTCACAAGACATACCATGATGAGATATAAAATAAGTGCTTAATTGCAAAATCCTTGCAAAAAGTGTTTTATAATAATAAAATGTGGATTATTGGATTAAGACTAGCAAAATTATAGTACAGTTTGAAAAAAAATGAGGTGTATCTGCATAGTAGCTTCTCTAATGTACTTGCAGTGGCAATAAGTTAATTGTTATAGGAAAAATTAGATAACAGACTTTTGGAATTGCACACCTCAAAAGCAGCAGGACACTCTCTTTTCCCTCAAGATGGGCTGTAAAAATTAGTCCAAGATAGTTGAAGATTTTTATCTGACTGTTTTCACAGGGATTAATTCATCACAACTGCATTTCTCACACCTTACTTTCCCCAGCTGGCATGCTGTGGTTTCTGTTTACTAGATTCAGAAATGTCTTGTCTCATAATCCTCCAGTCCTCATGTATAATCCTCTGCTCAACTCAAATGTTTCTTGATTTTATTGGATGTTATCACACCCTAATGACTATCTGGGTATGCAGGTATCTCCTGGGGTGTTCATCCTTTTGTGATCAACAGTTATTTGATTCAATGGTTAATAGAGGTCAGGTTGTGTGGAGTTTTACAGTTTTTGTTTGGATGGGTTTTTTCTCTTTTAATATCACTCTTTTAATTTCTTCCAGATATTAGTATGTATTAATAACTTTATTATATTAATCTATATTTTAAGGTGCTTGGTTGACTTTACTTAGGGTCTTAATGGTTTCAACATGTATTTTATTTTCATTTTGGAAGGCGTGTAAAAGTTTTCACCTTTTTGGACATTCCTGATTTGCTAAGGAATGTGTTTTCTCTGTTAGAATTTAATGGAAGATCTTAACTAAGTTTCCAATGTTTTGAAAAACAGTTATTTCTTGTTATTATAGTCATCTTGAAGCAACTGATTGGTTATGCTATGTTAACTGTACACTTTCTGTTATCACGGTCTTCAGCTCTTGCTGGGGCAAACTTCTCCTGCGGCCACTTTCAGAGTATGTTATTTGTTACAGAAAGATCTATTCAGCTCCAAACAAAACAGGTCTAATTTTGGGTGGTAATCCCACTGCTGCAGGCAGTTATGCATTAACTGATGAGAAAAATAATGAGACATATCCTGAACTGCCTTATGTTTTACCTGGAAAAAAAATAGAGGTATTATTTACTTTTGGGTTTCGACTCTTTAGGGAAGGGTATCTCATACAGCTTAAAACAGTCATATGCTGTGAGAGTTAGTATCTCCCTTTTTCTTTTTCTTTTTCTTTTTCTTTTTCTTTTTCTTTTTCTTTTTCTTAATGGAGAATAAAATGCTATTGGAGCCTCTCGTAAATTCACAATTCCAGACTTGAAATCTTAAGAAATTCACTGAATATTACAATACAGACACTAAACACACAAAAATTGTAAACATTGTGGAAACATGAGTAAGTTTTCTATGCTCCATCATCATTTCTGTATTCATTCATTTATGCGCAGCTGCCAACATAATAGGCAGAAAAAATGCTTGTCTTATTCACACAGACCAGTCCAAACTGGTGTCTGAAGAATTGGCAGAGTTTTTACCAGCTCTATCATGTATTTGCAAATAAATACTTCTGGTCATCATTGGCATTGATTTAATTTTCTCACTGTTTATAAAAAAAAAAAAAACTTTGTAAAAGTATGGTAAGGTAAAACTAAGTTCTCCTCTTATCTCCTGTGATGTGAATTTTCAGAGTGCCACAAGAGAATAAATCGTATCAGAATAGATTGATTTTCTTTGGAAATATCCCTACAGAACTTCAGGATGGGCCATAACACTACTTGAATTCAAGTCATTGACATCAGTGCAAAAAGGATCTTGTTCAAGAGGTTTTAAATATAATGATCATATTGTCAACCTTTATAATGTAAATTTCATGACAATTTGAGCTTTGCAGCAAATGCTGTCTTGTCAAATTAATTTCTTGAAATATATATTAAGGAAACACGTTTTTGTGTAGAAAGAGCATTCAAGGAATTAATGAAACTCTTCTTTCTCTGTTGCTTTTGATTTAAGACACTACCCTTTACTGCTGCTGAAATGGTAACTGAAGAGCATACTGCAGATAATGGGCTAAGCAACACAAGCTGGTGTTATCCTGAAAAAGTTTGAACACTGTGTCATTTAACTCAGGAAGGCAAAGCACTGACCTCACAACCTCGTCAATCTGCAACAGGGCAGGTTCACAAATTCCTTTTGCCAAATAGCAAACACTAATCTTTCTCTGGATCTTGAGGCAGCTGCCAAAAATGAAATTCATGACTGTCATAGGCTCACGAACTCCTCAGATGTTCCATTCACTCCCTGGTATTTTTTTTTCTGAGGCTGGAGTTGAACCCTTTTTTTTCCTAGATGACTTGTAAAATAGTGACTGATAGTCATGTTTGTGGGATAACCTTTCTTGTTTAGTATGCTTCTTTTATTATTTTTATTATTATTATTACAATTTTTTATGGATTTTGGCCATTCAGCTGCTAAACTGTGATTGGTCATATGTGGAGGTGTTGCTCTTTTACGAGTGGGTTGGGTTTCTGTGACTTTTTTTTCTATCTATGTGTTTTTCTCAGACCATCTATCTGGCTCTGCATGTGCTGAAGAGCTATTAGCTATTATCATGAAGAAAATTATCTTCTTTTCCCTGATACATGTCAAAGGAAGACAGTAACCTGTGCTTTGATTTTTCCCATAATCTCCTTTAGTCTTCTGACCATGTTGTACATCTGCTTGCCTTTAGAGGTGGACATCTTTAGGAGCTCAAACCAGAGCAAGAGTTAGCTCTGGACCACACAGCATGCAGTGCCTGAATGATGTTAATCCTTAAAACATTCTTTCTTGTTCTTTAATAAAAATACTCCCACAAGTAACTGAATATTCAAATTTGCTACTGTTTCAGGTCTTGAGCATGCAGAGATTGAAGAAACAGCAAAAATACATTGACTTCCCCCAAGCCAAATCAGGCTTTAGTGGCTGATTGTGTGGCAGGGCAGGTTTTGCCACAGAGTTAAGTAATTTGGAGTTAACAGGTGAGTAAGTAACAAACAGAGGAGTAGCATTCAGGTGTCCACAAGCTGTAGCCTCTTAGTTTTGTGGGCTGTGCAGCTAATACTTATTCCACTGTTATTCACAGTAGGTGGCACATGCTATAGACAGATACTGGTGTTTCTTCTAATTTGTGCTGGGTATTCCAAATACAATCTAGCTTTATTTTATATTGCTACTGAATAGCCTATGGTTCTTTATTTTTAGTTCTTAGAATACAATTAGGAGGCTAAGGTACATTTTCGTAAGAAGACAAATTTATGCATAGTTTTTTTTATAATAGCCCAATGAACAAACACTATTTCATAGAATTAAAGCTTTAAACCTGATTGAGCAAAGCCCTGAAGACAGACCTGTGAGTGGGCCTATTTACTAAAACACAGTGATCTCTAAAGTTAAGTGCTTTTTTAAGAGTCTTATAGGATTGTGTTACTTAACAGTCACCTCTTCTTCCAGACTCCTTTTAAGATTCTTTCTTTCAAAATGCTAATTAGAATAATAACACGTTTTACACTCACACCTTATACATTCACTAAGGAACACAAAGCATAAAATAATAACCAGAAAAAGGTTACAGGTACTCTAGAAGTGGGTACTTGACTCCACAGGCTAGTCACAACTTTTTTGCCACATGTCATCCATCACCAGGATTTTGTTTATTCCAGTGACAAGTCCTTTGGAACAAAATCTTACGTTCCTGAAGAAACGACTTGTCTAATATATTGATATAAAATCAATAAATCAAGTATGAAAACAGACATTTAAATGAAGTACTAAACAGCTGGTAAATGTCAATGTGATACCTAGCACATAATTCGTATTTAGCTGATTCATTTTAGCCGCTGCAGGAGCCTGTTGATTTTTAAACAAACTGCAGAGTTATAAGTACTCTGAAAGAAATCTGTTGCTGTAAACGTTAGCTCTCTTGTAACTGATCGTAAAGCCAAGCCAAATTTTAATGTTGGAGTGATTAAAAAATGAGCCTAGATGTTTGAGATATGGAATGCAAGGTATAAATTTAGAACAGGAAACAAGAAGTTTTCATCATCCGGTGATGACAAAAAAGTAAAGTAGTGGTGAGACACCATAAGCTGGCAATTTATTCCAGCTAATACATGAGGTAGTATCAAAGTACCTGCTACTCACAGGCTCATTCTCTGTTCACAAGTGTGGTGCCTAGTTAGATTGGTAGAGATGGAACTGAATAATAAAGTATGAAATCATACATGAACTCTGACATTTATTTGGATCCTAAATTTCTCGGACTGGGAAGCAACATATGTCACAAGAAAACGAGGCATTATGATTATGGAAGAATGGAATTTACTAGGATACAAAAAAATATGTAGCAGCATTTAGACCAGTTGTCTTTATGAAAGCTGACGTTAATGTCCAAATGCTGAAATTACTGTGTGCATTTGTAAGTACTGCTGAGCACCCCCAGTTTGTCCTGGCTGCTTAATTGGATTAATTTCTCTTCCAGTATTAGTTCCATGGTTATTAATCTCCAATATTTTCACCTGAAAATCTCACTGCCAATGGCAGCAAACTAACAGCTATGGCATTTCAGAGTATGCATTTCACACCTTTGTTAGTAAATATAAGAGAGGAATGAAAGAGTGAACAAAGCTTTCAGAAATCACTAATGAAGGGTCTGGCATGCAATATTTACAGCTTTAAGTACAGACATTGAATTTCTTGCCGTAATGGAGAAGGCAAAGCAATTAACAAGTCAATGGTTTTTGCTATGGGTTCACCTGTTTCAGCATACACTGCCAAGATCTTAGATAATTTAAAGCACTGTTCACAACATAGACGAATGATATTTTAGTTAGTGTCAAGGAATAAGATATTAGAAAAGTCTCCCCTAACACTTTTTATGGATGTTTGCCATGTGTCATCATGTTCATTACAAAATGAGGATAAGTAAGACCAACTTCAATGAGCAAAGCAGGAAATGTGTGAAATCCTCACAAACTGCTGCAAAAAGCCACCTGTGTTAAATGGAGGTGTTCTTCCTATGTTCATTTAACAGATTTGAAGAAATTATGCTGTACCTAATGGTTTAATGTCTTGTCTGGAAATGAATCACAATTAAGTCATTAAGGGTTGAGTTTACAATATAATGATATGGTGTAGACATACCTGCGCTAGTTTCAAAATACTTATGCAGACTTCTCTTTAAGAGCAAAATATCATAATTCCCAGGTTGGAGAGGTATGATTCCTCTCTTCTGCTTAAATGAAGAGTCTTTTTGTCTCTTTCTCCCAAATGCGATAATGTCTACATCTGTATGTGTGTGAAAGGCATCATAATAATTGTGGCAGCCTTGCCAATAGTAGAGATATTTGAATCTCTTCAAGAAGAGAAATTGCTTGAGATACAAGGTCATCTGACTGGAATTATCCTGGTCCTAAATCTAAGTAAGTTCTGTATAGGTGCATAATATCACCTCTTTCACTTATGGTATTATTTAAGAGGACAGTAGCCACAGCAGTATTTCTGGAGTCACTATTTTAGAAGCTAAATACTCAAAAAGCCACCTATTGAATATGACTTTTCTGGGCACATTAATTTTGAAGAATGCACCGTTTGAAATTTCTGACCAAGCTTTGACATAGAGAAAGTATCCCAAAGTGCATGGCAAAGCAGTTCCAAGTATACGCAGAAGGACATTTGGAAATTTCTCTGCAGAAAGCTTAACTTAACCTGTAGACCCTAACATTTTAAGGTAGGAGATAAGTTTTAAGGCACTGATTCTTGGATACCTAAATTTTATCTGAATTCCATTTTACACATATTAAAGCCACCTTTGGATTATAACTCTCAGCTCTCTCTGTACTAAAGTCTTTTATATCTCAAATTGGGACAAGTGCACTTTTTTCCTCATAGAGATGAGAACATATCTGCATGAAATACAGTTCTTAATTACCACATTGTGGGGTCATGTATCTGTCTAAATTCACTTGCGCTTTCACCTCCAGTTGACAATACATGCAAAACTGCAAGTGTTTAAAAAGTCTCAGAACAAAGATAGGATTAAAGTTATAATGGACAAAGACTTTTTTTTTTTTTGTGAATTTGAATAAAGTTTAGCTTTTAATTGATTTAGAATTTTTGAAAAGAGCCTTATTTATAGTTCTTAAGATAATATCCTCTTGTTTATCTGCCAGTAGCTAGACAGCAGCGTATTTACCCCCAAAGGTGATAATCTGAAAATAATTTCAGTTTTTGTTCTGTTTTGTGATGCTACTCAGTGGCCGTCCTGGTAGCCTCCTGCTCTTTAGTCCTATAGGTCCATACACAGTGCTGTATAAAGACACATACATGTGGGAGGACAGAGGATGATCTCTCCTCTGACAGGAGCAAGCACAGCGTTTGATAAGGCCACCAGGAAACTGGCACTCCAGAGCGGGGGATGTCCCTAACATTCATAAGAGCTCCAGGGAAATGTAAGCACACCATCAGACTCTTGTCAGCTACCTCAAATAGGGTAGTGCCAGAAGGTGTCATCCCGGTGCAGAAGTTGAGTGGCTTATGGTGAAGGGCCTTGAACGGGCTCTGAACATGCATGCTTCCTGTCCTTCAGTGGTCAGCCCTGATTGTGGAGGACTGAATAGTTCTTCATCCCAAAGCAACAGGATGGCGAGATTGGTCTGTGGTTCAGTTGTGTCCTATAGCATACAGAGCTAATGGGAGGAGAGGAGCAAAGGCCATCCCTACTTTCAGTATCTCAGGGCACAAGGAAGGCAGATACCAATTCTACTATTTCTATGGTGATTCCTCTTACCAAATCACACATGCACAGCGCAGGAGATCCCCACAGCTGAAGCCTGATCAGCTTTGCACTTGACAGCAGGAGAAAATTTCCCCGAACAAGGGTTTTAAGATAAAAGTTGACAGGAGGTGAGTTTACGTATTTTTATACAGATTACTGGAGGGTTCACAAGATGCCCACAGGGCAGGTGAATAAGCAATAGGAAGCAGGCATAGGCAAAGCTTGTGTTTCAGCAAATGATGGGATAGCCGCAGCCCCATAGCAGGCTCTTCCTTGTAGGAAACCAAGATGCAAAGTTTTGCCTTCAGTGATTCTAATTCAAACACTGGGGTTATCACTTATCTAGCATGGGATTTTCTAAATTATAACAGCCACACCCTATTATCTGGTGATAGTTCTGCCCAGGAAATCCATGGTATTGTGTCTGAGGTGTTATCCCAGTGATTTTAGTTAATTATAGCATCTGTAGATGAAAGCTGAAACTTTAAAGTACAAAAAGAGAGGCTGACTATATAAATAAGCTTTATAGATGCATGAACTGAAGTGAGACTGAAATTCTAATTCTTTATATATTGCATCCAATAATTGCAGTTTTACACTATTTCTATCAAAAACAGTTTTTCTATTTTACAGTTTCATTGTAAAATATAAAATTTCATTTTCTCAGGCTTTAGATCCTTTTATAAAGGAGTAGAAGTATACCTCATGAAATCTCCATACACATTACACTCTATCCATAAAACCTCCGTATGACAAAGACAATAAATAATACGCACCCAGAAATAGCTCTGCACCATCCATTTTCCCAGTGCTTTCTCCAGGAGCTGCTGAGTAGCACTTCTGAATATCAAAGCAACTACCAATGTACGCAGCCTAAGGATTTGGAGTCTTGCTATCTAGTATCCGGGTTTTAAAATCTTGCTCAGACTTTTTAGACATTTTAAACTGATATACAATGTAAGATTACTCATATTTTTAAGACTTCATTGTGAAACTCAGAAGAGCGTCCTTCCTGATTTTAGGAAGCAAAAGATTTTTGGTGAGAAAGAGAAGTCGAAAAGCCATTGCATGGGTGAAAGAATACAAATTAAAAGGCATCAGTCAAAGTTACAGCTACATGCAGGAGAGCCTTAGCTGAAATCACAAAGTTCAGTCTGCTTTAAATAATTTTAAAATATCAAATCCAATTTTTTCAATATGCATTTCAGGGATAAGTGGTCTGCTGACATCAAGTTGTAACTTTGTGAATGCATTGATCAAGCTAAGTTGATGCTGCCTCTGAAATCCCATCTTCCTCCTCAGCTCGGCTACTTACTTTTGCCCTGAACGTGAGCAGAAAGCTAACCTAGCAAAAACAAATCATTATTTTTCAACCAGTGATTTGGCTCACTACCCAGCAAGACAGGGATGAGCAGCCAAGAAAAGAGAGCATTTTGGAATACTTCTTTCAGCAGTAGTGATGACTTGCGTTATTTGCCTTAGCAAATTTTCGGATAGCTGCAGTTCACTGTGAACTGATGCAGAGCTAGAGTGTTTCATTAGGGATTTGGCTGCTGCTTCTCCGCTCCACTGAAGGAACTCTGAACCCAAATGCTCATCCACTTCTCTCAGTGATATCAACTGGTCTCATGTCAGATGTTTAATCATTTTTGTTTGTTATATCAAGAGAATGTATAGTTTCAAACTCTAGGTAAATGACAGGTTTCAAACTTCAGGCATCAAACCTGAATTTGGTCCACATTAAAAAAAGAGAGAAGTCATAGTTTTAAATGAGAATGTGAGTTATTGTTTTTCAACAACATTCAACTTAAAAATAGCTGCAGGGGGCTTTAAATAGTACTTACTTTCAGGCAGAGAGAAAAACTGTAAAAAATTGCAGGCCCCAAAAACAAATGCTCTGGGAAGTCATGAATATGTGAAGACTAGTAAGTATAATACAAACTCTTTTGCAACCTTAAATGTGGCAGGTGCTACTCATAAGCTTTCTATAGTAATATAAAAAACATTGGTACATGAAGAAGAAAAGAATATCACCAGGTTTTTGGGGAAGATTAATGGCAATAACATTTGCAAAGGAAAATTCTGTATTGCTCAGATTTGTAGTGCTCTTGAATACTCATTCAAGTTTACCTTAGCAGCAGCTGTCTGTTCTCTGCTTTAACATCTGTTTTTCATACGCTTGATAGTTGTGTGCAAAGTTTATTTTTACTGCCTTTCCTCCCTTACCCTCCTCCCTTCTTCTTTTGTATTTGGTGGCATTCAAACCTTTTTTTTTTTTTTTAATTTGCAATATTATAACAGGTAATTTCATAAGTTAAAAAAAAAAAAAACAAAACCAGCAGATTTTTTTCTGCCTAAGAAATCTGGGGAAGTGTAAACTGTTCTTTTCTGTAAATCTATCTTTATATGAGCAGCAGTAGTTGAGCTGCTGCTGGTTGAGTTGAAGAAATGTTGTAGGAGAATTCCTTTCCTTACAGAGGTAGTCTTGAGCCAGAGCAGAGGTGGGACTAAGTCGCTTCTCTGCCAGGGTGGGCCAGGACCACGGTCATTCCTGATCTGTAAGTATTGTGCAGTTGTCAGAAAGGCACAATCACAAACCGAGGAAAGGACTTTGCGCAGAATGTCAGACCTGTGGTTCTTCGGGGAGGAAAAAGTTGCTTGCTGTAGAAAGAGAAGAGGTTAGCTAAGTAAAATCTACACCTGAAAGAGGCTGAGGACTGTTACCAGCCAGGTGGCCTAGTTCCTTTTCTGAATGTGTCTGTCCCTGAAATGCAAGATGGTCAGGAGGCTAATGTAGAGAAGCTGCTATGCTGGAACAGTCAGAGGGGTTCGAGATGCTTCCTTGAAAAGGGATCTTTTCCATAGCAAGCCAAAATTTATCCCTTAGCTCCCTTGTGTGTGGTGCTTAAGTTTTCCTCTGGACTAGCTGAAGCTGAACTCCTCTTTGGTTTCAGGACTTCTGTCCTATTGCAGCTACTCCAGCTGCAGCTAAGTCCATGAGTGGATTTGTTGGAGTACAATACTTCACCAGACCTGAATTGGGTATTTGTATATAGTGCAGGGAGAAAGCTACCATTTTCTTTTAGTATTTTAAACCAATAAGGCAGTGTTATTTCACAAAGTTAAGTGGGAGCTGTCTATCTTTAACTTACATAAAATGTATTGGAGAATGCAAAAGGTTTACTATGTATACATACAATAACTTTTTCAATAGTTGCATCAAGTAAATAACATCATCAGTGGTTAAAAATCTTTAAAAAGACAAATCTAAATGATAACAAAAATGATGATCATCTTTACTTTGCATGTGGTGTATAGCATCTCTTTCTGTGCAGGAGGAGCAAGGATGAAGCCCTCTTCGGTTTCTGAGTCTGGTCCACATTCTGTAGTTGAGTGTAGATGGCTATCACTGCACTCTAGTGGGCTGTTTCATGCTGATTTAGATAACATAAGCTGAGCTTCTGCTCCCCAAGAGTTGACAAGGGCTCAAGCTTCACCTGGAACAGTATCCAGTAAGATACTGCAAAAGTATCAACGCCATTTGGTACCTACTGGTGAAACAGAAATCAACAGGCTTGTCAAAGTTTATGCATGGTCACTGCACTCTAAGCATGGATGTTATTTTGGGAATGCTCTAAGAGAAAGGCAAGGTTGATGTGGAAAATTGTACTGTATTAATCTTCTCCTTCTTTGTCTACTGGGACAAGTTTTCCAGTGGAGGCATTTCCTTAAAATAAGAAGAACCCTGAACATATGGAACATATGCTAAATCAACAGGATACTGTTTAGGATTCTATTTCTAATTAAATTTTAGCAGTGTTTGAGCCTAAATCTCATTATTAGTTAACAGGATTTGCCAATTAAACTTATGTACCTTGGAAATATTTCCTCCATTTTAAAGTAGAGTCTTTGTACATTGCTAATTTATTCTTGTATCTTGATTTTTTTTAGGAGGTGGAGCTAACCAACCATATTTTTAGCAGCATTGTAAATTTGTGCATTACATTTTTCCAATTAATAGTTGCTTTAATGGGTTGGACAATTCTATCATTAACCTGAGTTTTCATTTGGTTTCGGTTTTGTTCTCTCATTAAACATTCTTTAAGAGGATTTCACTTGAGTTAGAATATTTAAATTAGTGTGCAATAAATCTATTCTTTTAATGAGTTTATTCCTGTTTTAAGGTATTAATTAAAGCAGGTTGTGGAAGAGATAGATACAGTAAATGGATAATGTAGTGTCCAGGCAAAAGGTTAAGGATTTGCTGTCATTATATGAAATGAAGCTCTTTCTGGAGACACCTCATTAATGGAAAAACCTTCCTCTCTTACATGCACCAACAAGAAGTTCATTACTCAGTGAACCTCTGCTTATCGGGGATTATTAGTTCTTTTTTCTTTAAAGAGAGACTTTATCCTCTCGTAACTAACACATCCATGCCTGTGATATGAACTTGGCTTAGCAGTGCAAAATAGTCATGGATTCAGATTGTTTAGCAAACAGATTTCCTCACCGGACAGAGTGGGAGGGTGGAAATTAAAGGACAACGTCAGTGGAGAGACAGATGAACTTTCAAAGTGAAAAGAAATCTTGCAAATTTAATTCGCAGACTGGGAATGGAAATGTCATTGCCTCACTCAGAGGGTTAATCACTTTCTAATTTAAACTGGCAAATTTTATAATGACACTGTGAAATTAGCAGCATTTTATTGTGTTAATTATCTGCAGGACACTACATCATTACTTCTAATAAATGTAAATGAGATTGCCTCTCCTAGGACAGTATAGAAGCAAGGTGAATTTTTATATGGCTATTTACTGGATTTGAGACAAATTGTTTCTTCCCCCCACCCCACATAAAGCACATTCAGTGTCTTTAACTACACTGCCTTGTTTTCTGTGCATTTTAGTCAATAAAGTATACAGGGAGATTTTAAAGGTCATTACAGCTCCTTGCTCATTTGAGCTAATTTTCACTTAAGGCAAGGCTGATGGTAAAAAATAACAACCGTGTTAGAACTAGGATGTAGGATTGTAGAGTCTAAGTGTATCAATAATTAAATATTCAACTTTTTTTGACAGACTCAAAATGCCTACTAGCATGTGCCTTTGTCAAAACAGACAAGAGAGTGCTTTTCCGGTAGGCCTGTCACTCAATATGCTTGATGCTGCAATGTTAGGCAATGCAATAAGTGACATAAGAGGCATTTACAAAACTTTACTAAGAAGCAAATGACTGGAGTATTCTGCTTTGGCAGAAAACTCTTTTCAGCCAAAAACGTATTAAACTATCAGGCAACAGAAAATACAGGTTTCAGACACATGATGTGCAAAATTTACTAATGTGAAACTAGAGTCAGAGTACTTTTCTGGATATACACTTTTCTTCACGCAATATCTATATATATAGATTAATTATGGTAGTTAGGTGATCTGGTTTGTTTTGTTTTGTTGGTTTTTTTATTTTTTTATATATATTTCTTTGGCATTATATTAAGATCCACACTCCTCGTCTTTGTTTGTAAGGACTGAGGACGTCAAAAGAAAGGCTAGTATTTTCTAAGGTAGGATTTGTGAAGATATTTCTGAACTTTTGATGTTTATGTGATCCTTCTGGCTACCAGTATTTTTAATTTGTGTTGAGTGTAGCTGGGGAAAAGAAATAAAATCAGAAACAAGAAATCTACTAATCACAGAGTGCATTGATAGCACAGCTCCTAAAAGAGTATAGTGCATTTCTGGACCACATTCACTTCCCTCCAAATTGCTATCTTTACGTGATGCCATTGAAACATGACTCCATAGGTCTGCCTGATTAGTTAGCCTTGACATTTGTTGCACTCTGAGCAGAGACACCTCTAGACATAGATGCTAAATAGGCTAAGACTTGAATCTGCTGTCTGCTAATGATACTCATGATTGCTTTATTGATTGCCTACGATAATAATGGTTGGTCATGAATCGTTTGTGAGCTCTCTCTTTTTAGATTTCATTACATAGGGAAGCATTTTCCAAGTTTCCATGCTGTTTAGGATGACCTTCTTGCACCCATCCAGATGGGTCATGGCTCACCATACCCAGTTCCCCAGGAATAACCTCCTTAAGCCTTTTCCCCTTGAAAGTACCTGTAAACAGTTGAAGGTCATGATTGTTCACTCACAAGATCAATATACCACTAAATTGTGACAAAAAGCAGTACCATACTATTAAGTCTTCAGTCATACCCTCAATAATCCTGATAAAATGATGAGCTATTTTAACCTCACAGTGGCTGCTAACAGTTGCTTGAAACCCCATCCCAGTAAGACAGCATTGAGTTAAACTTTAAGGAAATGCTGCTTTTCAGGTATTTTTGCCTTAAATGATCCACGTCATTTGCTTTGCACCCTTGACTGTATTGAGTTAGAGCCATGCAGCAACACTCAAAATCGAGTTTGAGCACAAGGTTCTACAGAAGCCATTTTGACAATGTCTTCTAGTCCTAGGCTAACTTCCTGTTAGTTTGAGGCTTCCTGTAACTTAAACTAGCCTCTTCTTACTTGAGATGTGGTAATGTGTGTAGTCAACACTTGAAGATGTTTGGCATGAAAGAGGGTTTTTTGGGGAAAAAGAGGCAGCTAAGGGGAAGAAAACAATTACTTTACTCACATGAAAAATCCTGTTGTGGTTGACACAGAAGTAGATACAAAGAAGTTCCATTCATTACCTCTTCCCTTTACACTATACCAAAATGCAGCATATTGGACAAGATACTAGACAGCCCACTGTCAATGCAGTTTTATTAAATAAGTCCCTAAAAGAGAAAACAAACACCTGAAAACTGTCTGATGTTCTGGCAGCTGAGGATAAGCCCACTCCTTATCAGCTTTAGCCATCAGCCCTCCTTAGCCAGATCTCCCTTGATATGTTAATAGCCTAAACGTTGGGATAGACAGGAAACAACAAAGCTTTAGGTCAATTAAGGCTTCCACCGATGTACTAGTGTATAATATGTTACGAAGGAGTCTAAAATCTCCTGGCTGTATCCTAGATACTGTCTTAGATACCTTAATTAGGAAAAGAAAACCTATTTTAACAGTACTAATAACCTCTTCTAATTTATCTTCAGCTTTTTTAGAAGCTAGAAAGAGACAGAATTTACTTTCATTTGCACTTCCCTGACATTTCTAGTATTTCAGGTCATCAGTCTTTTACCCCACTACAATGCTAAGGTTTCCTGGAGCACACAAGGCCTCCTGTTAGGTTGGGTACAGATCCTGAGGAAGAGGAGAGAAGAAGAAAGTCTAAAATAGCCTTTTGCGATTCAACATCAGTGCAACACTGAATTAAAAAATAGAATAATTACACTTCCCTCTAAAGTGGAAGAGAGTGTCATAATAGGCACTGGAGCTGGCCACAAGCAGAGGGTCTGCACCCTGTGCAGTCATATCTTGGGGAAGAGATCGATAGAATTTGGTAGTCTGGAATTTAATCAATGTTGCAGATCCTTTTTTTTTTTTTTTTTCTTCTTTTAGTACACAATGGCTTAGTTAGCATTCAAATTGACAAATGAAGCCAGAATGAAGCAACTCACTTGTCAAAAAGTTAAAATATTTATGATAATTATTATGCGCTACCATTAGGGTTGATATGCCTATAGTAACTGCTGGGCTCTGAATTCACCATACAAATCATGTATTTAAAAATTATTCAAATGTATAAATGAACTGATCTCAAGGATGCTTTATTTCTACCTGTATAGTAGCCCCTACACTAATTTCTGGTACTCTAAATTACAACCCATTTTGCAAGTCCTCTTGAAATCTCTCAACAGGATGTCAAGTCAAGTACCTGGCATCGGATTGTTTCTACAAGGAAAGCTTTGTCTACAAATATTAGCAACCAAATCGTGTAATAATTTACAGCATTAGCCAATACTGCTTTGATGCATGCGTGAAGCAGTTTTAAAAGACTTATTACTTGTTTACTTGTCCTTTCGTTCAATCAGCACAAGCAGCCAATTGTGAATGAGAACTTGAAAGTGTAAATTTATGCCATTATTTATTTACATGAGCAAGAGTATATTAAAACTTGCTTAAAAAGAGAGAAATATTTATGCTTGTATTTGGAGAGCTGACATACCAATTTAGCCAAACAATTTTTTTCATAAAGAAAACAAATAAGCCTTAAATTCTGTCCTTAGAAGATATTTCTGTAGGTCACAAGTAATGGAAAATGCAGTTTAAAAACCTCAGTGTAATCTTAATATAAGTGGTGTCACTGGCTAATATAGGAAAAAATTACTGCATTGCATTCCTTAAAACTTAAGGCTTATTTTACAGGAAGCCTTATTGCACTAATACTTGTTAGCCAGGAAATGAGTACATCCTGCTATATCAGTAGTGTGTGAATACAGACAGTGATATTACTTTGTACCATACAGTCAAACCATAACACAATAGAGTCAGTACACTTAGGGCCACACTGTTGCATTTATTTTTCTGTAATCATGGGTCCTCACTCTAGTTGTCTCATGCTTTTTTGTAGATTTCTACATTTGTGTCTTAGTATCAAAAAGACGACAAGTTCCATTAGGGTCTAAATGAAAAATGAAGAAACGAAAGGGAAAAAGTTGTACATTTAACTGATAAAGAAAAGCCTCTTTTGCTCAGAACACATTTCTCCCACTATGAGTTCAAATAATATGGTGTTATGATACAAATGTGCTTTGGTACCATTCTATGATTCTATGTATGGCCTGCTAAAGCAGAATCAAATGATACTTTGAATATGTATTTTGTTAGCTCCATTGTATCAAAAAACTCTGTGTATAACCATGCAAACTGTTCTTCATTTCCTCAAATAAGGGATTGGACGTTTGCTTTTTTTTTCCCAGGGTAGACTAAGAATTGCATTCTGGCTCTAGCACAACAAGGCTGCCCAAGTTGTGTTATTTGCTTATTATCTCTGAGCTGTGGTAAGGTTAGCCATCTCATGAAACACAAAGCTCTGTCCTGTCCAACAGTAACTCCTTTGCTAAAAGCACACCATCATTCCACATTTCTCTTTTTTTTCTGTTTTTCTGGAGCTCAAGGTCTTAGGTAGGGAGGACCTTGGTAGAAGATCACAGGTCACCAGTTTTGTTCCTGCTGTTCTGCAATGGACAGGTGAGGGTGAGGTAAGGACACCTAGTGTGCCCTTTTTTTTTTTCTATTTTTTTTTTGTCAATTTCTCACCTATAAAAAGAACTAGGTAGAAAGACAACATGACGCCACTGATGGATAACTGAATGGAAATAGTTAAAAGGGATTTAGGACTATTTCTGGTAGACGTGGTTTTATTCAATTATGTTGCTTTTAGGCTGAACAAGTTCTCATTCTGAGCACCTTTTTATCACTAGACAAACCTCAGAGTCTTAAGAATTTTGCAGTAGTTCTAAAAACCTTTGATGTATGAGTGTCATTCACAGTAGAGTCAGAGAAAACACTACACTATTTTTTTATTGTGTGCTTTGTTTCAAAAGTAAAAAGCGGGTTGATTCTATATATTAGGATAGAAGCTTCCATACACTATCCTTTCAAAACTCAACGGTCTATACGTGTCTATTCTAGGTGTAGAGTGCATTATGTGTCTATGTTTTTGTGCATGGAAGAAAAACAAACAGAAAAAATGCAAGAAGATATTGCATTTTTCAAATCCAAATTGTCCCCAGCTTAATTTCTCACTACATCAATTATCTTCTGACTTTTTTGGGAAGAAATGCAGGGAAAAAAAATCTGCTTTCATTGGTTGAATACCAAACTGTGCTTGCTTTTTTCCTCAAGGACAACCTAAAAAAACCCACCCCAAACTCTTTTTTTCAGCTGCTTATTATAAGGCAAAAAGAATTAACATTTTATTTAGCATTTTGCTTCATCCATAACTACAGCCTCCTATAGATGTATCATTTCACAATCTCATCTGCATTGCTAAAAAATATTTGAAACAGAGCATATATCCCTTGATATAAAATAACAATATCACCACCACCCCCAAAACCAAGCAGCTTCTTGTTTCTGAAAGATTAAAATAATTATTACAGTAACCTAAAATTTGCTGACTCAGTCCTTGATTTGAATGTTGATTGGATCTCTAATGAGCTAAAAGTGCATCTTTGAAAACTGGCTACCTCTGAGGAAAGTAATTAACAAAAAAGATGTAGCTGTACATACATCAGCTAAGTGCAGAACCTAACTGGATCGGTGCATGCAACTGGGGAAATCAGCTATGCGATACTACCATCATGCTCCTCTGTTTCTTTAGAAGTGCAAGCCCTGAGTAGTAAAGCAGGTGGATATCATTGACAAGTGGCTGTCATCTAGCTCCTAGTGGGCTTGTTCCTAGCCCATCGAAAAACTACGGTGCCACATGGCAAAAATCGACATGATTAGAGCTCTCTACTCAGTAGAGTGCCAGGTTGGAACAATAGTGATGCATTAGAGGTCAGGTCCAAGATTCATTTACTGAACTGTGAAGGAAGGTTAGCCTGATGTCTGCTCTACCCTGTGTTATATACGGGTGAGTTCGCTTCAGTTAAAGTAAGAAATGATCCAAATAATCACTCCTTCCTTCAAGCCAAACAAATAGCATCTGAAGAAACATTCCTGTCACAAAAGAGCAATTGGTTCCTAGCTTGCTCCCTCTGGAAAAAGAGCAGAGCTGCTGAGTATGAGAATCAAATATTTTTTTTAAATAAGGCACATAGCAGCCTACACCTAGCCTACAATCTTCCAGTTAATTCACTTTACATAGGAACCATGTCATTTCTCTAACATGCAGCCATTTTGGGGTCTGAATGTAGTCCCAGTGCTACAGTCCATTAGTTTATCTATTAAATCTCTTTTTGCTCTAGTCATTTTTGTTGCACTTCTCTGCATCTTTCGTCTTTCTGCTATTTCCTATTGGAGGTAAGGCAACCAGATGGAACATAGTTTTAAAAGCGAGGCCACATTGTCAGTTTGTATAATAGCATCACAATATTTTGCCTTTTTTTTTCTTTACCCATTTCTCAATGAAGTCTAAAAGTTTGTTGGCACTTTTTGAACCTTTTTCTAAGTGGCTACATTCAGTTTAGAACTTGATATCTAGTGGCTCAGAATTATTTTTTTTCATTTTATTCTGTCTTGTCTTGTGAGTTTCTGTATCTACCATTGTATTGACTAAACACATATGTCCAATTTAAAAAAAAAGGCAGAAAACTTAAAGTGTTTCCTTCAAGTTAGGCAGATGCCTTAAGCAAATGTTTTGGGAATGGCTGTTAATCATCTGAATGAGAAAATATATGTGCATAAATGAAAATGCTCAATATTTGTTGTTCACTGTTTTACTGTTTACTTCACTGAGGGAGTACAAAGAACTATAAGCTTTAGACAACCAGTAAAATGTCACAAAAAACAGTTAGTCATATAAGAGTGCTCTCTTGAATCACTTAATAAACTGGAAATTATTCATCCAAATTATGTAAAAATATAAATATTTATTACAGCATGAAAAATAAAGGTCTGATTGCAAGTTATTAATTAATTGGGGCTTTTCTAGAATCACTCGTCGATAGACAAGTTCTACTTTTACTTTTTTCTTATGTATTTCTTATTTCTTTCATTTGAAGCTTTAGTCTCAAATTTAAGCATTAAAAGGATAACAGATACAAATTTACAGCTAGATGTTCAAAAATATGTGCTAATTCCCTAAACCTCTGTTCCTTAACTCAGTATAACTGTCAATGCTCAAAACTTACAGAAATCAGGTCTTACATGAATCACATGAATACTACAGAAAACATGGGTCTTTTCAACTTCATAACCTCAATACTGGAAGAAGTTTGGCATAATCTAGTGAGAAAAGGGTTAGTATAAAATATGCTTACTAAAGAAAAGGGTTGTTCAATGTATTTCACTAATGAAATTATTCTGACACATGTTTCTCTGAAATGGTTGAGGAATGTGGATATTCAAACCATATCAGACGGAGGAGGCCATATGAACATCAAATTGTGAGAATACCTCTTCCTTTCCTGTTTTAATAACAGGAGAATGCAACTTCAGACATGAAATGAGAATGCAAACTAGCATAGTGAAGCACAGCTTAAGTGTGGCAAATCCAAAACCTGAATGTAAAACTGTAAAAAATCAGCACAAGCAGGAAGGCTCTTGGTACAGTCAAGTATGTTACACGTTTCCCTGAAATGTATGAAGTGTGTTAAGTTCTGAGATAGAAATGGTTTGTGTAAAGCAAGCAACTCTGAAGCCAGTAGATGGTGGTGCACTCAGAATAAGTCACTCTAGAGCAATAGAACTAAGTTCCATAAAAGTGGTAAGAGACATACAGAGAGATCCATGTGACAAGGTCAGTAGAGAGAAACTTCAAAAGGCACAACATGGGAAAGGAATTGAACAGCAAAGAAAGAAAACCACAAAACTCTAAGCAGTGAAATCAATGTCTACCTTACAGAGGCAAAAAAAATCTTATAAATAGAAAAAGAAATGGAGGTAAAAAAAGGTATAAGAAAAATGGATGTCAGGTTAGGAAAAAGGCTAAGGTGTCTATATTTGGATTTGAGAAGAATGAGAAAGAAAATAACTATTGCTAGGAGAATATGTTCAAAGAATGCAGATAAATATTAGAAATACATGAGGGACAGTTTCATAGGGACAGAAACAAGGAAATGTCAAGTAACTACAATCTTCTATTTACACAGCAACCTGCACTGCAATTGCAGCTAAAGCGTTCTTGACTTTCTTTTCCAAATCAGTGTGCCTGTGTACGTGTGTATGAACGTGTGACTGCACAAATCGCTTAAATGCAGAAAGCAGTGGAGCAGAACAGAGCAGCTGTTTAGAACTGCATAGCGACGAGACATGGCACTTTAGGACAGGAAGTAAAGGAGAATACGGTATCCAACTGAAGCTGCAGAAGGGATTTTATGTCAACAGAATGCAATTACCAAAACTGGAGTATTTCCAGGACAATAGAACTATCATAAGGGGATAATCATTATTGCCTGAAATTGAATATAATAAAGGAATTAGTTAGACAGAGATAACTTGTTCAGAAAAGGGAACAAGATGAGATGGCAAAAGAAATTGGAAAGGGTTGTAAAAGGCATGATCTCCTAACAATGAGAGATTGCAGATACAAGCTAGGTCATACTGAGTAAAGGATATGAATCAAGAAGTTTTACAGACATTAAAATTATTTGGTCTTTTATATTCTAAAGAAAGGTAAAAATTAGGGCCAAACCTTTCTCTCCTCACTCATCCCATGAACTATGGATGCATGAGAGAGAAAAACAGCATCTGGCTAATAAAAAAGATCTGATTCTTGCCATAGCTATGAGTAATGCATGGATATGTGAGAGTAGACTCAGAGGCAGGATCTCTGCAAAACAACCACAAGCTGTTGAAGTTTGTCATTAGATCTGGAGACAACCCTGCTCACATCCTCAATTTCCCTGTGCGTATTTAAAAGAAAGACTACACAGGAAAAAAAAACATGAGATTTAATAGCTTAAAAGATTAAGTAATGCCCTATTGTTTTTCTTTACAACAGAGAAGCTAGGGCTGACAACTATAAAAGGCAGAACCCAATCTGAGATGTATAGCTCCTTCAGGTATCTCATAATTTCATTTCAATAGCTTTATCAATGAATAGAGAAGAGGTCCAATTTCTCAGCTCCTGTGACTCTCCACAGCATCTCCAGTGTTAATTTAATCTAGTCGAGGCAGGGCATTTAACTATGTGCTTCATTCCGCCTGTGCCGGCAGCATTGTAAATGCACCTTTCAATGGAGTGTGTGATTAGAAAGGATTGATAATACATAATACACTACAACAAATGTGATAACATTTGCTAAAGTTGATGATCTGTGGTCTTTGTGAATCATTACAGAAATCATCCTTTCTTAAGACAGTTTTTATAATTTTGCTTAATGTTTTAATTCTTTGAAATCTTAAGTAACTTTTATGGAAGTCATCAGAAAAAAAAAAAAAAAAGAAGAGAAAAAAAAAAAGAATGAGGAAGGAAATACAGAGGGCTCTCCATGACCCATTTGACTTAATTAAACTTAAATCAGCTTGAGTTCACACGATGTGGTCATGCTTAACATATCTGAAAAAACTGTCTGAGTAAGTATCTGAAAGGCTTGACAAAGGAAAATCTATGGACATATTTTACAGCGATTTTAGCAAAAGCTTTTTTTTTTTTTTTTTTTTGATACAATGTCATATAGGAATCTAATCCAGCATTTAATCATTAAATTTATTATGATGTGAGCTACTTGACTCAATTAAGACTGGTGTGTGAGTTGATTTGGTTTATGGTAGAAAGACTAGTGGAATTAAGCAACGACAGTCCCTCTCTGTTCTTGTCCCTTGTACAGAGATTTAGGAGAGGGATGAAGGTCAATTGAGGGTGAAATTTTACCTTTCTGCTGGCATACCATTCTTCTTTTCTGGAGCAATTAGAACATATTCCTGTGAGAAAATTAATGAACAGGTCTTGATTTTTCAGAGGCCCTATTTTTTTGTTGTTCCAGTAATAAAATATCCCTGTATTGACCCAGCTTGTACCTACCTACAGAGTAATGCCTTGTAAGGAGGAAAATGAAGAGAAAAAAAAACGAAAGATTTTTAATAGGTGCTTATTATTATTATTATTATTTATTTTTCTGTTGCAATTTTTCACTTTTCTCAGTGGATCGCTCACATAGCACATTCAGTGGGCATAGCTACCGTTGGTGTTATAGCTGACTTTTACCCACCTGCAGAAAAATACACATGCAACTAAATATAATTCCAGACCTACAAGTTTCCACTCTTGGAGCGTTCATGGCCTCATTATGCTGGTGGATATTCAAGGCAGGACTTTGTGGTATTGCAAGTGTATATAGTCCTTCAAGCTTAGAGATGTGAAAGCATTTACAAAGATTCCTATTGCATTAGTCCTGCTCTTCAGCCATATTTTCAATACCTCCAAAGATTACCACATTTCCATAGCTTCCACATCACTTTTATATCAATAGATTGTCCCTCTCTTGATGATAGCCTGTAACCAGCATGAAGTTCCACGGGTTCTCCCATGCTTCAGTGAAGTATTTCCACTCCTGCTTCTGTTAGGTCTCCTTGCACGTTGGCTCACGAGGTAACACTCTCCTACAGCAAGGCTCCTATTAAGGCTGAATAGCTCCTCGATCTCTTCTTTCTGACCAGACATGGGATAATTTTTTACTTTCTACCTGTATAAATCACATCAGTCACTGATGAAAAGTAGAAGCATCTGAATGGGGTTAAAGTCTTTTGCTTCATGTGTTAATGATGTATTCCATGTTTCTTTGGGTTCAGATTCTACCCAGTTTGCCTAACCAAAGTAGATCTCAGCCATAAGTCTGTGCTCACTACCCATTTCCAGCAATCTACAGTAATTAATTATGTCATGTTATGTCAGCTCCCAGGGTAATGATAAAAAGAGGTTTCAAAAGTGGTTAATTCTTTAAATTATCAGTGCAGTGTTTCTTTTTGCATGAAGGACTGACATATAGAAATGAAAAAAAATTGGAGTCTGTTATGTATTCACTATGCTTTTACACATTAGATACTTATGGTTGAAAACTGAAAATCAAAATTTTGAAGTTTGTACAGTATATTCGAGGATAGCAATTAGATTGGATGAAAAATAAAAATCAATTTAGGATCCATTTCTACAAGCAGCCCCTCCCCCAAATACTCTGTCTTTAATAATTAGGCAGGGATCCTTTGCATGTTGCAGGATGTGGCTCTCACTGAAAATCTTGTTCCTTCCAAAATATAGGTATACTTGAATCATGCTGACATCAAGGCAATTGTTTTCTACTGTTCAGTTGCTTTCATATTTATAGGCCAGGAAAAAAAAAAAAAAACAAACATGTAAACTCTGAACAAAAAGTGTGACTTACATTAGCTCTGCAACCTGCTGAAGGTGGCCACCAACATTAACACTGAAGGGATCAGGTGCTACGTCTGGGGACACTGTGTTGCATAAGCTCAGCCGTTGGTTCCGTAATGGTCCTTCTTTTGTGGTGGGATTAATTCTGTGCTTATGTGTTGTGAGTATAACTCCTTCAGAAGAAACTCTTTCTGATAGCACGACTTGGCAGAAAAATCACCTCTCACTCACCTGTAGAATTATTAAACAAGTCCTCAGTCTTACTTATTTATTGCTGACACCCACAGTTCTCCTTCTTCCTGTTTCTTGACTGGCAAATAGACCTTTCTACAGAACATGAGCCTTGCAATTCTTTTTAGTGTGGAAGCACATATGTTTTATTCAGTTCTTATATCTTTGCCCAGAGCACAAAGCAAGTCCTTAATAATTTAGTCTTACAGATGACTCAGAATCATCATATCCCAGGCTTACCCTTAAACCAAAGCTATTCATGGTCTGAACTTAGCATTATAGCTTTTAAATTCATGACTTTGGGAGCAGACAGTACTTATAAAAGCACATCGTATATATTTTTTGTGCTAAATGTCAAACTATTAAGGTTTATATTTCCTAACTTTTCCAAAGATTAGGCGAAATACAACTTAGTTGCTGTACTTCACAGAGCTGAGAAAGCCTGAGAATAGTTTTTGTGATTTCAGCCTCTCTGCTGCAGTCTTCCTAATGCTGCAAGAAAATGACTTCAAAGTACTCTTTTGACAGTCATTCTTGGATACAGAGCAATTACTGTCATGCATTTTATGCAATCAACCTAGAGCGTTTGGGTGTATGTCCCTACTATGGGGCTCAAGGAGTCGGTCTCACAGTTTCGTCAGAAAGGATCACTCCTTAAGAGCTGCTCTGCCAGCAAGCTCTTTGAGTAGATAATTCATTCTCTTCTGGTGTAAATCTCTAACCGCAGCTGATTCTGGAGTCATTTGGGAAATGAATAAAAAATATAGTGCTCAAAATACACAACTTTTTCAATTCAGTGACATCTTTCTCAATTGAGTGACATATCTTTTTCAGCTGATCCCAGGTAGTGATCTGTTTATGCACAAAGCCTGAAGAATATTCTTTTTGTCTACTACATATATATGCAGGCATTACTCTCATCAAGTGAGCCTCTAAACAGCTTTAGAACTATCCTGAAGAGTTCGCTTAGTCTCCTCAGATTGATAATAATTAATAATTATAATTATTAATAATTCAACACTTTGCAGGTATTAATAAGTGAATGAGTTCTACAGGTCAATAATGTGTCTGATATAAAAGTGGGAAAAATCCTATTAGAAAATAAGTAGTCAGTTTGATGGCAAATTCCTGGAGGATTACGGGTATTGTTTCTGATTTGCTCTTTATCTTGACAAGCCTTGTGGATGAACTGTAGCAAGATTACAATCATGATCATTCACCAGAGCCTGCATCTTTGGTGAACAGCTAACTTTAGCTTCATATATTCATATCCTGGAGAAATCAATCTTATTTAACCCTTCTATTGCATACTAACAAGTCTTCTCAAGGTACTTCATGTGTTTTTATATGAGTGCAAGTTCAGAGGATCAAAGATAAATGAATTAAGAAAATTTATTTCAAAATTAAACTCGTGTTCAGCTTGTCACTGTGCGAACTAAGGTGGATGTTTACTCTACATAGCAGTGAGAGGTCCTTGTAAACATTGCTGAAGTCAAGGAGAATTACAAAGACAGAGGTTACTTTTTTCAAGCCGCCTTCCTTTGTCTGCGTAAGTGTGAAAGAACCATATTTGAATAGAAGCAACTAATGTAAGGCTCTTAACAGGTAGGACAGCATTCATAAAAAGTCTGATGGAAGCATGAGAGAATATAGGCAGGCACTGACTGGAGTGCGTGATTTTGGCTGTGCATAGACTGATATGGCTCAAGCACCCGGGTCCATCTGGAACAAGCTGAGATTTTTTTCCTTGGCTGGTGATGACTGAATCCTGTTTTGTCAGTGCTCTTCTGTCTACAGCATGGCAAAAGAGACTTCGAAACATGACGATGCTTTGTTTAACCACCAGAAACTCAACTTTCCTCCTGTTGTATAAGATTTTATGTCACAAAGTGATGGAAGTGATGATTTTGTTTGCAAAGCAAAGAACCATTTATTAACTAAGTCTTGCACTGAATTTTGGTTCATAGCAGGCACATTTGGTTGTGCTTCAGTAGACAGCATGAATAATTAGAGATTTTATTCAAACTGAAGGAAATCAAGAAACCACAATAAGGCTACCATCTCAATCAGGTAAAGCTGAGAGGCAAAGGAAGGCTGAATGAACAGAACTAGAATCCTCTAGTCCCTTGTTCTTCTGCAGTGGGGAAACAGTCACAGAAATGTGGTCTGCAAAAGAACAAAACAAGTAAATATCCACTACTTAAATTAGCCAGGTTCTGCAGGTCTAACCTGTGATGCCTGCAGTTCAGGCATAAATCAAGCTGAGCAGTGGATTACCTAATATATATTAAAGTGATATTATAGGTGGACACCCAATATGCACATACTGCTTTGCTAAGAGTATGCTTTGGCCACAAACTAAAATTGCTTGTAAGTTGTCTTTAGGTGGTGTGGCCCAGGGTTAATCTTATCTGACATCAGACAAATTCACCGGTAGGATCCTTGCAGAGTTGTCAGCACCTCAACATGATAATAAGGGATGTGAAGTGCTGCCTGTGCTGTTCGTATTCATCCAAGCGTGGAGGTGTGCAGTATGATAACCAAACATTACTCACACAAATATGTCATGCCACTCAAAGCTTTTTTTTTTTTGTTAAAGACTGGTTTGGTGAGTAAATGGTATCTAAATACCATGCAATGACTATCCCTATTTTTAGGTTGCATGGAAATAACAAGAAATGACCTAGATCTTTTATTAAATCTTTGCTTATTGATCTCAAAGCAGTTCATAAATTTGATTCCATTTTATTACCTCCGTTTCACAGTAATAAAACAGTTTCACACAACCCTGCTGCTATTTCTAATTCCTTGTGTACTATTAGGTCTGTAAATGTGTTTACTTCTTTACAAAAGGCAAACCTAAACTACTGTCATAGTGTCAGAGGGTCTAATACATTTATCTTATGATTGTTGTATTCGTAGTCTGTGCTTGCAAAGGCTTGTCCATTTTACTGTGTGCTGTACAAGCTTGGAGTAACAGAGGTCTGCTCTCCTAAGGATCCGACCTTTAAAGAGATGTTTATAAAACAAAACCAAGAACAGTCCGTGGGTACACTGTCTTCCCAAGCCAAGAAGCTAGACCAAACGTCTCCTTTTCTGTGTACAGAAACATAAATATCTTTTGAGAGAACATAATTTTCAATGAGAATAAGATGTACGCATTGCTCTTAAAATGCAGTCAATCAAAATATATCTTGAGGTGATGCCAGCAGAAGGCTGAGTGACAAAAAGCCTGATTTTCTTCCTGTGGCCTTTCCAGGAGAAAGAGCCAAGCCAAGAGCTTAAATGAGTGTCTTTAAATTAGCATGTCTCTGTTAGCATGCATTTTCTTTACAGTTTCTTAGAGCAGTCTTTTAGAATATAGTTTATATTTTGAAGGAATAGTGAAATATGCTTATTATGTGCCAGATCATAACTGGAATTAGCATATTTGTTGGTTATCCCTGGGAAGTTGAGATCAAACATTGACTTAGATAAAAAATAAAAGTGGGCTTGGTGGCAAAGTTTAGAGCGTGATCTAATGAGGTCATTTCAGATTAAGGCAACAAAATTCATCACTATATAAGATTTTCTCTGCAAATCCTGATTATTCAGGAGACTGATTACTTTCTGAGACTTTTGGATCTCCTTCAGATGTTGGGAGTGCGATTTAGTTGCCTAATCAAAGGTGTAAATATAGTAGGGTATCCTCATTTACAATTCAATCTCTGTTCATCACAGCCAATGAATACACAATGTGCACCTCTGAAAGGAAGGAAGAGGTTGGACCTGGAATACCTTTTTTTTTTTTTTTTTCTGTCAAGTCCTAATTTCTACAGATGAAACAGCAAAGGGAATGATACAAAGGAGCTGGCTGCTTCTGCTACCTCTAGTTCAGGCTGGAGCTGCGATGAGAATCATTCTCTTCTGTGAATACTAAACTCACCTTTGGAAGATGTAAAAACTGACTGAAATTCCAAAAGAGACTATTTTTCCTTCTAGCTCTCACCCTTGTGTTTGCCAGGTGGATGTAGTTTTTTGAATTTATCTGGAGTGAAATGCTGCTGTCCTTCAGCATTCTATTTGTATTCTTTTTATTTTCTCTTCCTTTTTTGGAAGCTAAACAAATAATCTGGCACTCAAACAGGAAAAAAAATAAAAAGGACATTGTAATTTGCTAATATCTCCCTTGTTCCCTGCTTTCTAACAACACAATGTGTTGACTTATTTTTGTATTTTCCAGAATATACATTGTAATGACAGCCTGATATTTCATATATCAAAGCATACAGCTACACATGCAGGAGGGGAAAATCTCACTGCCAACTGTGATAAGGATGTGCAGGCTTGTGTACAAGTGTATGTGTTTAGTTGAGACTTTTCAGAATTGTTCACATTTATAGTTACTATTGTATATTTACTTACACTTATCTACCTATTCTTACTTATACACAAATGGATGTATGGGTGATTGGATATGCACCTGCATACAATCACATAGTGACACCTGAATGAAATGGAGTGTCAAGGAGCATATAAATGCAGAAATACAATATGTACCTAAAAAAAAATAAATGATCTCACTCAACTATTTTTTAGTCCATTTTATCTTGAACCAATTCAGGTTTTAAGTACTCAAAAATTATGTATCTGAACACTTAGATTTTATTAAGCATGAAACAAACCCGAGTATAATAGGATTCCGACAAACCTTAGGAAATTATAGCTGTTGCTTAAAAAGGGGATAGTTTAAATAAACAAATAATCCTTTTTAGATGGTTTCCAAACCATCCATCCATCTTTCTTTCTTTCTTTCTTTCTTTCTTTCTTTCTTTCTTTCTTTCTTTCTCTCTTTCTCTC
>JAHREE010000067.1:5559661-5586299 GCA_033628505.1 Tringa tobata
AAGGAAAAGGAAAAGGAAAAGGAAAAGGAAAAGGAAAAGGAAAAGGAAAAGGAAAAGGAAAAGGAAAAGGAAAAGGAAAAGGAAAAGGAAAAGGAAAAGGAAAAGGAAAAGGAAAAGGAAAAGGAAAAGGAAAAGGAAAAGGAAAAGGAAAAGGAAAAGGAAAAGGAAAAGGAAAAGGAAAAGGAAAAGGAAAAGGAAAAGGAAAAGGAAAAGGAAAAGGAAAAGGAAAAGGAAAAGGAAAAGGAAAAGGAAAAGGAAAAGGAAAAGGAAAAGGAAAAGGAAAAGGAAAAGGAAAAGGAAAAGGAAAAGGAAAAGGAAAAGGAAAAGGAAAAGGAAAAGGAAAAGGAAAAGGAAAAGGAAAAGGAAAAGGAAAAGGAAAAGGAAAAGGAAAAGGAAAAGGAAAAGGAAAAGGAAAAGGAAAAGGAAAAGGAAAAGGAAAAGGAAAAGGAAAAGGAAAAGGAAAAGGAAAAGGAAAAGGAAAAGGAAAAGGAAAAGGAAAAGGAAAAGGAAAAGGAAAAGGAAAAGGAAAAGGAAAAGGAAAAGGAAAAGGAAAAGGAAAAGGAAAAGGAAAAGGAAAAGGAAAAGGAAAAGGAAAAGGAAAAGGAAAAGGAAAAGGAAAAGGAAAAGGAAAAGGAAAAGGAAAAGGAAAAGGAAAAGGAAAAGGAAAAGGAAAAGGAAAAGGAAAAGGAAAAGGAAAAGGAAAAGGAAAAGGAAAAGGAAAAGGAAAAGGAAAAGGAAAAGGAAAAGGAAAAGGAAAAGGAAAAGGAAAAGGAAAAGGAAAAGGAAAAGGAAAAGGAAAAGGAAAAGGAAAAGGAAAAGGAAAAGGAAAAGGAAAAGGAAAAGGAAAAGGAAAAGGAAAAGGAAAAGGAAAAGGAAAAGGAAAAGGAAAAGGAAAAGGAAAAGGAAAAGGAAAAGGAAAAGGAAAAGGAAAAGGAAAAGGAAAAGGAAAAGGAAAAGGAAAAGGAAAAGGAAAAGGAAAAGGAAAAGGAAAAGGAAAAGGAAAAGGAAAAGGAAAAGGAAAAGGAAAAGGAAAAGGAAAAGGAAAAGGAAAAGGAAAAGGAAAAGGAAAAGGAAAAGGAAAAGGAAAAGGAAAAGGAAAAGGAAAAGGAAAAGGAAAAGGAAAAGGAAAAGGAAAAGGAAAAGGAAAAGGAAAAGGAAAAGGAAAAGGAAAAGGAAAAGGAAAAGGAAAAGGAAAAGGAAAAGGAAAAGGAAAAGGAAAAGGAAAAGGAAAAGGAAAAGGAAAAGGAAAAGGAAAAGGAAAAGGAAAAGGAAAAGGAAAAGGAAAAGGAAAAGGAAAAGGAAAAGGAAAAGGAAAAGGAAAAGGAAAAGGAAAAGGAAAAGGAAAAGGGGGTTATTCAAAGCTCATATTCTGTTTCGTTCTTGTCTCTAATGAGAACAGGATTGTCCTCTGACAGTTTTATGAGGAACAGTAAAAAAACACCCTCCTTTAAGCTTTGTTAAATCTTCTGTCTCTCAAAGACTTTAAAAACCAGTACTGCAAACTGAATTTTAAAGAAGATTCTTTAAAGAAACTGATTCATAAAGAAGTAACTTTTAAAATTTTTAATACTTCACTTAAAAAATCTTATTGAACTAGGTTACTGTTCTCTGCAACTGGAATTCTTTTCATTCAAGGAATCCATTTTGCCCCAAAATCTATGTATTGGAGTAATTTTCAGCATCTCTACATTTGATTAAAACAGTGTCATCAGAGTTCAGTGTAAGCTGACTTGTCTGAATTTTCAAGGAGTGTAAAAAGAAGGGGACAGTCTTTCACAACGTAAGAGACTGAAACAATATCTGTACTCCTAGACACCATTGTAAAAGTTATGGAAATGGGATGTAATAATCATATATTCCTGCTTTAAATATACAAAATACTAGTAATGGATTTTTCTGCTCTCTAAATTTTTTTAACAATGGCTGCATTCTCAGCATGAAACCTACAGGGAATTTTGACTTCTAAATGTTTTCAGATTAAAAAAAAAGCGAATAACTGTTCACATTTTTTTGAAAGCAAAGGATGATTATGTGCAAAAAGGAAAGGGATGGCAAGCAAAAAATTGTAGAGAAGTCATTATTTCTTTTGGAAAGACCTTAGAAAGGAAAGGGGTTTGATAAAGCTATCTCGTAGAAAGAGTGCCTGTGGTCCAGTTTCAGCTGGAATTCTTTGAATATTCTAGTTGCCTAAAAATTCTGCTGAAATAAAAAATATTCATAGTCTGCAAACAATTCATATTCTTTTGATAGCAATGTTAGATGCATTTCAGGCATTCTAGAGAGTACAAGGTCATATATCCTTTTTAGTTTATGGTATAATTTGAACACAAGACAGAGAGCTGAGGGGATTGGCAGTGGCACTGTCTGGTCTGATCTGTTCATAGCAAATAAAGATGCTCAGGGATGTTTTACTGAAATATTTTTTAATTGAAAAAAAAAACCATTATCAGACAAAAGATTCATCATTTTTCATGCATTTTTAACCAAACTCTGTCTGAAATGTAAGAAATAGACTTTGGCAGGATAATACTTCAAGAGCATACCACACAATGTCTGGTAATGGCATCATCTAAAACATGGAAAACTCTGGTACCAGTCCCCACATCCTGGACAGGAACTTTAAGCCTTCTCTTCTTCTGAGTCACGTTTCTCTCATCTTCTTACAATGGAGAGAATCCACTTGCCTTACTAACTAAAGATTGAAAGAATAAGGGACTTGTTTCTTTCGGCATTTCTCCACCAATAAGCTTTACAGTCACACACACACGCACGCACCCACCCACCCACCTGCCTTTTAGTCCTATGGTTATTCTTTTATAGAAATTAGAAGAGTTCAGTAGAGAAAACAGAGTACCCTCTTTTCCTTTTCATGCCCTATCCATAACACCAGAAGGCACATGCCCAGGTCATGCCACTGAATTTGGGTAGCTGACGTTGAAGACCTTGGATGGTCAGAGGCAAAGCAGGGCCTGGGAGCCAGGACTCAGCAGTGAACTATGGGCTGACGGGTGGGTTCACCTCCTCTCATACCCTGAAGAATCTGGGTTTCACTAGCTAGTGAGCAAGAAAATGTTTGGCTCCTCTCCACTGTAGCAGTTTAAGATATTGTCAGTGATCTTTCTCCTTGGTGATATGTGATTGATCCTGATCCTGTTACAAATCAAACCCTGTGCGAAATGCGATGCATAAGCTTTGCTCAGTCATTTATTTACTTCTTCACTACAGCTTGAGCCACAATTACCCCATACATTCTTTTATATTGATTCAGTGTGAATATTTAGAAAACAATATATGCTTCACTATATGCTCATCCACTTTTAGTGTTCATGTTTGAAACCATTATGCAGATGTTATACTGTACATATGTAGAAAGGCAAAATCAAATAGGGAAGCCTGGTTTGTGTTACCTCCTGACTAAGAAAACTGCGTTGGAATCACATTAAAGTCTCTCTGTCTCCATTTGAATCACTGTAAACATGTTCAGACAAAGAAGATAAAGGGAAACAGGGAAGCACTGTTTATTGCCAGAACTAGACTGAATAAACAAGTTAATTCAAAATATGGGCAATACGGAAATAAAATCTGTAACAAACTTGTATACAGAAAAAGACACCTTTGAATTCTGAAGTAAGAAGACTGGAAGAGCCAAAATAAAAAGCTTCTAAGAGGATAAAGGGCAACTTGTAGAAACTGAGGTGGATTTGATTAGATGACATACATATAATTAGACAACTATTTATTAAATATCATAATTGTTCATGACATCTCTCAGAGAAATAGAATATAACAGGTTTCTTCTGCACTGAATTATACCAATGGCAAAACTTCAAACAACCCCAGAGGGAATGGCAACAATGTCTTTGTCTGAAGAAGGTTCACCATGAAATTTATCCAACAGCATCAAAAACTCATTTTCTTGTTCAGTTTTGGAAAGCTCAGGTCCAACCAAAAGAGTTCTGAGAAGCATCTGAGGACTGCATGGGCAGAATTTATCACCATGACCAAGGCAATTCTCTTTAGGGTTTTGGAAGACAAAACATATTCATTTCTTTAAAGTACAGACAGCTGGGAATGATAGCACAGCAATTATAAATTGAGCAAAAAATGGTCGTAGCACTCAAGTGACTTTGTAACAGGATTTTGTGTAAATTATGATTTCAACTTTGAATTTTTTACTAGTTTTGGGAAAAAAGTTTTAACTTTTCTGGACATTTCCTAGAAGAGTCAGGTCTATAGACAGAAGAACCTTAATTATAAACCAGAATTCACTCAAAATTTATTCCGTCCAGTTTGTGAGTCCTCAATTGACTAGGATTAAATAGTAAATATTGCCTCAGCAGAAGTTCAACTGAAGAGAGAAGTACATTATTGCAGACAAGCATGTTCAAGCTGGTCGACATCTCTGGACTCCCAAACTCCTTCTGGCCATCAGCTTAGACAATTACCACCACATCATTGTGTTTGGCAGCTGTAACTGCACCATGTTTTTTCAGGGTGCTCTTCAAAGACTTGTGCACATGAGCCCTGGTCAAAATCCTGTACCCACACAGAGTCTTTGGCATCCTCACCTCCCCCAGCATGCAGCATCCTGTATGGGGCCCCAGAGGAGGCTGTCTGCTCCCAGCCCATCCAGCTGACTCCCCTGACCTAAGTATTGACAGCAACCCCTCACATGCTGGGCTGGATGTAGGCAGATGGCAGAGGAGATATGGGCAGGAGGATGCCTGGAAAGGGTGGATAACACAGCCAATTGAGAGTGACAGATAGGGGGTGCTGAAACAAGGGGTAGGGAGGGGGATAAAGGAAAGGAGGACAAAGTTTAGAGAGGAGTTGTACTGATCGTAATTAGGTGCTGCTATATGGTAAATTCATTGCTGTAAATACCTGTGCATTTGCAGCCTCAGTAATAATCTGTTGCTTCATGGTGATTGCTTATCCCCAGAGGTAGCCACAGTGTGAAGCAGCTGGTCAGCAATGGCAGCTTATCTCCATAAATAAGCAGTCACTACTGATGAAGAGGACTGCTGATCAGAAGGTATAAACTGTTCTTACATTCCTGCAGCTGATGGATAGTGACAGCTTGCTCTAAGTAGTAATTAGTCACTGCCTTGAACTAGACAGCAATGATCCCGCCAACAGAAATTTGCTCCTGATGGTAAGAATCAAACACTTCTGCCTGAAATTTCCTGGAATTCAATGCTTTCTGGATGCATCCTCCTTCCTGAGCACCCACTGAATGCCTCAGTAAAATGCTGACGGCATTGATTTGCCTGGGCTTTCTGGCTGCCTGGCAGAGCCATTTAAGCTAACCTGTGTGACTGTGCTGTGAAATGGACTGGAAGCACTCGCACAGTTAGTTACTAGGTAACAGCTGAGAGGAAGCAAGGATCAGCTTCCCAAATCGTTTCCATGTGCAAGTCTTCTGGGTACAAGGTCTGGGCCATTCCCAAGAAAGCTGATTTAAGTCTTGAGGTCTGAGTGCTGGTATACTTCATTGACAACTGTAATTACCCTGTGCTCAAGCTCCCAGTTATCATTTTAGTTTCAAGAGCATTTGCTGTGTGGATTCTTAGAGTAGTAAGCCTTAAATTTCAGCCTGCTGGCATATTGTGGCGATGCAAACATGCCTGAGCATTTGTCCTGAAATTCCCCCTGCCCAGACCAATAACTTCTTTTAGTTTCAGTGTTTTAATTCAATAGTTACAATAGCCCATCCCAACTCCACCTCAGAGAAAAAGTCACTTGCACATGCAATCTAAACTGTAAGTCCACACACCAGGTCTCTTTCCTTGCAATATTTTTATCCTGATTGCCTTAATGACACAGACCACTGGTTCATACAGCTTTATGTATTCCAACTCTGTACAGTGTTAATTTATATTAATGGAAAAAAGGTATGAGTTCTCTTAAATAAAAATTTCGTTCTGTAATCTTACACTTTTTACTCTAAAATTCACCTATGCCTAAAGGAAGGAAATGTTTCACTGATTTGCTTGTTTTATAGGAAAATGACATTATGCAACAGAATTTGTCCTGCAGGACAGGAAGAATTCTAATGTATCAAGGCTGTAACTTCTCTATCGTGATTCCGGGGTGAAACTATGAATGGCTGCTTTCAGTCAGAACTTTGATATTGTTTTCTATTGATGAGAATATAAAATGAAAAGAAACAATTCAAAAATTATTGAGTAGACAGCTCTAATGCTGTTGATTCCAACCGTCATCAGATGACATAAAATGGTGTACTAATGAATCAAAATTTATAAAGCAGAATGAATTGAAATTATTTAGAATTTACTAGTTGTCCCTTTGTCTCTATTGAAAAAATAAGAGGTGAAACATGATAGGCTGTTGATAACTAACTCAATCTCTATGTAGTTTTCATTATTTCTTCTGTCCCTGCCACAGTGGTGGCCCCATACTACCAGGTGTCTTTTCTGGTATATTGTGCTATGCAGGTACCTCCTTTCACAGCAGGTTTGTCAGGCTGCTGAAAAGATGTTACAACCATTTCCAATGTACCTAATGTCTATTGACAGACAGGGAAATGAAATCTCTACCTCCCTCTTAGTATGCCTGTGTGATGCTCCACCTCCATTGGGTTCTTGCCCAGAGAATAGGTAAAATCTTGCTTGCTCCTGATAGAGCAATTACAGGGAGGTTTGATTATCCAGGGTACCAAAGGTTCAGGATAGAAAGAGGAACCCATCCTTCAGTTTTCTGGCATGAGGTGGTGCCATGTGTCATTTTCTTCCAGAGGTGTGTGCTGGTGAATTCCTAAAGCTTCTGCTGTCCCTTATCAAATACTTCCCATCCTGACAGTGCTGATATGAGTAAAAATATCTTGGAAACTTGCTTGACCTGCATATCCACAGCTGAATCATTTTGGCTGTGGTTAAATTAGGTTCAAGTGATTTCGATGCACAAGAGTGTTCAGTAGGCACACAAGTTTCCCCTTGCATTCAGTTGGTCCTTAATTTTTATAGCAATCATATATAGAGAAATGACATTTGGTTCAGTATTAGGCTTTCCTCAGAAAAATAATCCACAGCTTTTGGCTTCTTATGTATAATGTCCCAATGAACACTTTTCTACTTCTTTTCTGCCTTGCTGTCTGGCTTTCTTTTCTTATTCTCTGTGTGTCTCATTTTACTGTAAACAGGACAAAATGTTTCATAATTTAATGAAAATGTGAACAATTTAGACTGAAGGGAGTTTTGGAAAAGTTTCAAGTTAGGTAGTAATGTCAACTTTATAGAGCATCTCCGTACTTCTCTTTTGGAAGAACAAAGCAGCTAATGTGCTGTGGTGAGCAGATTTTGTGCTGGTAAACCTATTCTCTGGCAAAAAAAGGAGGGAAAAGAGTACCCACATGTCTCTTTAGTACATCAAGAATCAGAAGAATGCCAAGAATGATGAAGGCACTATGACCCAGAGGTCGGTGTCTTCTTAACCCAGCACTGTAGACATAACTTAGAAGCATTCTGGATGTCAAGCAAAAAGGAATGTTGTTATGTTGACACGAGTGCTATTATGTTCTTTTTTTTTTATCTGGTCTGCAGAAGTAATCTGTGGCAATTGCTTTGCTAAATATTAGCACACTGTTGAGAAAAATGTACACAATATGTTCTTATATTGAACAGCCAAAATGGGTCGGGTTTGCTATTATGGAGGTAAAGAGCTAGAGCAAACTAGGTCATAGGAACATTTGTATTGCTCTGTGAGATAGCAGTGGAAGTAGAAATGCTAAGTTTCTTCTCAGTTAGTCAACCTACTGGTAAGTCTAACGCAAGTGTAACAACCCTCAGTGTAAAACCTCTCCCCAGAGAACACCCCTGTATCTGCTAATCACAGAAAATATGTCTACATGAACATGTTAAACAGCTTTTCAGTTTTCAAGCAGGGTTTATTTGCATCCTTTCTGTGATATTTTGCAACTTCAGGCCACCCATGTCAGTTCATTTTCTGGTGCCTGCTGGTACTTTGGTGTGCCTAGGGAGACTTTTGCTCAGTCAGCTTTTCTAACTTTTTTTAGCAATTAGTTCTGAAGATTTTTTAGACTGTGCTGACTTGAAATACCTCCAGGCCTTTCCTTTCTTTTTATAAGCCCAATTGTCTTTTTGTTTGTTTGTTTGAACCGATTTTGGATAGGTAGAATTTATTTGCATTCTTGGAGATCACAATGCACGTAATTTGGAAAAGGTGGTTTGCTTCCAGAAGGCACAAGGGGAAATTTTGGGCAGTAATTTTCCTTTATCTCATTAGGTTTATATGGCATACATTAGGAATGAATGGTGAAAGTGTTCAAAGTGGTAAACTATCTGCTCATGGAGACCAGAAGTTGTAAGCAGTTAATCTTAGTAATTGGGAAACCCCTTTTGTCCAGGTTTGAGATGGATCAGAGCCAAGTTCCAGTCCAGCGAGAGAAGCTATTCCTTATACTTGTTGCTGGGGCAAACCAGGGTCAGCTGACTGGGTTGGTTACCCCATGGAGGGGTTGCACCTGTGGGGAGGAGTGGAAGGTCAGGTGACCCAAACTGACCAATAGGATATTCCATCCCATCTGCCATGCTCAGTATAGAAGCTGAAGGATCAAAAGGGTCAGGCTGGCTCTTCTTCAATGGCTGCTTGTTTGACAGTTGTTGTTCCTTGATGCCTGATGAGGACTCTGTCAGATGGTCTACCTTTGATCCCCATCAGTGTGTTCCAGAACACAGTTCCCAATCACTGGGACCAGTCTGGAACTTTCCCAGTGCCTGCCAGTGATATCTATCTGGGAACTTCGTACGATTTTGTATATATATTTGTATATATAGCATCTATTTAATTATTTTCTTTTTTTATTTTATTACTGATATTTCATTAAAGTAGATTAGTTTTCCACAAACTCATGAATCTCTTTCTCTCTCTTTTTCCTCTCCTTGGAGTGAGAGGTGAAGGAGAGCATCTGTTGTCTTGTCATTGGCCAACCTGGCCGAAGTCGTGACACCTTTGAATCACTAGACCAAGCAGAAAACAGCTGCCAACACATACAATTATAGAAATAAATAACGAAGGGGCTTTTCCTGAGCTTTTCTGAGGCAGGGAGATGCCAGGACAGCGCAGGGAGCCAGCAGCTTGCGCAAGGGTGCAGGAGCAGGGCCAGCAGCAGCGGCCAGCCCTATCCCCTTAAAAGGCAGTGAGGCAAACAGAGTGTGGCACATCAGCCAGGGTGTGGTGCGGCAGTTTGCGTGGCAGTTTGCACGGAAGGGCACACAAGAAGGGTGTGGGAAGCTCAAGAGGGGAGTTCAACCATGGTCTCTACCCAAAAGACACAGAAAGCTGCATCTTCTGCGCTTGCCAGAGCAGACATAGCCACACAGACAGAGCTCCTGCGGAAGCATGCAGCCACCCAGGTCCCTGCCTACAGGGAGTGATTTAACTTCTTACAGCTAATGGATGGTAGAAGGGATAGACATCGAGGTGGATATCTACTCAGCCTTGTAGCAGAACTAAAAGAGGAAGTAGAAAGGTGGCGGAGCATCAGGGAGCGAGAGAAAGAAATAGATTGGTGGAATCAGGCTCTGACCTCCCTGAGAGAAAAACAGAAAAGCCGCCAAAAAAACCCCGAGCTGAAGGAGATCTGCTGCCCTCCCCCTGCCAGACTGAAGGCAGTGGCCAAAAGCAGAACTGTGAATGGAAGTAAGCCCATGCTAGGGGTGGCACACAAACCCCCTCCTTGAGTACCTCGCCTAACCAGGTGCCTCTGTATAATAGGTATGAGGCTCTTAAGGAGTTAGGCCATCCCATGGATGATATGGAAGATGGTTTGACTACACGAGAAGAGTTGTCAGGACCAGTGAGGCCTACCTTCTCTATAATGAGGTGGCTACACATGTAGCCCAAGTGTACTCAAAAGAGACTTCAGGGCCTTGAGAGAGTTAATAAGGGAATCTGGGGTGCAGGTTATTTTTTCTTCTGTTCTCCTGGTTATAAGCAGTGACTCTGAAAGAAATAGACGTGCAGTTGTTTGCATCGCTCCATGGATGGTGTCACCACCACAGTTTGGGTTTTTTGACAATGGGATGGTCTGCATGGCACCAGTCTTGCTGGTGTTGGATGGGGCTCATCTTTTTGAAAGGGGGAAGAGGGTGTTTGTTCGTGAGCTAGTGGGGCTTTTTGATCAAGCTTTAAACTAGGGTTGTTGGGAGAGGGGAATGTTATCCAGCTTACTTGTGACAAGCCAAGGGACGATGTTCTAAGGTCTGAGGGATGGGTCGCTAGCAAAGGCCCTCAACCTCTTCCTCTGAGATGTGCTGGGTATGCTGCAGCATACTCAGAGTCTTACGGAAACAAGCCAGGGGCTCCAGAGGCAATAGAAACTGGGGAATCACAGATAAAAGAACTCAAAGAAAGGCCACCTGAAGAGCAGCACAAAGGAAATGCAGCTACTCCAGCCTGTAGGTCAGCTTCTTTGGGTGCCCAACTGAAGTGCCTTTACGGAAATGCACATAGCATGGGAAACAAGCAAGAGGAGTTATAGATGTGCACATACCTTCTGGGCTATGATGTCATTAGCATCACAGAGATGTGGTGGGATGGGACCTATGATTGGAGTGTTGGGATGGAGGGATACAGACTCTTCAGGAAGAACAGGCTGGGGAGATGAGGAGGGGGTATTGCTCTCTATGTCAAAGAAAAGCTGGAATTCATGGAGCTCCATCTCAGGATGCATGAAGATCCAAGGGAGACCTTATGGGTCAAGATTAAAGGGAACACAGGGGCAGGTAATGTTACAGTAGGGGTCTGCTACAGGCCCACCTGACCAGGACAATGGAGTGGATGAGGCCCTCACATAGGAGCAGCATCACATTCACAGACCCTGGTCCTCCTGGGGGACTTCAACTACCCCGATATCTGTTGATAGGGCAACAAAGTGGGGCACGACAAGTCCAAGAAGTTCTTGGAATGTGTTGATGAGAACTTTCTTCTTCAAATGGTACAGAAACCACTGAGGAGAGGAGCCATGCTAGAACTTGTCCTTACCAATAAGAAAGGACTGGTGGGGAATGTCAGGCTCAAGGGTAGTCTTGGCTTCAGTGATCACAAAATGGTAGAATTCAAGATCCTTAGGGCAGTGAGGAGGGTACGCAGCAAGCTCACTACCCTGGACTTCAGGAGAGCAGACTTTGGCCTCTTGAGGGACCTGCTTGGCAGGGTAACGTGAAAAAGTACTGGAGGGGAGAGGGGCCCAAGGAAGCTGGCTAGTATTCAAGGATCACCTTCTTCAAGCTCAGGAGCGGTGCACCCCAAGAAATAAGTCAGGCAAAAAAAAGGAGGCCTGCATGGGTGAACAAGGAGCTCATGGACAAGCACAAAAGCAAAATGGGGGCCTATAGAGGGTGGAAGCAAGGATGGGTAGACTGGGCAAAATACAGAGAAACTGTCCGAGTGTCCAGGAACCAGATTAGGCAAACTAAAGCCCAGACAGAATTAAATCTGGCCAGGACATCAAGGACAACAAGAAAAACTTCTCTAAGTATGTCAGTGATAAAAGAAATAGTGGGGAAGATGTGAGCTCTCTCTGGAAGGAAACAGGAGACCTGGTCACCCAAGATATAGAGAAGGCTGAGATACTGAATGACTTTTTCACCTTGGTCTTCACCAGCAAGGGCTTTAACCACACTACCCAAGCTGCAGAAGGCAAAAACAGGGACTGTGACAATGAAGAACTGCCCACAGTAGTAGAAAATCGGGTTTGAGACCATCTAAGGAACCTGAAGGTACATAAGTCCATAGAACCTGATGAAATCCATCCATGGGTCCTGAGGGAGTTAGCAGTTGAATTTACTAAGCCACTTTCCATTATATTTGAAAAGCTGTGGCAGCCTGGTGAAGTTCCCACTCACTGGAAAAGGGAAAACATAAGCCTCATTTTCAAAAACGGAAAAAAGGAAGACCTGGGAAACAACAGGCCAGTCAGTCTCACCTCGGTGCCCAGCAAGATCATGGAGCAGATCCTCCTGGAATCTCTGCTAAAGCACATGAAAAATAAATAAGGAGGTGATTTGTGACAGCTGACATGACTTCACCAGGGGCAAGTTATGTCTGGCAAATCTGGTGGCCTTCTATGATGGTGCTACAGCGTTGGTAGATAAGGGCAGAGCAACAGACTTCATTTACCGGGACTTATGCAAAGCATTTGACAGTGTCCCACATGACATCCGTGTCTTTAAATTGGAATGGCATGGATCTGATGGATGGACCACTCGGTGGATAAGGAGCTGGCTGAATGGCTGCACTCAAAGGGTTGTGGTCAATGGCTCGATGTCCAAGTGGAAACCAGTGATGAGTGGCATTCCTCAGGGGTCAGTGCTGGGACCAGTGCCGGGACCAGTGCCGTTTATCATCTTTATCAGAGACATGGACAGTGGGATTGAGTGCATCCTCAGCAAGTTTGTTGATGACACCGAGCTGTGTGGAGTAGTCAACATGTTGGAGGGAAGGGATGTCCAGAGGCACCTTGGATAGGTTGAGAGGTCGGCCCGTGTGAAGCTCATGAAGTTCAACCAGGCCAAGCGCAAGGTCCTGCACCTGGATCATGGCAATCCCAAGCACAAATAGAGGCTGGGCAGAGAATGGATTGAGAGCAGCCCTGAGGAGAAGGACTTGAGGGTGTTGGTGAGTGAGAAGCTCAACATGAGCTGGCAATGTGCACTTTCAGCCAGAGTCAGCCACATCCTGGGCCGCATCAAAAGAAGCATGGCCAGCAGGTCAAGGGAGGTGATTCTACCCCTTTATTCTGCTCTCATGAGACCCCACCTGGAGTAGTGTCCAGCTCTGGAGTCTTCAGTGCAGGAAGGGCATGGACCTGTTGGAACTTCAGGAGCCATCTGACCCTCCATAGGTCCATAGTCAGCTTCATCTGATTACTTTGAGTAACAGAAATCCATGCTGAATATCTAAATGTTTTATGTGAGAGATCAAGGTGGTTTCATATCAAGAATTCTTGGGAAATTGTTTTGGGGTTTTCATTCAGGATATTGTTTTCAAAATTAACACTACAACAATACATTGGGAAATTGAGTTCTCAAAGGGTGGGAAATGATAAAATTTGTTGCTTCTGGAATAATTGAATGGGTATATATTCTAATATGGTTTTAATTATATTATCATATAACATGTTTTCCCTGGAACCACTGCCCAAAGTCTAAGGATCACCGCAACTCTCAGTGCTGTTCTTTTCTCTGAAAGCAGGGCAAACCCGATTGACCTTGCTTCTAATATTTTGTACAAAAGCCGTAACAGAAAAGAAGATCCCACTAAACCAAAGACCCAGTCCTATATGTCTATGGAGATACTGAAAGAATATATCATCCAGTATTATTCTACTAGGAAGATACTCAGGGACCATACTAACAAGGCCAGTATAGGAACTTCTAAAGAAAGGATGTGGAAACTAAATAATCTTTTCAAATCACAGGGCTTCTGTACTGATGATGACCATGTGGGAAGATAAATTCCCACATTATGGAACATTATGGAACAATGTTTTCTGTTGTTATATTCAGTATATTCTACTGAACTTGGAAAAACAAGCATTCAGAATATAAGAAGTACCAGAGCAAAATTTAGTCACACAACTGTAATGCATTTTTCTTCTCAAAGGACACCTGCCTTATTTTTTAGTGCTTCTGAGGGTAAAGCAGGCTTTTGTGTGAGAGGTGGCTTCATCTGGAAGATGAATGAGGCAAAGTTTTGAGAGACAAGGTCCTGTAAAGGGAGATGACTCACCTTCAGGGAACACCTTACTCTATGTTTCTCCCACTAAGTCTGTGTGTGATCTTGAGCAAGACTTTTAAATCAATTTCTCTAGGGCTTTAATTGAGTATGTTCCTCATTTTCTGATACTAACTTAAGATTCCTAGATCTTGATTCATAGAAATGCTGAGTGCTCACATCTGCAACTGAAATCAATGGAACCTGCATTTTGAAAAAGCTGTGCCCTGTGGAAAAGCAAGTCACCGTGCTTCAAGTTGGTTACACTGTACTGATGGACACTTTGATCATTTTGCCTCTACGCTGCATGTATCTTGATTTTTCATTTGTAAAATCCATATGGTAATAATAACAACAGCTTTGGTGCTCCTTTAAGATAATTAACTAATTAGGTCAGAGTTTCCACAAGTTGTAGACCTAAAAATGGAGATCAAAAAAAAATCTCAAAGGCTTCTTTAGATCTTTCACCTAGATTTTGAAGCTTTAAATATACTCTGTAATACTGAAGGAAGTGTTGAAAAAATCAATTAAAAGAATAGCTTACAAATCTACTTTTTTAATAATGCCTCCTCCCTGTCTCACTTTTGCCAGTACATTTCCTACAAGAATGATGTACTCCATTGGGGAAATGATCAGCCAGACACCAGACACTTCTCCTGGTTTTTTGAAATCACGTTTTCTTCCTGTGTACAGGACTGTGCAAACATTGTGTTGGGGCCATTGAGGGGTCACTGTAGAGGGAGCAGTGGCAGAAAAAAACAACTAGGCAGTGTGGACAGGGAATGGGGACTGACAAATGTCACCTTAAACAAATGCCTATGAAACCGGGGCCTGGCTTAAACCAGAAGAGTGTAGAGATAGTGTCTTTCTAGGAATAAAGTTTACTGATTCTTTTAAATAATGGATTGCTTTAATGTTACTCAGGAAAAAAAAAATTAAAAAAAAAAGGATATTGTTAGAAAACAGAGCTGTAAATAGCCTCAGGCAATTTCATATGGAGAAGGGAAACAAAAACAAAATGAGAAGTCATTGGCAATATGAACCTCTACTGATTAAATCTGATCTTATGATCTCTGCTGGGAAACACACAAACACTACAGAGTAAACTTGCTTGAGAATAAGTCACAACATTGAATAAAGTTTATAACACTATGAATGGTCTTATTAAGAGAATGTAAAACAGACCTTCCAAGGAACAAAAATAGCACACTCTGCTGTCTTTATTCTCATTATAAAACCAGCAAAAATTTAGGGCCTAACCACCCACCATTTCCTTTTGTCTTAGTAAATATTAATGGCTCATGTCATCTGGTAGGATTAGAGTCTACCAAGATTTTTTTTTATATGTACATGTTAAAGACCTTTTACCTCACAATTCAAGGAAAGTCTTTTCCACAGTTCAATATTCAAGATGTCCATCAGTTTGATATTCAAGTATTATAATGTACCTTCCCCCAAGTGAAATATTTCTCATGGGCAGTACTGAAGTGCACAGCAAGGAGATAATCACTCTTCCTCTAAATGTACTAGTGCTATTGTATTAGTCGTAATTAAGAAAATAAACTGATTTCAAGGAAAGTTTATTTCATGTGGGTTTATAATTTTCCTGTGGAGTAGTACCTTTCTAGAGACTAGACTGCACTAGCAATTAATTTTGGGTCTGAGGTATCAATCAATCTTAAAATGAGTGTGATCTCTTCAGACACCAGTTCCATGCTCTTCAAGTGCTTTCTTTATTCCTGTGCAATTATTTTGCCTCTATTGCAGTCAATTCCATGATCAGTTTCCCCACAAAAGGGGCTGATCTCAAATGATGTCTACAGTGATTTCCCCAGAATGACTCTAAAAGTTGCAGATATAGTCCTAGCTTTAATTTAATTGTTGTCTGTGCTCAAGAAAACATAAATGAGGCCTCGGCTGCGCATTAGTTGCTTGAAGCGGCAGTCTGGGTTCCAGGCAAGTTAGTGTAGCCTGCACTGGAAGCCAATCTTACTGTTGTTACTGCCATGCAAATTAGCTGCATTAAACTAGCCATACTTACTTTATCTCTGCATAAACAACAGGCATGCTTTCCAACAACAGTCTAGACAAACTTCAACTGGAACAAGGAACATTTGCATTTAATATATCAGACTGTCTCAGCTGGACTGTGGGTATTTGCTGGCAGAAGCAGTATGAAAAAGCGTGAGTAAGGGAATAGACTGTGGTGAGAGCAAGATGAGATGTTGTGAATGTTTTTAAGAAAACAATGTTGCTAGCCTTTCTTTGTTGCTGTTCAGACAGTCTCATCCTCCACTGCCTGCACTTGTGTAATGCGAGCCCAAGGAAAGGTGATAAAAAGTGCAAAGGCATGACTGATTGCTTAAACTATACAACCAGGAAGAGTCAGGTCTAGTGCTGGTTTTTAGTGCTGGGCATAATACATATGGACAATTAGAGTGCTTTAATTTTATTTAGCATTTCAAGATACGAACTTAACAATAGTGACTAATATATCTTCATGGGTTTCCACAGCTGTTCACTGAGAAATATCCACAAAGAAGACCAAAATATTTAATTCCTTGGTCTGCTGTTGACTCCTTCTGGCATAATCAGGAAGTCACTTAACCTTGATCTGTTTGTAAGTTGAAAAGTTTCAGTGAATTCTCTGACAAATTTGGCAAAAGTTACTGAATTTGATATTGTACTTTTGTGATCCCCAGTTTACATAGATTTGCATTACATAGGATAATATAAAATTGTTGGGAAGTATAGGATTTCATTGCCTCACCTAAACATAGCATAGTTCCTGTGTTATCTTTCTATTGTTTATTGATAGAATTTCAAAAGGCTTCCCCTTTGAAGGCAGCTGATGACCTACTGCATTTTATGACCCTCGCTGCAAGACACCAGACAAGCCCTGATGATCAAGATTATCCTGATCCAAAGAAATAACATACAATACAAATTCAGACAGAAATTCAAATCACAGTGTTTCTTCAGCTGAAATTCTGTTGTGGACTCTGGTATATTTTTTCTAAAGGTCAAAATGTAAAGTTCTAATGAATGTGTGGACAGTAACACATGGAAAGGTAGGATTCCTATCAAGGTAGACACAGGTGTTCCAGCCCTGGGGACTTCATGGCTCACCATCAAGAGAGAGATGGAGCCTAAGTCTTCTTTGTATCAATTTTTTGATAAATAAAATTTTATCAATTTCTACAGAAAAAAAAATATTCTGATTTTCTATTATTTGGACTGAAAATATCTGCGGTGTGCCTGTCCTGGGTTGAACAACACAGGACTAACTTCTAATGCTTGGGAATACTTCACTTTTGGAAAACTCCAGTGTCTGAATTCATGAAAATATTTACTTTATAGCCAGCTATGCTGTGTGGGATCCAAGGTCTTGGTGTTTTTGAGCCTCACCAGGTACGGGGATGAGGAGGAGCGAGGCCTGGGCATTTGGCCTAGGCTGGCCAACAGGGTTATTTCATACCACGAACGTCACATTCAATTTAAATCAGAAAGTTTCCTGCACAGCTCTCTCTCCCTTGATGGTGGCAGTCCAGAGAACTCCTTGCCCTGGTGCCGGACCCCTGAGGCCTTCCCTTCCTCCCGAAGCCGTAGTACTCGCAGTGTCCGCCATTTGCTGTTCCCTGCTGAGAGTGCACAGCTTCCACTGACAGAACTGGCGGAGTATAATTCTTGTGTATATTACATTAGTGTTGGGATCAATACTGGTTCTTTATTATTATTGTTAATTATTTGGTCTTATCCTATTAAATCTCTTTATATTTCAACCCTTGTGTTTCCTTGTTTTCCCTGCTTCCCCTTCCTAGATGTGGAGGGGTCATCAGGTGATAGAAGAATTGTCTAAACAGTAAATTGTTAGGGGCTTTCTCAAACCATAACAGTGTTAATGGGCCTTACTAGGTGAGGAAACAGCTGAAACTCTGCATTTGTGCATAAGAGTTGTACTGCAGCTGTTATACTGAGCTTGCGCATTGTATCTTAGGCAAAAATCTAAGGAGTCCTGTAAGAAAAAGATCTCTGTGGAACCCAGCCTTTTCAGGACATGTAAAGATTTTTTTTTTAAATTCTCTGGCATCCTAACCTGTACCAGAATTAGAATAATAAAGACATATTCTGCAGGGGTAGTCCGAAGGAAACATTTTCCCTACAACTGGAACTGTCTTGTGTTTACTTCAGTTCAACCTAACTGAGTATCCCACTGGCTGGGATTTTATTTTATTTCACTAATCTAAAGAATCTACTGCATTCAGAGGACAGAAAGAAGATGGCTTCTTAAAATTGGATACTGTTGATAAAGTGTGGAAAAGTTCTCTTCCTGAAAACAATAACCTACATCTAATGGTAAGAAATCACCAGCAAATTCCATTATGTTTGTGAGCTTGACATGTGGTGCTTATTAAATGTAGGAACAAAGCCACTTTATACATCATAATGTTCACATTACAAATTCACTGCTCATAATGGTGCTGCAAGTGTGTATGCAATTTTTCTGAACTTATGAAATATATTTCTGACACCTCAGGTATTGATGTATGCATGCGCGATATTGTCCCAGTGCAGTAAGGGAGACTTAACTGATGTCTGCAAGATTTGATTTATTACAAGTAAATATGATTGCCTTCATAATCTGATTTTATTATGTTCGGGGCTCTCGCAGGTAAACTCTTAGTAGAAGGAAGAAGACCAGTTTTATTAAACCAGTCTATTTCTGCAAACCAAATAGTTTCTTGGAAAAAAAAAAAAAGAAAGAAAAAAAGAAGGTCAAGAATGATAAAGGGTATTTTTTTTTATGCCAAACTTCATTCCTTCACATGAATATTCTGGAATACTGAAATACTGAAAGGCAGAGAACCAATCTGTGCACTTCACTGAACCTCTGCACAATAGAGGTAAATGCTGTCACTAGAACTTTTGTAGTTGCAATGTTAGTTTGATATTGCCTCAGAATTCCTTGCTATAAAGTATGGCACCAACTCTCAGAGTAGTTGTTTTGCACTTTATGATAACAGAGCAGTGCAGAAAATAATGTTGTACACATGTTTCTGTGCAGCATGCTTTTCTTTTTTTTTTTTAATATTTATGACATGGCAAAATTGCAAAGGATGCCTCCTACCTGAGTGGGATATGGGATTACATATATATTCCCTTTCATGCAAAAAAAATAAAAAAGAAAATTTCACAATAGTATTTTGTGCCTTCCCATGTTGGTGAGACAATTAGTACCTGGGTTACATGCAGTCTTATTCCCCTGTGTAAGCTAAAAAGGTTTTCTTCATATTATCCAAAAGTTTTCTGTAAAGCCAAACATGTTTTATTCTCTTTTATGTTCATGTAAATAGTGAGCAACCAACTGAAGTCAGTATAGTTGTGGGCACCGTATCATATGAGCAGAAGAGAAATCAGGTGACTAACTGAAAGCATTGTCTAGCCAGTGTTTCAGCGAGCTTGAGAGCATCCATGCAGTACAGGCAGGCAGCAATTTTACAGTTGTTTCATCAAATCAATTGTTTGATTTGAGTGGATCACTGATGACACATTAGTTACTGTGAGATATCTTTCCCTGGTAAGATTTTGAAATCCTGGATGTGCATCCTGCTATTGAATGTTGTCCAGTTGCATGGCTCTTAAGACTGCATATGCATTTTTTGGCTAAAAGTGCTTGGACCTCCAAATGTAACACCGTCCTTTAGCTTAAAAACATATTTTTTTAATATAGCATGGAAAGAGGTGTTTCAGAGAGCTGGTATCTTTACTGTTCTGTTTGAGTTTCAAAGGAAAAAAGTAACATGGTAAAAACTGCAGTTTGGCTTCTTTGAACTGAACTGGGGCTCCTGTCCCATCTGATTATTTATCATTAGGCTTCTCTTCAAATGTAAAAATTGGCACAAAAGCTTAGTTGAGATACTACCCACATCCTCTAAAATCTACTTAGCCAAGACAATGACACTTTATGGCACTTCTTGAAATGGTTACTAGCTTCTAAAGGAAATCAAGCACTCTGGTTAAATGAAGAAAATCTGGGTTGTCACAATAGGATCCCATAGGTATATAGGTTTAGAGATGGAGAAGGAGGTTCTGTTTTGCACTATTGCTGGTGTGGGTACTAGGACAGTCAATATGAAAGGACAACAGCAAAAAAGCACAGGCAGTAGAGCTTTATAGTAATTTTAAAGCATAATTTTTTTCTGTATCTCTATATGCAATTTATTGCATATTGCTGTTCAACAGCATTGCACAGAGATATTTTTTTCTTACCTCTTTTAATTACTACTGTATTCATGACCATTTGTTGCCAGCAGTAACATACAGATCTACTTCCAGCTGATGTGTCTGTCTCAGACTTGGTTTAATTATTTCTGTTACTTTTGCTCTCCTTTAAGTGGGAAAGGTGGTAACTATGCCTCTACAGCTAAATACGAGAAGAAGGCCTAAACTGATTGCATGTCTTGTTTTTCAGGGAGTTATTCTTACACCACAGCAAGTCCAGAATCACATTCAGAGAATGAAAAGATGTAAACCCCCAGATGTATAAATCTAAGGAGCAAAAATTCCATCATATCCAGGGGACAGATGAACTCATTCCAGTAGCTCTCAGAAATGGACTAGGAAAAACACCACATTATTAATGTGTGTGTATGTGTGTGTTTACTTGTATGAAATACATATTTAGACCCTGCCAGTGGGAAATAAAACCCAGCAATATATCTTTTTATTTCTTCAATCATATTAATTTCTTCAGCAAAGGGTAACAAAAAGTTTAGTTACTCTGTAGACATAAGTCTCCGATATGGTATAAATATAATATGTGATGGTGGACAGTGTAATGGAATTTTATTTTCATCCAGTAGGGACGACTGTACAGAATCCATTAGTGGCTTTGCTTTGCTCTGCCACCTGTGAGTTATGCAGTCATTCCTAACTCATGAAAATGAAGTATGCTGTCCTTCCCGCCATCAGAAATCCTATATTTATGAACACACACAATGCAGAATATATTAATGTGTATAGTACTGGCTCATCTGTGGACCTTCAGGTACATGTAAATTTATACAATATGTTCATGGATAAGTCTTAATGTGTGGCTACACACACATAATTATGTAGGTTTGAGGACACTTTTTCTAGTAAATGAATGAATAATTTTAACTGAAGATATGCCAAAAGATGTGTTTTTACGGGGAACTCAGCCAGCAGGTACTTGCCAATACATGAACAAAGACAACACTTTCTGTTCTAAACACTCGAATTGAAAAATTCGGAATGTCACATAATGCAAATGACACACAGAGTCACAACAACACATTATTATCATTTATATTACTTCATTTCATGACACAATCACTGATAAATTGAAAGTAAAATGACAATAGCATCGTGAATCTCTCTTTTTTTTTTTTCTTCTCTCTCTAAATTTTTTTGGTAAATAGAATCCTGGCTAACATTTGAAAGAATTCATCATTTCCTCATTTGGTAATTTCTTGTGAATTAAAACACTGTGTGACAGGAGATTTTCTAATACCAAAAACAAACTGTTTGAATAGAAAGAAAATTGTTCTCTGCAAGGTGCTTGTTCACTGTCAATCCAGTGCTTTTCACTTGCACTAAATTCACTTTAAAGAGAAGAGTCCATGAGATTTACAATTGAGTTCTTGAGGCGAGTTGCTGCGTTTGTTTTTTAATTTCTCCACTAAATATTAAGCTCATGCAGGACTCTTGAACACAGCAGATATTTTATGGGATATAAGGATTCTGTTGCAATATCCAAATGCTATAGTATAGTTTTCTGTAAATGTGTTGGTGTCCTACATATACTTTAGTGAGCCCTGCTTTTTGTCAAACATTTTAGTTTCAAGCCTTTCATAGGCTACCATAAACTACAAAAATGTCCATCAGCTAAGGAAGAGAGCAGTACCAAAAATTAAGGGACTGAATATTCTTAGCAAATTCTTTACCACTTACACATGAAAGCAGAAGGGGAATCCTAGCTTTTAAAGGCAATTTAATTCAGTGGTGTAAAGCTGGGGCATCTTGTGATGTCTTGTGTTTGGGAAGCTTGTGACAGAGTAGTTGGTAAGTGTGCCCAAAGATACAGTAATGGGCCCACTACAGCATTTTGCTTAGCATTCATTGCTGTTTGGTAGGATTTGACAGAAAGTAGGGATGTTGTGTTTGTGTTGACTGCTCTGTTTACAACAACAGTAGTGCAGACATTGGGACATAGGATTTCAGGAAAATGGCAAAAAAAATTACTTTTTCAATCAAGGGAAAATTACTATACCTTTGTTTACAAAGGATTCCTCCAAGTAATATAATCAGACTCTCTGGTCCTAATTGGGAAAGTCAGGAGAAGGAATGGGTTCAAATGGAAGAATTTGATCTACATCTTTCTTGCCCTAGATGTTCCTGTATGCTGCCCTCTCTTCATTCGTTTGGTTGAATGCTTTTTGGCTTAGATGTTTTTGTGTTCTTATAATAACTCTCTCAAACCACCATAGCCTCTGTCTACAGCTAGACATACAAACTAAAATTGAGTAAAGTTGAGAAAACAATAGTAAAATTTTCAAAATCTCTGTAAGAAGAGAATGCTTTGAAGATCATATGGTTGCAAGTATGTTAAAGATTTTTTAATGTAATGGTCTGCCAACACTGAAGGCCACTGTTCATTCCCCACCCTCAACACAGACTCAAAAAACAAAAGGCAAATTTTATGGAAAAGGTCTATCACAAAACGACTTGCATTACTTTTCTGTAAGTTAATCTATGTCTCCTCCAGATAACCTTATTCATTCTCTGAATGTGGAATACACAGAAAACCTTAAAACCAGACAGGAATTATAGCTATGTAAGTGTAAAAATCACCCATTTTAATTTCTATTGCAAGACCTGCAAGATCATATATCTTTAATAGAAACAAGACCATAGAGTTTTGCATGTTCTAATATACTGCTTTTGAAAATTATTGATCAGAGAATGATCATCAATTGCTGTAAAATGCCATCATTTGTTCACTTTCAACATCCCTATGATAACTTAAATAAAATTGGGGAGCACAGCAAGAATACACAGTCATAGACCAGAGGTATTTCCTGGCTCCATCTAAAAGCCATCTACCTTTTTTGCCCTAAATTATTACTGAGCAGCTACCTAGGGTATGTATATATATGTGACTTGCTGATGGTGTTCAAAGGGGCTATTTAAACCATCAGTTTCTTAGTCTTTAGCTACTGAAACTTGTGAGCAGATGACATAAAAGGTATCAGCCAAAGCATATGAGCTACAGACAGCTGTGGTCACTCCTGTTTCCAAACTCACATCCAGATGCAATGTTCTTTTCCAAGGATCTGGAAAGAAATCTGCCTTGTCACATTGACTTTTCAATTGAAATGTGACTGGAGGTATCTGCCCTGATGCTGATGGAGGTAATTTCTTTAAGAACTGCTTTGCTGTGAATGGGAGAACTTCTGAGCTGGCTGGGGAGTCCTGCATTGTGCGTTTGGTGGATGGCTTGTAAAGTACTGTGAAAGCATTTGTTTGTGTGACCATTCTGGGGTAAAATTACATGTTAAATATAATTTTATTCTTGCTTGATCTAATTAATCGTGTTTCATCCTTTAAGGTAACAGTCTGATGCTGTGTCTATATGGTCTGTTTCTGGAAGATATGGCCTCGCTCTGCCCAAGCTCTGAATTGACTGGAAATTTTGTGCATGGGTTAGCTTAGGACTGAACTCAAGCTAATAAATTCTTTTTCTGATTCCTGCTTATTAATCTTGGCTTTTAGCAGTGCTGAGGTATTATCAGGGCTTTCAATTCACACTGGTTTATGTCTGGTCAAGGAGAACATGGCCAGATCAAGCCTGCTAAACACTTTCAGACTCTTGGTCACAGTGGTTTTCATGTGCTGTATCTATGATCATTATACATATAAAAAACTTAAGTCTGTCCTAAGCATATGACTAATGCTGTTCCCCAGCTTTTTGTAGGTTCGGACAAAGTAAAAAGGCATGCCTCTCTACTCCCCAAAAATACAATGAAGCTTGAATAGCAAAACCTTTAGACCTTACCATCTTGTACTGCATTGTTCATAGACACTTAGACATTTTCTGTTAAGTTAAATACAGAAAAGTGGTAAGACTGAAAGCAGGGACTCATAATGGAAAATGTCAGGCAACCTTAACTTGAGGCAGCTTTATGAGTACTGTCTAGGAAAAAAGCTGAGGATGTGCAGTTCATTCTTTTAGTTCAGAGGAGCATGTGGTCATGGGGCAGAATTACAGAAGGATTATTTGGCATAAGCAGTAGTGAAATAGTCTTTTATTTTTTTGCTGTCTGTACAGAGATGCTGAGGCAAATTATTGAAAACTCAAAGCACATTCTAAGATCTAACGATACAGAATACATCTGATGCTATTTAATCCAAAACAGTATTCATTCTCTCTACTGAAAAGTGCAAAACTAAATTCAAACAAAAATATATTTATTGCATGCAAGTCTCAACATTGATCTCCTGTCCCGTGAGGCAACCCACTTTACCTGAAGCTGACTGATGTCCAGTGCGATGAATCATAACTTAAAACAGCCATATGTAAGTCAGTGGGACACAACCAAGCAAATATAAAATTAACTCCTCCTTTTTTAATACAGGGGAGATGCTGGCTAAAGAGAGAAACTGTAAGGCAGTCTTCAAAAGAAGAACTACTTTGAAGGTGTTATTGATCTCATAAAGGTGAGACTGAAGCACAAAGATGCTTTCTTCAAAATGGAAGACTTGAATCCTCAAGTTCCCACAGGCAGGGCTTGACATTAAATAGGTCCAAGGAAAATCCTGCATAGCTTTTCAAGGAGGGAAAGAAAGTGCCTCACGATATGTAGCAGCCTGCCACAACAGGAATCAAGAACAATGTGGGAGGAAGTTAAAAGATCAGTCCTAACCACATTGTGAAGGCCTCAGCCAAGAATAAGCTTTCTATATTGGATGCTAATCCTCAGATACATTTCAATGTCCGTTTTGGGACTGATGTTTCATATAATGTTTTCTGAAACAGAATTTTTACGTTGGTCAACGAATGTATAGATCATCAGGCCAACAAATTTAAGTGAAGTGTAATTGTCGAGATGAGGAAAAGGAGTGGAAGGGACAGGAATTTGTGAAAACAAATACATAGAGACAACAGAAAAAAGAAGTTGCATACTGTGCTTCTAGAGGAAGAATAAAGGTTTGTGATTTTTCCCTCCCTGATTATAAAAGACCTTGCTTCTTTCATGTCTATCCTGTTGAAAAAAAACAAAGAAAAATTGTTTTCCATCTTTCTCTGACAGTGTTTCTCATTCCTCCTTTTCCCTAGTGAAACAGGAGGTTTTCTGGATCCTGGTTTTAATCTGTTATTCCTGTTTGTACGGATGTGGGTGTTTTCAGGACATCCCTGGACAGTTATTAAACCACTGACCGGTGGAGGCTCAGCTACAGATGGATTTCATTCAAGACTGGTGCTATTATATTAATGGGTTTAATTTAAACAGGACTAGCCTTGCTAGCCAAATTACTGCCATTTAAATCAATTGGCTTAGGGGAAAAAACAGCCTGACCATAGCCATTAGACTTCAATTTATTACCGTATCAGTTTTTAAACTGGGGAAGGCATATTGCTCAGTGTCTGTCCTCCTGTCCTTTGGTGCTGCCTCCCCTCCCCTGCTATACATTAATAAAAGACCCACAGGAGAAAAAAAAAAAAGAAAATCTGAAACATCACATTAATTTAAAGTCAATGTTTCGTGAGCAAAGACCAGGTATCTTGTGAAAGAGACTCTCCATAGGATCCAATACTTGCCTTTGATGTCACCTCATTAAATTGAGATTCAAATGATCTAACAGATGTATTAGTTTAAAAAGACATTTTACTGCATTTTTTTAAGATATAAAAAAGTCGCAATGCCTCTTTTTTTTTTTTTTTTTAACACATTTCAACCTGATTCAAATAGAAAAGCAAAAGGGAAGAAAATGCTTTAGATGTGCTCTTTTGATTTTTTCCAATCTTGCCTGAATAAAATGGAATGGGAGATCAAGAACACTCAATTAATTTCAACACTGGGTGTCAGAGGGAAAAGAAGAAGGAGGAGGGGGGGAACATTATAGATGCACAACACTTAACAAATGCATAGATTGAAAGAAGGAAATATGTGGCGGGGGGAGATAAAAAACCGTGTCTGTATTTTATTGCACTCGGTAAGCTTTTCGCTTGTATTTATAGCTGCAATTATATCTCAATGAGGTTTGTCTACAGTGTTGGCTTCACGCTAATTTTCCCCCTCACTGCATTCTTGGAATAGGCTCGGACTGTTTATGAACCAGACATATTGACCTCATTTACAGCTAGCAGTTTAAATCCATAATTTTTCCACCCACAATCCCTCTTTGACATTCCGGCGATGCGGCCGGCTCACTGAGACTGAACTAAAAGTCTCACACTTCATTGAACACCATTATGCGGCTTTATGCTTATAAGCCTGTTTCCCTCGGCTGCCTTTCAGCTTTGCTGGAGATCCGTTTGGCCACAGGCCGGCAGTGATTAACTGGAAGAATCCAATAAATCAGCCTGTCAGCCAGCAGGCTCTCCTCACTGTGTCTACAAATCGACATTTGGATTTGCACTCTCTTTTTTTCCTCCCCTTTCGCTCTTCCTCCCTCCCTCCCTCTCTCCCTCTGCCTGCCTCTCTGCCTCTCTCTCCTCTGCCCCCATCCTCATTCCCCACCCCTACATCCCCACCCTCCCAGGAGGCCACAGGGTGCCTCTTTTCTCCCCGCTACAAGGTGAACTTGAAGGAGGGCTATTGTCAGCATGGCTGGACCTTGCAAACAGTCCTCTGGT
>JAHREE010000067.1:5586511-5648903 GCA_033628505.1 Tringa tobata
TTCTAACTCAGAGTCTCCAGCTGGAAATCAAATTAATTATTTTGTATTTAGTTGAAACATTCGGACACTTACCTTAGAGAGTGAAGAATTGCGGTTATGATCACTAAACGTGTGTGAGCCCGACAGCTCTCTCTGAACCACTGCAGTAGGGCACTGGTAACTTCAATGTCTTGCTACCTGTCTTTCACCTCCTGGTGCGGGAGACACGTGAAATTCATATATAGAACATATGTGGGGTTGTTTTTTGTTGGTTTTGTTTTTTTTTTTTAATATATAAGTATATATTACCACCTTGTTAGTTGGAGACTTGAGAAAAGCAATTCCAAGAGATTTCTCAGCTAGGCTGAGGGAAATGAAACAGAAGATTGATTGCTTAGATTGTACTTGAGACATGCAAGCTGCCTTCCCCGAGCCAGAGCAGAGCACAGCAGAAAAAACCAAACCTACTGTAAACCCTGACTAGCCAGGGCCTGGAATTCCTTCCCCCTCGTCCCCTTGATAGATGAGTTGATCCTTAGTGGAGATCGCGTTTGGTCAAGGTCTGCTTGCAGTGGCTGGGCAGCCCCCGGAGGGCTGGGGCCAGCCGGGGGTGTGTTGGAGGAAATTAGGCAGCTGCAGCTGCGGTGGAGGTGAGCAGGAGAAGCTGTGGGTTATTTATGCCCTGCACCAGATGGGAAAACGCTGTTTTACCTCTCCTGGTAGGGAAGTAAGGGTTGCTTGGGAGTGACCAGGCCTCCAGCATTTCTGCTGCTTGCAGCTTTATTTAGCGCTGCCTGCCCTGAGGCCCGGCAGTGGGTGGGAAGGGGTCGAGCTACTGGAAACCTGTCCCTGCCAAAAATGAGGATTTGTCCCTGTACTCCCTACTCTGCTCCCAATTGGCCTGCTGCTTAAACAGGGTGCAGGAAGATATTTCTGAGTATTGGGATGTAAATATTTGTGCGGTTTTAAAACAATCAAAAATGGATAAAATTGATTAATTAATAGCAGTCAGTTTGCATTTACTGAGCCTGAAAACATCTGCCTTCTAGCCTACTACTTTGCTGTCTAGGAAGAGGAGTCCCTAGCCAAATGGACATTTCCACGATTGAAATAATGAAATTCCACCTGATTCATGTCCACTTTCTTGTTTTTAAAGCTAGATGTCATTATCCCAAGTAGCAATATGCTATTTCTTTCCTTCTACTGACTTCTATTATTGATTGCCTTTGGTGACTCAGTCAACAAATATGCTTTCATCCTGGGTGGCCTTTCAAGTTGGATCTGATGGACTGAGGTTGCGTCTGAAAACATGCTTAAGGAAGGAATTGACTGCCTTTTAAGTATGCAACTGGCAAGCCTTATTATTTCTGTTTAGCATCAAATTAAATTGTTCCCAGCAGCTGCTGCTAAATTTGCAAGGCTTCAGAAGCAGCTACGCATCCTACTCTAGTTTGGATAGAAAGTTAAACCGTTGCTTTTTTTTTTTTTTTTTAAACAGCAGAGTGCCTTCAAGTTATCTCATTAAGTCTGTATTTCCCAGCTATGATGTTGCCACTTCCCTCCAGGCCCCAATATCTTTGATCAGAGATCCAGGCTGAGAAATGGAGGCTGGAGGCTGAGTCCCAGGGATGCTCAGTAACACGTGTTCTTTTCCTGAGGCAGTTTTGTGTAGCTAACTAGGCTTTTCCCTGTCCTCGGTTGCAGGAAGAAATGTCCTCCTTTTTTGCAGCTCCTTCTTCCCCCTGCCACTTCAGTTCAGACTTGTTGCTGCTCTGGCTTCTCCACTTGCACCTGGCCGCATTCTGGCTCTCTCAGCAAGAACTGTAGTGTAGGAGAAGTCAAAGAAGCGGCATTTCAGAGGTCCCTCTGACAGCAGGGCCAACTACTACAGCAAAGGGAGAGCTGCAGGTTCACAGCAGTGGGAGCGATAGCTGGAAACGCCTAGCACAGCCTGTAAATAGGTGAGGGCATGCCCCAAGCACCCTCACGTCTCTAGACGCAAGAAAACAAGAAGCCTTCTGTTTTTCCTCTGCTTAGGCCTCCTAAGTGATGTGTATTCATGCTCGTGTCTATCTGACAAAATGAACACAAACTTTCATGTACTGATTGCCTAAGCATATAGTTTTGGATATTAGATGGGCTGCTGGGAAACCACAGGCTGTCTTGTAACTCTGATACCTCTCAAATAACCTGATTGGAGCATCCGTAAAGTCTGAAGACAGAGTCATGTACAGTACTTTTTCTAATTGCTAGAGTGGAAGCACTTTCAATTCCTGGCGAAGAGGCTTCTGCTGCTGACATTAGAAAGCAGTAATATGTCTATAGTGTAACCATTTAATTATATATATATATACAGGCATAATCACATAATGTGTCATTATTCTGTAGAAAAAAAATCTGCCTGCGAAACTTGCACAGAGAAACCCACAGAAATATGAACAGTACTGCATTCTCCCAAATGTCGTTTTCAGAAGTGGCTGAAAAATCATAGCTTCCTGCGGGGACTTCTTAGTATCTCAAAACCGGCTTTGTTCTAAACTGAGCTGATGGCAGCAGAACATCAAGGACCTTCCTAGAACAGAATATTACCTAGGAAATATCAGCAATTAATGTTTTAAGATGTTTTAATTTTGATCAATGTGAAACATTGTCTCCTCCACCGCTGTGCAAAGGAATAGCCAAGACCCTCAGGAAAAGTGTTGCATCCTTTCCAACAGAAAAAGACTGATTTGGCACAATTTCTTTTTGTCATTTGAAAATTAACTTGATTTTAAAAAGAGGTGAAATGCTAAGAGTTTGCTTTTCTATCTCCATTTGTACTCAGACAGTTCATAAATAAACAAAACTATGTTCTTATTTTTTAAGTGTAAAAATCAATCCAATAGATCGAACATGGGAAGCTGTTTCAATACCATTAAGTTATTATTTTTTAAGGTACCTATCCCTCTTTTAGTGTCACCTAACAAGAAAGTAGGTTGTGTTGGTGAGTATTGTGAGGAAAAATGATTTTCATTATACGTACACAAAATTGCATCCTCTTTGACCTTTATGAAGGGACAGGCTAGGATTTGAGTGATACCATCTAGTCCAGACAAGGAAAGCAGACAATTAAACAATACTTCATACTTAGGAGGTCATATCAAATACCGTTAACAACTTTAAAAAATAATAATACCTGTGCTGTCACCTGATTTATTTATTTATTTACTTATGTTTGTGCACAACTTCAGCCACATATGGATGTAAGCCTCACTGAAATGAACTGATGAAACTTGATAGATGCCTCATTCTCATTACCTAAGTAGTATACCATTAGAGGGAAAGAAGAGATGGGAAATGAGATGAACCAACCCTTCTGTTGGGATCATCTCTGGTGTTTCTTCTCTCCTCGAGCACAAGGTATTCCCCATTAGTGGGCTCTCCTTGAAAGAGTGGTCAAGGGTCCTGGTGATCAGAATCTTAATTACCTATGCCATGATATATGCATTCATGGCAAGATACACATAAATGGAAGGAAAATAATTAGAAATTCTAAGCATCATGGCGATGGTGAGACACCTGCAGGATAATCATCCAAATCAAATATTTGTTTCAGCTTTTTCAGATGACCTCTCTCTTTCTGCAGCCACTGAATGGCAGTGGTGCAAAGTGTGTGCAGAAAAGCAAGGGCGCCAGCTTGACAAAGGTAGGCATCCTCCTCCTGCATGCAGCAGCAGAGTCCTCCTTCTCCGTCACTATCACGCTTTGCCCTCAGTAACAGCCAATATGTTGAAGGGAATCACCAGTCTTCCACTGCATGGAAACAGAGAAGATAACTTACTCAAGCCTTGAACACAAAAACTTCCACATTCAGACATTTACACGGCTGATAAATTGGTAGAAATTATTTTTTGTGAACTGTACAGTACTTTATGAAAGGGATATTGGCTTCCAAAGGCTCTCAGGGCGTATCAATATGTGACATTTCTCCTCAGATAGAAAAATTTTTCTCTTCTGGAACCTGCTCAGTATTTTTAAAAATTTAATCAGGGAAAGAGTAGCTTGAAGATAGGCCAAACATATCACAATGTGTTTCTCAGACATATGGGGAAAAATGATTAAGTTGCACTTTTTTTCCCCTCAGTGACTGAAGGGGCATATTTGTTGACTGGGAGTTTCAACTGGGCCTAGGTTGGTCGAATATATATTTTCCAGAAATTAGGGGAAATGTTAGATTGTCTTGAAATCAGACATCTGAAGGGTATTTCCAAGTGTGGCCTCAGTGCTGCCCTCTGCACCAGAGCCATGGAGATTTAAGGCAAACACACTGAATGCAATTTATTCTTTTCCTACAAAAAAAGTAGAATTGGCACCATTCTGTGTTGACAAGTGTTGCCACACTAGAGGAAACATTTACATTCAACTGTGGAGGATGCTTTCAAAATCCATTTAAGGTTCACAGGAATGCCTGCTGTCAGATGCTGCCAAGAAAAGTTGCTGAATCAATATCTAAATCTGTTTCCTTTCTGCTTGCACTGTTTTGGCCGATTTCTATGGTTGCAACGGCCACCCTTCAATTTTGTGCCAAAGGCTTTGTGTGGCTATCTGGGGTCAGTGAATTTTCTGGGCCAGAAATAATGATCTGGACTGTGCCTAAATTTAAGAGATATTTATACATCCCATAGTGTGTGCCTGCTTTTTTAACTCTCTGAGAAGAAACTTATCCCGCAGTTTCATTTACATTTAGGCTAGAACTTTCAAAATCTTCTAGATTTTTGAATAATGACATAGGACTCAGCTGACTAAAAAAGAGAGTAGTGAGTAATTGCAGTTTTATCAATGAAAGTGTCTCACCTGAAATTTCCAAGTCCAGCTTATTCTTGTAGCTTTGAAACTTCATGCCTGTGTCACGACTTCACTGTGGACAACGATAACAAAGCATTCTAGGTTTATGGTCTTATCTGAGCTTAGAGACTCATGTGGATAAAATTTAGGGACTCTGAAATACAAACAGAGTACATTTGTCATCTTGTCGCTATACCTCCCTGTATTGCTTGTTTCTCATGTGATTTAGCTGAGGCCCATGAGAAGAAAATGTAAACATAACAAAACTAATCTCTCCCTCACACATTCCTCTTTTCTGAATCCTAAATATCACATAAATTTAAATATGTGTATATATATGTGATACTTTAGCTTAAGCATCAGAGAGAGATGCATAATTAAAGAAATTTAGAAACTTCTGCTGTTCTGACTGACCCCTACCTACAAAGTCTCTGCTGTTCAGACTGTGGCCTGCTCTTTGCTTTAACAACTTTGGTTAACATGTCTTCTGACATAGCAAATCCTATACAAGCCATTTGTGGTTTTGGAGCAACAATCTTTCTAGATGGACCCATTGATTTAATGTATATGTTAGGAACTGTATTCACAGAAAGAAGTCGAGAGGGCAGAACTGAGCTCTTTCTGAAAAACTGTGAGTTTTTCCTAAATCTAGAGGTATTTTCCATTTAACAGCCCATTAGGATATATGTAATATGTGAAATATTTTTCATTGGGTAGTAGTAAGCTCTAAATACATACTACAGAATAAGCTCTAGGAATTTTTTCTTCATTTGTCTGATGGACCTTAATACTCCAGTATTATACTATGAAATTGCATGTGATTTGCCACTGAGAAAATGTGTGTATAAACAGCATCATTAAGTTGAATTGTTTCAATTTCCTGTACTTCTTTCAAAGTGAAGTGAAAATAAAAGGACTCGACAAAATGAAGCCACACTCGTGCTCATATTTAGCTTATTTAGAAGTCTAATTGCCCATTGATAACACATTGCTAGCCCTAGGGAATGGGGCGGGGATGTTTTGCAATAGATATTCAGATTCCTCTGCAGGTAAGCACCTCACTTGTATAACCTATATAAGACATGGATTACACATGGCTTCTTCTCCCCCTCCACCCCAACGCAATGAAGTAGTGGCATAAATTCCTTTTACTGATCCTGTTTCTTCTTCTTTAGCTATAAAGCTGGCAAAAAGTAAAATCCATATGTTTTTTTCCCTTGCACATCATGAGCCTAGAGATAGATCAGAAGACATTACGAATATGAGTTAGAGTGAATGTGACAACAGCCTGAAGCTATACTTCCTTGGGCTGTAATCTTGTTAAATCTTGCTAGCTAAGCAGTCAGACGTTTCCTGATTCTTAAATGGAAGAACTCAGGTGTATTTGGTAGGAGTGACTGTGTTAAATTTGCTTGTTGATATGGAGTTAATGGGTCACTGCTGATGGCATTATCTCTCAGTCTGTGGCTTCTAAACATACTATTAGAAGAATGTGTCAAACTGAATCGTGAACTTTAAACAGGAAATCTCATTGCATAAGAAGCACTTGAAATGTCACATCCCAACATAACTTTAGCAATAAATTCACTTGAATTGATTATTCAGTGGAATAGTTTATAGTTTGTCCCCTTTTTTATGCCACACTAATATTTTGAGAGAGAACTCTGCCTCAGTTAATGGGACCAGCGGTTTGAGATTCAGGAGCGCATTTTTCATTGAGTCATAGTAAAATACCTATCTCTCATCTTTGTTTCCCAGACATAGAACAGGAGAATTCAAATATGGTAATAAAGTAGATAATGAGAAAAAAATATGTATATGTAGACAGGAACTAAGAGAATTATGAAAATTAATTTTACATGAGATCTGCAAATGAAAACTCATTGCTTAATACTGATCAGTGTCTGCTTTGGAATTCTAATGTGTCATATCCCCAAGTTCGAAAGCATTTCCCTCATTTTGCTCACGTTCTTTCCACAAGAATCTCAAATGCTGCTTTTTAAAAAGAATTCCAGAACAATTTCAGCTGTATGGCTTTTGACTCCATTCTTAAGCTTAGTTACTGTTTAATCAGTGATTTTTATATACAGTTATCTGGATATATTCCCCTTCCCTATCTGTTTGAGGTTTTTCTCCACCATCCTTTCTGATCATGTCAAGAACTTCTCATTGGGGACCTGACTGTCAGAAAGCCTGGGGATAGTTTACACTGCAAATTATTACACAACATATTGTAGTAGTCCGTGAAATGCTGATGTTGAAGAACTTTGCTGCAGGTGATAAGATGATGCAAACTCAAGGTTATAGATTTAAACTACCTTTAAAGATGTAGAGACTTAATGAAAACCTAATCTGAAGATCCAGCAGGGTAGCATCTTTATCGTTATGTGCAGAACAACGGTAACAACAAAGCTTTGTAATAATTGATTCTAATCCTTGAGTCTCCTGAGGCCAGGGTGAATTATTTATTCATGTGCTATATATAGACATGGCCTTTCATCACTATGTGTGTACATTAGATTATAATACCTTTCGAATTAAATTCTCGTAATTATTTTTAACTTTTGAAATTTGTACCATACCTGGCGTAATTTTAAAGCCCCCAACTTGTATTACATGACAGCCAGTCCATGAATCACAGGCCTTAACATATTTGACTAATATTTCTTTTACTACATCATTTCACTTCATAGAATATCTTGTGTTTGAACTTCAGAAAAAAATAGATACTTTTTGTCAATTTCCTATTTTGTTAATTTTCTGGATGGCAGATTTGGTTTTCTAAAGACTACAGTTTAGATAAGAATGGGGTAAAGAGGGAGTTTGGAAGCTAGTGTAGATGAGCTCTTTACAGTTTCCACCAGATGCAGGGGTTCTTCAGCTCAGTGAGAATCCATGGGAATGTACCTCAGAAGGCAGGTAATTGCCTTAATTTTGTGTTTCAGGTTCCACTTGAGGTGAGGCATTTGAGCAATCTTTACTGTAGTTTTTGGATGGTTCAGGTAGCCCATAAGTTGGTAAGCTATAGGAAAAAAAAACACACTGGACACGTTCATACCTCACTCTACAGTTAGTGCCTTGGTTTTACTAAGTGATTCATATTGAATAAACCTAAATTGCGGCGTCACCCACTCTTTAGTAGGCTAAAATGATTGGTTTTTTTTCAATTCTATCATGTCATATAGAAACGGGTGAAAAAAACATAGTCTCTTTCAGGAAAACAAACTTTTCCTGATTTAGAATGAAAAAAAATAATAACAAATAAATTTAGAAGATGTAAAGCAAGGTGCAATTTCAATGATTTAGCATTATTACTTAAACTCCAAAGCTGGAAATAGTCTAAGTTAGTGCAGTACATAGATCTGGACATATTTTTATGCTGAATTGAGCCACTGGCAAGAAAGCTGTTTTTTCCTTGATTGTATGTACCAGACTGCTGCATAATAGCTGGAGTATCCCAGTGATCTGTTCATCCATTTGACTGAACTTTCTGAAACTAGCTAGGAGCACTTTTTCCCCCATACTTCTCCCTGCATAATCTTCAAAATTTGAAAAGCCTGTAAAAGAGGGACATCTTTTTACTGGCAGTCCTTTGCTGACAGCTCTTGTACCACAAATCAGGTATGTTCACCCTTCTCCCCTCCCCACTGTCATATTGAATATTTTTTCTGAGCATTCCTAGTTGGCAGCATTCAGTCTGGTTTTTTAAGGGTCAGAGACAATGGCACTGTTCTGGCAGTTGCTGAAAAAAAAATAATTCACGTTTCTTTGAACAAAAGATACTTTCTTCTCTGGTAGGATTCTTTAGCAAAAAACATAGAGACCTTTAATGAATGGGTTCAAAACTTTTGAAACCAAAATCTTCAGGAATTGTTAAAGCACTTGAAACAAGATGGGTGGCCTGTAGCTGTAGCTCTGTAAAGGCTGTCTGGGAATGCTATTAAGCGTTGTGCAGAACAAATACTCTAAGAGTTCTTCAGAGAGTACTCAGTGTGACAGGAAGAGAGGAACAATGTATGGAGAGCCTGCAATGACACATTCTTCAAAAGCATCTGTCATGAACCTCAGAATCACGTCTGTGCAGAGCTGTGTGAACCTGAGAACACTGGCTTGGTGAACAAATTTAATTCCTCCCTGCTCTCCTACTGTCTGTAATGCTTCTTGAGCATAGTTCAAGAACTGGTGGAGACAGATAAACCAAGAATCAGTAGCCTCTGAGACTGAATAGATACAGCTAGAGACATTTTGTGAAAACATGTGTTGAAAATACCTGGGAATAAGATAATACCAAAGATGAAGGTATTTAGCATTTTTCCTCTGTGGATTTGGATTCTTTCCTCAGGCTAGACAGTGAATGGAAATTAATATAATGATGTCTCCCAAGGATTTTATCCACAGCTGCGTAGGACTGTCTATATTGACCTCAGTGACAACCCCTTGGATTCTTAGTCTCATTTGGACTATTTCATGTTTCAAAAAGTGTGATATAATTTGCTATATTTGAAAATTACTGTATTGTAGCCATCCAGGAATAGAATTATGGGGAGAAAGAGAATTCAGGGTATGAAAACATGAGCAGAATTACAATAATGTTTATACAGCACTAGAGAAATTAAACACTTCTTTTATAATAATTCCTTTCTAACTTGTTCCACTGAATATCATATAAAGCATGTTTTTATGTCTTAAGTCTTTTAATGAACATGAATTATAAAATGAATTTAAATTTACCTTTTTGGAACTTTTAATCTTCATCATTGATTTAAAGAATCAAGGGCATCAAAGAGATAGAAGCATAAAATAAAAATTTTAAAAAATATATGCAAATAAATCTGTAGACATAACTGCCTCTTCTAATTTCATGTTTCCCTTCTAATCTCATACAAATAAGCATGATACTGCAAGGTGCTAAACTCTCCCAGTTTCCACAAAAGTGTTTGAACTTTCCCATGTTGCAGGTCAATCTCAAGGGTTCCCAAATTAATGAGATCATTCCCAATGATCTCAATCCTTGAGATTAGGGAATCTCGAGGATTCCCAAAATGATCAGTAGGACACTTCACTCCTGTAATCTTTTCTTCACTGTTACACTAACGGTGCTGTAGTTGCTCTGCATTACACAAGTGTCTATGTATTTTTTTTTCCTTTCAAATCACAAGGTCTTCCTCTTCTCCCAACTCACAGATTGATCTTTTTAAGGTTCTTGAGCAATTTTGCTCTTGTGTTGTGGGTCAGGTTTTTCTGTTTTCTGTATAACAGGTCTTCACACATGAGCAAGACAAAGTTTACCTTTAATTAAAAGAAATAACACTTAGCCATAAGCTTTAGTCGCACAAGAGCTTAGCTTTTCATTTAGGCCAGAATAAAGACTTCTGGGGGTGGAGCAAAGCACTTAGAGATTCTTCTGCTGCTTTTCTTTCTTTTTCTCCCATCCTGGTGTTCAAAATGTGAAGTCTTTATCTTCTCCTCTTGATTGATCACAGAGAAATGGGTAGGCAGAGGTGGAAAGGGGAGGGAGGAGAAGAGGAAAGAGTTTTCTTTAGAAAAGCATGGATCTTTCCCCGGAATTGGAAGTATCCCAGAATCACAATGAGGGGCATCCAGCCTAAGCAGAGAGAGCAGCAGCAAGCCAAGTTCAGTGCCTGTCCCTGTTTATCCTTTACTGCCCTCTTTCTCCCCCGAGGAAAGGTTAAGCTGCATGTCGAGCAGAAAGAGGGCTTGGAGGGTCTATCCAATCAATCCTTTCCCTTTTGCAGCATGGGGGGTGGGGGCAGGCGGGAACAATTGGGCTGAACTAGCTTTAAATCACTATAACTGTTTTTTTCTTCTTTTGTCAATGGTTAGCACTAATAAGAATGACAATAAAAATGCTCCTACTCTGAAGTGTTTTTGGTGCTTGATTTGTGCTCGCTCTTCTCTTAGTTTCATAGATGCTTAAGAGGCTTAAAAGCCCTTAAAAGCAATGTTTAAGGACCTGAGCCCTTCTCTTTCTTTCCCCAGTTCTCTTCTTTCCGGCCCTCCAAAGATGTTTCAAAAACAAAGCTCTCCAGATAGTTTTGTTTCTCAGTCTGTGTGGCACCCTCTTCACATTTTCTTCTCTGTGTCTCTGACTCACTTGTCTCTACCATTTGCACCCCAGCTGACTGCAGCTCTGTTATGTCAAAACTTGGAGCTGGTCTGAACTGCCCAGTGGAAATTCAGAGTGATGAAGTATATCTATCCCATTTTCAGGGTTTCTCTTCATTACTGTTGCCAGCCTTTCTGCCACTTGCAGGCTTTTGTTGAAGAAACCTCTCACTGAAGGTCTTGTGACACTGGAAAAATGTCACTTGAATGTGGTTTGTCTGAATGTAAAAGTTGTGCTGAGATATTACTGCGCAGGAACAAACCTGAGGGTTGACAGGTCCATATGGGTGGCCAAGGGAAAGGGTCCTGGAGTTGCCAGGAGATGCCTTGCCTCCTCTTGTTGGGCAGAAGTTGACAATGCTGCAGCAGAAGATGAGGAAATTAATTTGAGAAAACCCAGAAGAAATAAGAAACTGAAGGGTAGGAACATTGTTAAAGGGATAAGAGAATGCCAAACAAGCTTTGTATATATCTCATGGATAAGTTAAAACTCTAGACTGAAAGGGAGTAGTTGAGAACAGAGCTCCAGATCAAGCATTTTACTTATCTCTAGGTATATAAGATCTTGGAGCACACTTCTGGACAGCAAAAAGTGTGGGCATTATTTCATATCTAACTTGTCTTGACTAACAAAGATGGAGCTTCTGGTTTAGGTACAAGTAAGTTTCCAGATGTTTTCTGAGATTTAAAATGGAGAAACCCAAAATACTTATGTTTGTAGTTTCTTGATCTCATGACTTTTCAGTGTAATCACTTAGGATGAAAACTGAGTGTCAGTGGAAGAACTATCAGCACATGAGCATCTGAGCTTGAGTTATTCTGGTGATTGACAGAATGGGTACACTTTTGCTCAATACCATTAATTTGGAGTTTCCGTTGATGCCAATTTTGTTAACAGTGACTACTGATCACTAAAATAGTCTCCTGTGGGAGGCAGAGTCCAGAATAATGTCTGAAATTATTCTATATCCCAAAAGCTCAGAAGCATAGTAGGCTTTCTGAACCTTGCTTTTGCATTATGATCTCAGAATAATTGTTACAGTTTCAGATAAAACTGAATTAATTGTGAAATACCTCTGGAATGTCATGGAAAGGTATAATGATGCTCTTAAACCATTTGCTTATTATAGGTAGAAACAGAGACTTGAAGGTCTCTTGGTGGCTTGCTTAATATGATGATATTTTGTGGAAGTCCTGGGCTAAGTAAAGAATTTTGGAGTATTTTTCTTACTCCTGAAGATTGCATTGCTTTCCAGACTACAGATTTGGGAGAGAAAATGGGAAATAATGGGTTTTGAGTGCTTGTACCTGCATTTATTTTTCCATTTTGATTACTGAAACATGTACAGATCTTTCAGCTTTGTGGTTTTTGTTTTGCTCTCTTTTTTTGATGAAATGACATTTAAATTGAGATCTTTAAATGGACATTTAGCAGCTCAAATGTTTGCTTATACTGATTTATTGCATGGACTGGGCTTCAGTAATTCACAGAGGTTAATGTGCATGCTACTAATACTGACCCATTTTTCTTGCATGTCTTTTATTATTTGGTTGCTACAGTCAGTTCTTCAGCATTTGTAGATGGAGTGTCTGAGAGGTTCGGCTGTGGGTCAAAAATGCTTGGCTGGCTCTGCATAAGCCAGTCTGGTAAGAAGGAAAACATAGCCATGTTCAGCCAGTCTGTCCTGTGTACTCATCCGTTCACATGGTCACTAGCTCAGGAATCTGTGCTCCACAGTCAGCTGTCACCAATTTTCCTTTATACTTTACATCCTCCTTGTCCTTTCTTCTGATTTATATGTATTTCACATGTCATATTTCTGTTTTATCCAGACAATTCTCTCAATTCTGCTGTCTGGATGCTTATTCAGGTTAACAGATAATTGGCAATATGGGGGTGAAAAACCTCTTGTGCTTTAAAGAGTGCTGCTTCTCCACATTCACCTAATCAGGGCTCCCTTGTCCCTGGGTGATTAAGAATTTGTCCACAGAATGATTTTCGCATTCATCTGTCAGATGGCCTCCGCAGTTGACTAAATATGAGAGTCTATGTTTTATTTTGAACTGTTGCCTTGGGATATAACCATCACATGCACTACAGTTACCATCCAATTATCCTCTCCCTCCTTTCAGAGGGGTCTATTTTTACAATATTTTTCAGGAGGAGAAAAAGAAAAAAGAAAAGTGGTGGTGGTGTGGGGAAATAAAAGGACAGTCCTCTAGTATCTCTTTATTCTGGCCACAGTAACTTTCTGTAGTCAACATTGGATGTCTCACACCCCTGCCTCTGCATCACTTCTGAAAGGACTGCAGCCTGGCTCCATACCACCCAGGTATGACATATTCCCTATTGTCCTTCTTCTCCATTTATCTCCCTCTGGTGGCATCTCTGCCTTGCAATGGACATCTCCACTACATATGTTTGGATAGTGTCAACTTGAGTAAGAAATAGTTAAAAGCACCTGAGTGAAAAGAGGGCGAATAGGCTTCTAGAAAAGAACTTAAATCTAAAGCCGGAAGACCTGGACTAAAGATCTTCTGGAATCCATCCTAGTGTTACTTTTGGCAAAAAAACGTCACTTTAAAGCATAGCATCTACTGCTTATTTGTTAAAACGGGTGAGCCATTTCACCATCATTTGCTGAGAATAAAGTAACAAATGCAAATGATGACAAAGTCTTTAGTAAATTTCACAGGTGTTATTCATGTTTGCGGTACTGCTCTTAGGACAGATTTAAAATACTTGTGGGTTTTTGTCACATCTTACTGTATGATGAAAGGAGCCTTGAACTTATTTTATTGAACATTTGCTGGATTACTTCTACACAAACATGTACTTGTTTCCCCATCCAACCAAATGGATAAAAATGCACTCACGGAGGAAACGGATCTGTGAAGACAGAAGAATGGCAGTTGTTTGGCTCAGAGTTTCTTAAACACAAACAGTGTCACAGCAGAACTGGACGTAGAAAGGAGAAGCTGTCCTGCTTGTGCCTGAGAGCAAAAGCTCACCCTGACAGCTTAATTCAGAACACCCTTAGTAGTTTAGCAGACCAAATGAAAGCCATAACTAACAAGATCTTTTGTAGTTCTAATTCCAGGTGGCAATTTGCACTGTTATGATTTCTAAAGCAGCTTGTAAGATGCTTAGCATCTGAACCACGTGGTTTTGTATGTCTTCTGGTCAACCTTTGACGGAATTTCTTTTTTTCGGCTGCTTTATTCCCAAAATTGTCCACAGAATGCAGGTCTGATTTCTGTCTCAGTGATGCAAGGGTTAAACCTGCAGTAACTTCCATGATTTATTCTTAATCTACCCCAGCTCTAAGGAAATAGAAATCATGCTTAGAATCTCATCCCCATTGAAACTCATTATACCAATTATGTGATGGCAGCATTTGTCAGTGTTATTTGTTCATTACTTCAAAGGAGAATTACTAGGTACATGATGATGCAGTTGTCTTATATGTTAGGCAGCAAGGAATAAGTTAATAATGATGCATTTACTATATTCCTTAGCTCATAAGCAGAGCCTTCTCTGAATATTTATACCCGTAAAAAGCTTCATATGGGTTTAGGCAATATATGTGTCTCTGCATGCATTTTGAATAACTGAATGTGGTTATAAGCTTTGTCACATGTTGAAACACTGCAGGGTTTCTCTTCATTATGTTTGGGACCTAGTGGTAACTTTTTGTGTTCACAAGCATAAATCATCCATGGTGTTGGATATCAAGGGTCCTGTCTTCACTGCCATTTATCACTGTGTAGGCTTCCTTTGTGTCCTGCAGATGCACTCACCCTTACCCTAGAGAGGACACCCCTTCTGGAGGGCGAAAGGCGAAAGAGCCATTGCTCTGCTTTGGAGGTTTTCCTCTAATGATGATCCATCGGTCTCATACAGAATGAGATGAATATAGCACTTTCTATATGGCAGCTGCCTGACTTCCAAGCTGACTTGGAGAAGAACAAATCAAGGGAATTATGTGACTTTGAAGAACACTTTTCCTATAACACTGTTCAAATGAAGTAAGTTTTGTAAATATGTAGAACATGGTATGGTTCAGCTAGCTGGCATACTGTTAGTCCAGCTAGCACTTTCTGTCTGCATCAGACCACCACTTTTTGGATATTTAGTGGGTGAGGGTGGAGTTGTTTTTTGGGGGGTTTGGTTTTGGTGGGTTTGTTTTTTTCCTTTTTTTGGTTTTAAGTACTGGTAGAAGGAAATGAAGGTAAATACATTTGTGTAGTATAGTTCATCACCATTGCCTCAGGTGAAAAGCTACCCTGAAATTTAAGGGATGGCTGAAATTTTTTCAGCTTGTGAGGAAAGGTGGTGTTGGGCCATGTATCTTGTTTACACATTGGGAATCTCAGAATACAAAATCACCGTTCCAAGCATGGCATTCTGAAGCTCACAGACTCTGCAACATCAATGGACTGAGACAACAAGGGTTTTTTTAGACGAAACCAAGGTGAGATCCTGTCTAAAGGTAAACTAAGGTTACACAAGCAATTATACAGAGGACTACGGCTTCTTTAGAGATAACCAGCATATCATATTAATGTGATCATTGTATGGAATAATTGCACTTCATATCAGCACTTCTGGCAGCATGGCCTTCATCAGTGAGATACTTCCCAGTACTAAAAAGCCGAAAGCATGTCAGCTGAAATTTAACTGCAAAACTGTAAAATCAGTTACACTGTATTAATCAGCCATTTCTTTTTCTCTTCTTTCTCTCTGATCTTAGCACTGGATAGTAGTGCAGCCAAGGTTAAACAGAATTTAGCCATTTGTTATCTGCATGCTATAATGTTTGCATAGTTCTTATACACACAAACATTATTGTAGCACTGGAACTAAATTCAGTACAGTGTATAGGCAAACTGTAGGTGATCGAGGAGACTCCTGGAGTGCATTGAGGATAACTTCTTAATACAGGCAATAAACAGCCCTACCACAGGGCATGCATTCCTGAACCTGTTGGTTACCATTGCACGTGAGCTAATTATTGACACCAAGATTGGGGGTAGCCTGGACAGCAGTGATCATGCAATGGTGGAGGTCACAGTCCTGAGAGATATGGGTCAGGTGAAGAGTAAAATCAGGACCCCAAATTTTAGGAAAGCAAATTTCCAGCTCTTCAAGGAAGCTTACCTAGGAAACGAGGTAGGCCATGAGGACGATCAGAGGGATGGAGCACCTCCGCTATGAAGACAGGCTGAGAGAGCTGGGGTTGTTCAGCCTGGAGAAGAGAAGGCTCCCGGGGGACCTTATAGCAGCCTTCCAGTATCTGAAGAGAGCCTACAGGAGAGCTGGGGATGGACTCTTTGTCAGGAAGAGCAGTGACAGAACAAGGGGCAACGGTTTTAAATTGGAAGAGAAGAGATTTAGACTAGATACCAGAAAGAAATTCTTTACTGTGAGGGTGGTGAGACACTGGAACAGGTTGCTCAGGGAAGTTGTGGATGCCCTATCCCTGGAAGTGTTTAAGGCCAGGCTGGATGGGGCTCTGAGCAACCTACTCTAGTGGGAGATGTCCCTGCCCATGGCAGGGGGGTTGGAACTTGAGGATCTTTAAGGTTCCTTCCAACTCTAACCATTCTATGATTCTATGATTCTATGAAACTGCCCTCAGGGGCAAGGGAGCAGAATGAAGCTGGCAGATCTTTGAGGATGCTTTCCACAAGATCTTTTGATCACCAAGTGTAAAAAGTCAGGAGAGGAAGGCAAGAGACCAGCATGGATGAGTCAAGACCTGCTGGGCAAACTAAAGGGCAAGAAAGAAATGCATGGGCACTGGAAGCAGGGACAGGTATCGCGGGAAGAATATAGGGACGCTGCTCAGTTGTGTAAGGATGACGTCAGGAAGGCCAAGGCACAGCTGGAGCTGAAGTTGGCAAGGGGCACAAGGAATAATAAGGGCTTCTATAGGTAAGTCAGCCAGAAAAGGAAGGTCAAAGAAAGTGTACCGCTTAATGAACATTACTGGTAAACTAGTGGATGAGGAGAAAGATGAGGTACTCAACAGCTTTTTTGCATCAGTCTTCACCATTAGTCTCTCTTCCCACACCTCTTGAGTGGATGCACCTCAAGGCAGGGACTGGGAGAGTAAAGTCCCTCCCACTGTAAGAGAAGACCATACATAAGTCTATGGAAACTGATGAGATGCATCTCAGAGTCCTGAGGGAATTGACTGATGTACTTGCCAGGTCAACCTCCAAAATATTTGAAAGGCATGGCAGTCAGGTGAAGTCCCTGGTGACTGGGAAAAGGAACATATTGCACCTATTTTTAAAAAGGGTAGAAATAAGGACCCTGGCAACTACCAATATGTCAGTCAGCCTCACCTCTGTGCCTGGGAAGATCACGGAACAGATCCTCCTAGAAGCTATATTAAGGCACATGGAGGACAAAGAGGTGATTCAAGACAGCCAGCATGGCTTCACCAAGGGCAAGTCTTGCATGACCAACCTAGTGGCCTTCTATGATGGACTATAACTACATTAGTGGACAAGGGAGGAGATACTGCTGTCATCTATCTGGACTGCTGTAAGGCCTTTGACATAGTCCCTCACAGCATACTTCTCTCTAAACTGGAGAAATATGGATTTGATGGATGGACTGTTCAGTGGAAGGAATTGTCTGGGCAGTTGCATCCGAAGAGTACTGATCAACAGCTCAATGTCCGGATGGAGATCAGTGAGGAGTGGTGTACCTCAGAGACCCTTACTGGGACAAGTACTGTTTAATATTTTAATCTGAGACATAGACAGTGGGATCAAGTGCACCCTCAGCAAATTTGCAGACAACACCAAGCTGAGTGGTACACTTGACATGCCTGAGAGACAGGATGCCATCCAGAGGGACCTGGACAGACTTGAGAAGTGGGCCCATGTGAACCTCATGAGATTCAACAAGGCCAAGTGCAAGGTCCTGCACTTGGGTCAGGGCAACCCTCAGTATCAATACAGGCTGGAGGAGGAGGGGATTGAAGGCAGCCCTGCTGAGAAGCACTTAGGGGTATTGGTGGCTGAAAAGCTGGACGTGAGTCAGCAACGTGCACTTGTAGCCTGGAAAGCCAACCATTTGCTGGACTGCATCAAAAGCATGGCCAGGAGATCGAGGGAGGTAATTGTCCCCCTCTACTCCTCTCTGGTGAGACCCCACCTGGAGTACTGTGTCCACACTATGTACTGTGTCAGTATAGGAAAGACATGGACCTGTTGGAGTGAGTCCAGAGGAGGGCCACAAATGGAACACCTCTCCTATGAGAAAAGGCTGAGAGAGTCGGAAATGTTCAGCCTGGAGAAGAGAAGGTTCTGGGGAGATCTTATTGTGGCCTTTCAATACTTAAAGATGGCTTATAAGAAAGATGGCGACAGACTTTTTAATGGGACCTGTTGCAATAGGACAAGGAGTAATGGTTTTAAACTAAAAGAGGGTAGATTCAGACTAGCTATAAGGAAGAAGTTTTTTACAATGAGTGAAACACTGTTTGCTCAGAAAGGTGGTAGGTGCCCCATCCCTGGAAACATTCAAGGTCAGTTTGGATGGGCTCTGAGAAACCTGGTCTAGTTGAAGATGCCCCTGCTCATTGCAGGGGGTTTGCACTAGATGACCTTTAAAGGTCCTCTCCAACCCAAACTCTTCTACGATTCTATGATTCTACAATTTTCTGTTATAATAATGAACTACGTTTTTGCCTTAGGATGTAGATATCCAGCCCTATGTGGCTTTGTACACTTTAGTAAAAGAAATTTGTCAGCTACATCCCAAAAAGAAATCTCCAAATCCCATTCAAACTCCATGACTCTTCTTTTAAAGCAAACGCAGGTATTTTTATTACAAACAAACATGAGAACAATTATAAAAATGAACTTGAGTTTCTAAAAGAAATTTGTAATTATTATTATAAATTAATTTGGTTTGCTCAATTTCAGTCTCAAGAGACAAGGGAAAGATAAAGAAATATACTGGTTGGACTGAATGGACTGAATTTATTGGACTGCATTTACAAACTAGGGCAGTCTTTTTGCAATGGTAGTAAGCAGTTTGACGTTCTTCTCAACCAAATCTTCTACAAAAACACACACATTTGTTTTAATGAATCAGATAAATTAATTCTTATGGAAGTTTCCTGATAGGTTCAGTTGGATTTTAATTTTGCCAATGAATATTTACAGCATTCTTCATTTAAGAGTGCATACAGGGAATTAGGATTGAAAGAAGTAAAATTTCTTTGAAATATCTGTCCCTGGAAGCTGGATATCAGACTGGACAGAGTCTGGGATATTTTGAGATGGGATAGCAAACACTACCCATGACAAACTCTGTCCTCTATTTAATTTCAAAAAAGAACCTGATCTGTGGTGAATTGCCATTGAGATACCTGACTTCAAAATGTAGGTCCCCAGTTTTTGCATAGCCAATGTACAACCTTGGAAAGCATTAATTCCCATCAGCAATTTTCTGCCAAGTTTCTTACATGTTTCTCCTGCCCAGCTTCTGAAAGCTTGGTAATGCTAAGCAACTGAATGCATATTTCACTGCAGTGTCTTATGTGTCCCACTTGAAAGGACTTGTCCAATAAATCTTCTTAATATATTTTTACCAAGTCAGGTCTAGAGCAATGTAAAGACAACTAGAGCTCTGACCCAATGCCCACAAAGGGTAGTATTTCTACCAAGACTGTTGGAGATCAGGTTCTCTAATACCTGGGTATTTGAACACAGTTCCTGGGAGACGACCCTGACCATCAAACTCAAGGATATTCTTATATTGTTTTGTCCTCTGTCAGCTTCTTTGGAGCAAATAAATATTCACCAGGAGGAGAAAGAATGTGTTTTCATATCATTATGTGTAGGACTTGTATGTGGGAGGAAGGAGATAGGGATTCCAATTTCTTCTCAAAAAAGCACTTAAACCCTAACCCAGACTACTTAAAACAGTTAAGTGCAAAGCCCTCTTGTTCTCTTATTTTTTTTTATTTCTTTTTTTTCTGTGATTTCATATTCAAATGTACTTCTTTTGCTTTACAGCATTCATTAATTCCATGTGATGAGTGAAGTTAACGAGAAATTTTTATCCCACTGTGGTGCAGATTTAATGCTTGCTTAACAACACAGAGAAAGTGTCTCTCATATTGAGAGCAAAGAGAATGCACAGGCTCTTCCAAAGGTAGGGGTTATAAAAATAAATTGCCAGCATCTTCACCACTGTGTGTTTCTCAGGGGTTGAGCTGCCACTAGTATATTATGCATGTTGTTTTTTTTAAAGCCACTAATTATTTTACGTTATGTTTATTAAGCACTCCAAATCATTGTTGTTCACCAGCTACCCAATTTCCTCAAGTGCAAGCAAAAGAAATAAAGGCCATCCATGGCTTTGACGTGCTTTTGATGAATACAGCCTATATAACATTTACCATAACTCAGAACAGAAGCCATTATTTCAGCAAAGCCTGTTATTGTTCATTAGTACAAAGAGAGTGTAATAAATATAATGAAAGATTGCTTGGTTTCCTATATCTTTGTCATCTAAAGCGGTTCCATGAGTAACTACAAGGATTTGTCTTTGAATGACTTATTTGCTTCCTGCCTAATAAATAACATGTAATTAGGGTAATATATTGTTTCCTAGTTATGCTGGCAATTTAGTGCAGGAAAATAAAAGAATTATTTCAGATATAAAAGAATAGTAGATAATTTTAACACTATTCCTTAAAATACTTGGACTCATTATGGATGGCTTAAGCTGCTGGGAGGTCTATGTGTAAAGGAAAAGCAGGAAATAGGTTTAATGAGTTCTTTATTACTCAGATCATGAATTATTACACAGGTAGTATAAAACTGCAGCAACTGTTTGGCATGTAAAATTTTTCTCTCAGTGAGGCACCCATGGTGACCTAACACTCGTGAAGCAAAATAGGCGGTGCTAGTTCAAAAGTCAGGATGTTTCACTTTATCTATTAACAATAAATACACAGGAGGTAGTCCAGTGTATCTCGGGATCAACAGTGATCAGGTGTCCACTCTTGTCAGCTGGCTGCACCAGCAATAAATGTTTGATGAGGTGCCTTGAAAAGACCTCATGGCACTCAAACGAGATGCTTGTTTTACTGTGTGAACGTTGAACAGGGTGTATGCCATGATGAGTAAAAGCGTTGACAAAAAAGCAGAAGGCAAAAAATTTTCATTAGCTTTTTACTAGGGAAATAATTAATTTGAAGCCACTAGTGATACTTCAGTGATAAAAAACTTGTTCAGTAATATGCTTGCATACTCCCATCCTGTGTTACAAGAGTGGATATAGAAAACTCAGGGATGCTTTTCAGGATTTTGAGAGTATACATGTCCCTTATGCCAATTTTAGAATTCTCTCAAACTCCCAATCCCAAATTATCCACCATTTGCAGAACTCAGTATTAGCAGCAATGAGTAACAGTGGTCTTTAGACACCTGAATATATGAGCAGAATTTCCTTAATCACATGCAATTTTTCTCTTCTAGTGCAAGTACCTTATTTATTCCCTAATGTCAAAAGCTGAATGAATTGACTATTCTTTCTATTCCCAAACAGGGTCAAATATAGAAAAAATCAAATTCAATCACGATTTGCAGTCACAACCAAACTCAAATAGTATCTCCAAATCTCTTTGTGCTGCCAAATGCACTACAGACAAGGTTTAAGTGACAGTGGTACAGATCTTCTATTGCTTTTCCTTCAGTAGCATCTTCTGAGTTCATGTTTGCTAATCCTGTTTATAAAAGATGTGATAGATTCTATCCTTGGTCTTAATAGACTAAAAATACTTGCCTGTGGAAGTCACTACCTCATACAACAAACACTGTTCCTGAGCCATACGTCTAAGGCACCGTGGCCCCAGCTGTTGGCAAGGAGGCCAGAAGACAGGATAATGTTGAGATAATCAGTGCGGGCTGCCAAGGACATTGACTTTTCTCAATTCTGCAGCTGAAAGTGGAAGCAGCTATATCAACTGATTGGTGATGGACCAGATTTGTCCATGCAAATATTGGTTCCTATCATCTGTGGAAGTGTCTGCCCCAAGGGCAAGGTCTGGTTTGCCTGAAAGAGGCTTCATTGGCGGGTTTCTGTTCTCTTTCCTTCTGCGCTGAGCCTGGCTGGGATGGAGATAATTTTCTTCATGGCGGCCCATTATAATGCTGTAGCTTTGTTCTGTGACAAAACCAGTGTTGATACACCAATGTTTTGGTTATTGGTGAAAAGCGCCTGTACGGCTTTGCGGCCTTCTATTTTTCACCCTCTGTCCCCAAAGTAAGTAGCCTTGGGGTGGGCAGAAACTGAGAGGAGACACAGCCAGGACAGCTTACCCAAACTGACCAAAATAATATCCTATACCATAGGATGTCATGCTCAGCATCAACAATCCAAGGAAAGGAGAAAGAAAGGGGAACATTTGTGGTTCTGGCATTTGTCTTCCCAATTAATTGTTATGTGTGCTGAGGCCTTACTTTCCAGGAAGTGGCTGGACACCTGTCTGCTCACTGCAAGTAGTAAATAAATTTATTTTGCTTTGCTTGCATGTACAGCTTTCGCTTCATTTCTTAAATTGCCTTTGTCTTGATCCTGATCCTCCTCACCTTCCTTCTATTTCTCCCCATCCTGCAGCTGTGTGGGTGCCTGGCTGCTGGCTAGGGTCAAGCCACCACATTTTCCTGGTGAGCTTGGGACAGGTAACACACATTTTTAGAAAAGCAAATTGTAAGTCTTAAAACCTCGAGTCCTAGGTTTCCTCCAGCTCCTTTTGACTCCTACTTGGCATGTATTTTGCACCTACAATCTATTCCCAGCAATTTGAAAACCAACTTGCATTCCTGAAGAGTGGCTACAGGCAACTGAATCTGCACACACTGCTTTGAACATCTAGCCCTAAGGCTCTGGCAAGTGCGCTAAGGCGAGGAATTTTAGAGATAAGATTATTCCTTTTGTTCTTAATTCACCCCATTGGATTTACCAGCAACTATTAATCGCTGTCTGGTCTGTATCACACACTGTTCTCCCAGCCCTATTCAATGCCAGAGGCACAATGGGACAAGATAGGGAAAGGTGATCAACTCACAGTTTGAAGTAAAATGACAGGTCTCTTCTTCTGTGGGCTGAGAATAGGCCAGAGTAGAAAATCTGGCTTTGGTGTGCAACATGTAATATGTTTTGAAATCTGCAGTGTACTCTATTTGAGGAGCAAGGTGTATATTAACCCCTTAATTGCAAGCTTTTTAACTCTCTTCAGTCATTTTTGCATGGACTATTTAGTAAATGACTGATTTTAGTGCACCTCTAGCCTGTTTAATAGTATTATTTAAAGCCGTGGGTTATTTGGGGTAAAGCTGTTATAGATTTTTAATAGGGAACTGCATCAATCCTCAGTTAAGAGACACACTGCCAGATCTTCACCAAGTGTGAACTGTAGTTAATTAGTATATCATTAATACACCATATCGTGGAACCGATCCCTTATTTTCTGTCCCACTGCAAACTGATCCTCCACGTGTTTATCTTCTGTCAATGTTGGTTTTTAACTTGTTTATTTAAATCCTCCAGCCGATGCTCTATTATGAATCTCACATGATGTCCTTTTAGATCAACTGTCTGCATGAACAAATTTGAAATATATGGGTGTGCACACAAACACACATGTGCCTGGCTGTTCAAGGCCAAGTTTCTAGAAAAAGAAGAGTTTGCAAATCTGACTTTTAAAGCCCTTTCATTACCCTCCATCTTCCCTTTATATTTTGGCACACAGTGAAAAGCACCAAGATGACCCCTCTTCACTGCTTAAGGATTCCCACTGCCAGTTCAGGGCAGTGAGTGCTAGGGAACTGCTGAAGCAGAATGAACCAGAAGAGGAGAGAAGCACTTGCTTAAATGTTTTGATAAATGTACTTTATGCAGCACTTGTATTAGTGCCTGTGTTAACTCCATATCTATTAGCTGCAATTTAACAAGGTGATCAAGTAGGGGCATAATGTAACACTGTGCACAATCCCCCTACTTCATCAGCAGTAGCTCCTAAGCTTGAAGTTAAGCATGTTTTTAAATACCTTACTGGGCTGCCTCTCTAGAGAATATATTTTATTGAAGTTTATCCAGAATTCTAATTTGGTGACTTACTCTCTCTTTTTTTTTTTTTGCTTTCCCATTTTGAGGCCAGGGAGTGCTGCATCAAAAGTCATTTTCCAAGCTAAGGATTTTCCCTTCCCTCCAGTTCACAACGAGGCCATATCCTGTGTTTGCCACTGTCCGTGAAATAATTAATCAAGAAGGAAAAAAAATGTATCTTCTAATTAACACAGACAATGTAAACAGAATAGTGACACTCCTCAGCGCAATAAGACAGCTAAGTGTTTCTTCTTTACTAGTGTGGGAGAGACAATTGCGGAGACAGGGAGGAAAGCTTTCTCCATTGCGCTGGAGGGGGTGTGCACCATTTATCAAGCTGACTGCTCTGTCATATCAGTGGAAGGACCCTGGAGAGCCCTGACCATGAGATTGAAGGTTGGTACCAATTTACTGCAACACAAATGCATTGAACAGGAAAGAGAGAGCTCCTAATCTCTTCAATTTTCTTACATTACCCTGAAGGCTAGGGAATTAAATGAAACAGTAGCTGGTGACAACTTTAGAGGGTCCTGAATGCATGACAGAAAAAGTATTAAAATAGCTCAATAGTTTTATTTGATACGTGTGTGTTAATCTTACCCCTGCATAAGGAACCAGGTTAGAAAATACTGCCTCTTGGATATACGTGTCCTCAAGAGAAGGAGAGAAACCTATTGAACTCAGTACCTGTCTGGTTCAAACTTGGAAGCAACATTTAAAAAAAAATATATAAAATGTTATTTTCAAAAACAAAGAAAGCATATCCCAGGGTCTTGTCATTTTCTGTTTGTTCATTGACTCTGGCAAACTTGCATTGCACCTTTGATCTTTAGCAGTTCCAGTCCCTGCAAAATCGTACAAACAGGAGAATTTGTAGCACTGGTCAGACTTCCTTTGCACCTCCTGCAGAGTCCATGCACCAGTCTCTCCAGAAAGGGGTGAAAGGGTTCCCCACACTGCACCAATGGGAGGAAATCAAGGTCTTGTTGAGACACTTTAGCTAGAGACTGCTTTAAACATTAAACATCCAACTTTACTTCCTGATTAGTCATTTCTCGTCTTGCATTAACTGTTGCAATGCCGTGTATTTATAAATGAAATATAAATGTCCATCCACTAATTAAATCTTGCTTATTACTGATATCACTGAATGCTGCCTGGTGTCCTTCTCTCTTCAGAGACTGCAGTGTTAGTTCACAAAAACGTGAAAAGAAAGCATTTATACAGTATCATCTCCTGTACACATTTAATACTTGTTCAAAACACATAGCACCTTCCTTTACAAGGCTACCCACAGGAACAGCTGCATTCCAAGTGCCGCTAGCAAGATATACATAATAATAATACTACATGGTTATATATAACTGGGAATAAACTTAAGGCATCCCTATACCTTCAATTTAAAGGACTGCTAAAGGCCATCATTTCCCATTTCCTAGTGGGCTGGGGGAGAGGGGAGTCACACAATAAAAGGACATACACAATTATTATAGCATTACCATTTGCAAACCTAGAGTTAAAGGTCAATGTGGTTTGCTACTGTAATATTTCCAGGGATTTATAAGTTGCCTGCATAAAAATTTGCTCCAGGTTAATATTTTCTGTTAGTCCAGATATGAATTTTATTTTTTATTTTTTGTTTGTGGGATTAAAAAAAAAAGGAGAAAAAGCCTTACCATATATACAGTTCCAGACCTGGGCTGTCTTAAATGTATGCTCTCTTCTAAATATACACAGTTTATGATTTAGAACACCACTTCAGAAAGTGAGTTGGAGAAAAATTGAGCCAAAGTTATTTCAGAGTTTGAAAAATAAAACAAAGAGCAACAATATTAAAAGTATCATTTTCAAGTTTTATAAGGCCCTAAGCATTTGTGTGTCCACATGCACATCATGTACAGAACATTTTATTATTCACAAAAGTGACAGGTCTTGAACAGGTAATTCCTCTTTCATCACTTGAAAAATAATTTTATTTGTACTGTAGGAAACAGTGATATATTATCATGGGAAAAACATCATGGTTCTCCAAGACAAGTAGCATCTTTCTCCCAAGAGAGCTACTAAGCAGCTGGGTCTCCAAGCAGGAAGGTATTTGAACGTGTTTTCTGAGGGAGCCCTCCTGCAGCTGGGGCAGGGACTGGCAAGTGCTACAAGTCATTGCCATGCATTGCGAGGGCTTCTGTGGTTCCTTGGGAAGGTCAGTAGTGAAACAGCTGCCTCCCCAGGCCTGCGGTCACCCTCTAACCTTCACTTCGATGACTTGTGAGGACTTCCAAAATGTCTCCTTTCTCGTTCCCCAGGGCCCGGCCAAGGGACCAGCCTTCCCCTCTCCACCTGGACATGTCCACAAGCCAGTAGAGTCTGCAGCTTCTTTGGTTGTCTTAGCATCTTTTTGGCAGAGCCTCACTGCAAATCAGTTTAAACACTGTGGGTTTAAAATAGTCTTCTTTGAGCCAGCTTCCCATGATACTGTTCCTTGCTAAGCCACGTTTCTTCATTAAGAATTAATCAGGCAGATTAAATAGCTTTTGTCCTCCCTCTTCCCACAATTTTAGCTTATCTCTTTCGCCATATGCCCTGTCTAAAAGATATGTACCCACACCAGACCTGTGGTCCTGAGAGCTGGGAACACGTGGGACATCTCTTTCAGCTTCTTCCCCACCTAACTTTTTCCCCTGCTGTGTTCTCAAGAGAAATTTACACTCAACTGGTAAACCCAATCTTCACCAGGTCATGTGTCTTTGAAGAATGAACTGGCGTGAGAACCTTTGTGCTTTGAATCCTGGAAAGGAAGATCCCTCTGCTCCCCACACTGATCCCTCACACTCCTTGTACGGGGGAGGTCACTTATAGACCTTTGGAGGTTTAAACTTGTGAAAGTCTCATCTTTCTTGCCTCTCTTTTCCTCTGTTATTGTCAGAATCTATTTTTTTCTCCTTCTTGATCTTCACTGGCTTTGCTTGTTTGGATGGTAACTCCTCCCCAGCTTGGCATCATTCTCCGGTACACGGTTCTGCCCAATCTCATACACCTCTATGAATTACTTATTTTTGTGTTTGTTTTATTTTGTCAAATTATGTTGTGGAATATTTTCCAAGGGAAAAATGTATAATTTCCATTGAGTCACAGTCCCATGAGAAGACTAGTTTGCCAAATGTTAGCCCTCCGTACAGCAACTCAGAATCTTCCCTCATATTAAAATATGCCCCAAAGCTCTAAGAAATAGGTTTAAATACTACTGCTTCTAGTTTTAATTCAAAAACAAATGGATGATGGCAAGCAACTAAATTCACTTGAAATAAAATTTGGTCTCACTGCACTAGGACTTTTCAGCTCTCTTGCTGTGTAGAGTTTCCCATTTTAAACTTTCATTCAACATCAGCCCAAAAGAAACTGTGCTTCCTTTTGTCCCACTGTAAATTGTAAAGCTCTGCAGTGGAGAATTATGACGGTGAAGCTAAAAGCTGCTTTTCTTACATTGGCTAAATTATTTCCACTGTGTGAGGAGACTTCTGCTTTATGAAAGCTTGTTGAATCCCTTGTCTAGGCATTTCTGCTGTCCTTAAAAGGTAAGTGGGTTTGTGATATTTTTTTTTCGCTTTCCCATCAGAGGAATTTTCTTTTTGAGTGTTTTGTATTAATCATTACCCATATTGTAAGATCTAATCCTAAGAAGCTTCCAGAATCTTTAAAAGTGCTATCTTTTTGAGCACAAATGCTAAAAGAATCTATTTTAATGTGAGTGCAGTTCCTGATATCCTCAGCTGCAGTGCCCTTTTAGGTAAGAAATATCATGACATTTGATCTACTGTCATGGAGGCGTCTGTGCGGTCTAATTCAGGATGGGTGAGAGAGATGATAAAATACTTCTTTTATTAGGAAGGATAAGAATTAAATTGCTTTCTACAGAAAATGAAATCATGATAAATGAAGTAATTAGCCGCTCAGCTTTTATGTTTTGGGGTGTTGAATATTTGGGTACTGCTCATAAGAAATGGTAGAGACAGAGTTCTCCAAGGGTCTAATCCTGCAGTGGCTGAACGCTCCTGATTTCCACTGATTTTTTTTTTTTTCTTTCTTTTCTTGGGGCATCTGTAATTCCAGTGTCTGGAGGATGTACTTTTTGCTATTGTAGAGCAGTAGCTGAAGGAACGTTATATTAACAAACATTTTGGAAAACCTAGAACTGTCTGTTTGTTGAGGAGTGCAGTCGATGGACCTTTAGTCTGAATGCCAATGTAGATGTTTTGGCCTTGGTGTGTGATCGCACAGAGACAGGTTTGGGGTGGGTTGCTGTAGGCTGGGTACAGTGACAGCAAGCGGCAGCACATTACACATCTGTGAAAACGACTTGATTCATTTAACAGCTCCCTTCTGTGCAGTCTGACGTTTGCAGGTTTAACACGCTGCTGGCCCAACTAATTAGGCAGGGCAGAGCGCTGGGCTGAGGCCTGTGACAGGGCTTCCGGCGCCTGGCCTCCGTGCCCCGCGGCGCTGTACCTGAGGAGCAGGGCTGGTGGGCCGTGCATCCATCTGGTGCCCGCCAGAATGTGGCTGTCCCCTCTGCAGAACTTCAACACCACACTGCTGCAGCCTTCCTGCAGCCTGCTGCAGCCACCACGCCAGGCCCACAGGAGCCAGGGGCCTGGGCCTGTTTCAGCTGGGAAAGCTTAACAGACTGCCCAGGGAAGCGGTGGAGTCGGCATCCCTGAAGCTATTTAAAAGTCGGGTAGACATGGTGCTTAGGGACATGGTTTCATGGTGATTTTGGCAGTGTTAGGTTGATGGTTGGACTTGAGGATCTTAAAGGTCCCTTGTAACCCAGACGATTCTATGGGTCTATGATTCTATGACTCCACCATGGGAAGAAGATGGACACATCATTGGATGGGACAGCCACTGTTGTCACTGGGTCTAATTGCTTGCTACTGCTGGTGGCCTTGTTGTCTCCTTGTCCTGATCAGGATCAGCCTCTGAAGGAACCAGTGAGCAGTGGTCATTCACTCAGCACTCCCAGCTTTCTGGCAACTTTTTGTAACCTTTCATAACACTGTCGATAGTAGTCTTCAGTGTCTGATATTTGGGGGAAGATAGGTAGGTGCACCAGGGAAGGCTGAATGGGAAATGACAACTGCACACAACATATGCCTGCAGGCAAGCTGCAGGATGTTATGTGAGAAACCACATTGCAAACTGGATGTGTCCCTAGTTAATGAACTTTAATAGGTGTTATGAGGAAGGTGGATTAAAAACACATAGGGCTTTTACCTTCACAAATGAGCTTAAATGTTTCTGCTCTGATTTATTTCCTTTGTAAAGGCATAATGGTAAGAAAAGATACACTGGAAAGCAAGACACTTAACAGCCACTAAATTAGTAGCCATGTTATGGTTTGCAGAGAAAGTCTTTTGTTTATTCAAATTAACCTACAAGTACACAATTTCACAAAATAAAAGCCATCAGCTTTGGTAGGATCAGAAGGAGCAAAGGGGACTTTTACGCACTAAGGAACCAGCCCTGTTACTTACTCTGAGGCTTGATAATTTTAAAAAATGTGACAGCTAAAACCCACTGGCACATGCTGCAAAGAAGGATGTGATAAAATAATGCTACTCATCTTCAAGGCTGTCAGTTCAGCAATCAGTACTTCTATTCATCTCCGCGGCCTGCTAACTCAGTGCTACCATGCGATAGATAAACCCTAATCCAAGTGACAGCGTTCAAATCAGAACTGATTTGATTGTTCACATATGATACCACAAGACACCAGAAGCCTAAAGAGTTTATAAAAATGCCTGGATGTCTCTTGTAGGCACACTTCCCCTCAGAATCTCTTGCAGTGTAGGATACACCAGCTCTTAAACCTGGGGTAATTTGTAGGTCATGAAAATGCTTTGGTGGCACAGTCAGTTCTTATCATAATCTAACTCTAGCCAGAGCAGGGAACACTCAAAAGTAAAATGCGGTTCAGACCTTGTAAAACCCACCTATTCTGCTTTCAAGTCTCCCTTACAGGAAGTGAAATAAATCCTTTTCTGTCTCTGCAAAGATGAGACTTGCTCTTGAAGAGATCAAACATGAATACATTTGTATCCATGCATAAAGCACAGTACATGGGAGAGTGGTTTTATGGCACATATGTTGGTATCTTGAAAGTCATCCTTGCTTCTCAGGATGCAACAGAGGTTCTTTCAACAACAGTCGCAACAGAGCTGCTATTCAAACCTGAGCCAGTAATTGGGATTTTGCGAGTGTTCAGTGGGAGTACTAGATTTAGGTTTTGAAACCTAATTCTGAACAAGACTCTGGTGACACCTGTACTTTGTGGAGATATCAAAGTTTAGTATGCCTTTCTTTTCCTATTTATCTATTATTCTTCTTCACTAGCGAATCCTGAAGTTTTAGAGTAACACTTAGGAGAATAATTGTTCAAGTAGTTCAAGAAGACAATGGCGATGGAGTAATTGAAGCAGAATGTGACCTGTAGATGCTCAAGATCAAGAATAAAAACTGAACGACTTTTCAAGGAAATTGTCAAAGTCTCTAAATACAGAGTGAAATTATGGGACTTCTAGAGGCAATAGCTTTTCCTCTTGTGTCCGGGTCATTTCACAAAACAAAGGGTAAAGTTCTCTTTGTAGTCTTATGTTAAGGAGAACAGATGTCTCGGTTTAACAAGGTACTTAAGTCTGTGTCTAGTTTTGAGCTCATGAGAAATTCTTTAGTCCTGTGCTTTACACACTCAGCTGAACTAGGATACTGAAGTGAAGGGTTTCTCTGCAATCAGACTTTGCACAAATTATATACATATGCACACACATATTTATTTATTTATTAACAAGACTGTGTGGTTCTTGTGGTTCTTTTCTTTTTCAAAGGACGTGAGTGAGAAATAAATGCTTTTCTTGTACGCTTTGTACTTAAAGTGGACTGTTGAACTCCTAGCTCTTGGTACTACTATATAGTTTCTATTTTTTCTTTTCATGTTGATTAAAATATATAACTGTCTTTTTTTTTTTTTTTTGTAAGTATGGATTTAGGTGTACACTATATAATATTCTTCTAATGTCCTGAAGAGTATCCTAGTTTAAACTTGTCTCAATGACAGTATGTTTCCTTATTAGTGCTGCACTTATTCCGTCTTTGGTTTTGTTTTTGTTAGTTTGTGGTTGTGGAGTGGATGCTAACAGAGAAACAGAGAGAGGTCCCGGTGAATCCTAATTGGTGTACTGAAATATCACAAAGCTGTCTTGAAGGAGGGAAAAAGTGCCACATGGAATTTAAAAAAGCAGCCTAGGAACATACTTCTCTGTGGCTTCAGTGGAATTTCAGCACTTGTTAAATTTCCTGAGACACTTATGTGAGCTTTAGGCACTTAAAAGTCTTTTAAATTTGATGTTTTGATTTTGTTATAGGTTGTTTTTTTCAGTACTTTAGGCCACTTTTATAACTACTGCTATTTCTATACTACATGTAGGGTTAAACCACAATCAAATTGTGAATTTACACTGGGCTTGGAAACGTACATCTCACTTGACAAGTTTACTTGTGTTGGTGTCATCCTCCTCATCACATCTGAGTTGCATTGGGCAGCTGTAGTCTCTGTCAAGGGAGAGTGTTTTATCCCACACCGATCACATTTCTCTTGCTCTCTCAATATAAGAAGGTTTCTAACCATATCCACATGTACCATCCTGCCCCAAGTTTTGATCTGCCTCCTCCTGAGTAACTAATACTTCAGTATTTAGCTCATTGAAGAATTTGCACACTTAGCAAGTACTAAGGCTTGGGGACTGAAATGCAGGCAGAGCCTCCAAATCTGTGCAAAGACTCACCATGCCTACGCTGAAGGTTGCGGATCATCATAACACTACCTGCTGACTGGTCCCACCATGCAGATGCACTTAACAAACCAGAAATATTTAACCTTGCCCTGACAATGTTACTATACCTAAGTACATAATACCTCTTGTGGTGAGTGGTTGCTTTGTGACTAGTGAAGGGATTGGAAACTGTTCTCACAGGCATGATTTTCTAATTTTACAATCTGTTAGAATTAATAAAAAAAAGGAACTGTGGCTATCTGTTAGTTGTTGTTTTGATTAAAAAACCCACGCTTTTGCATTGCTATTTGAGGTTAAAAAATAGCATTAGAGTTCATGTAGTTTTTCTTTATTGTTTTATTTGATAGTAAGAAAAGATATAACCTTGCTGAGAGGGTGACAAACTCAGTTACAGACAGCCAGTACTTGACAGGTTCTATCAGAAAACCAAACAAGGGAAGAGTATGTTCGCCTGCTACCAGCTGTCACAGTATTGAACAATGAATGTTTGATAAACCTGACCCGCAAATACACACATCCCTGTGAAAGCCAGCTTTAAGTAGTGTCTGGGTTTACAAAATTAACAAGAGGCCTTTGAGGATAATATATATAAATATATATAAAATACCTATTTATTTAGGTCCCTCTTGATAGAACCATGCCAGTAAAATTTGAAATATAACTGCATTCTTGCTAAATGAGATGTGACGGAAAATTCAGCCGTGGTCTAATGGCAGGTAGTGCTGCTGAGGCTGATGGAGCTGTGTCCTTTTACAGCAGCAATTAACTTAGGCCATGCTGTTCACACTATGAAAATCCCTTTTATTCTCAAAAAAATTCACAATGAATCTTGCAGATAGGTACAATCTGGTGAAGCTCTGAAGACCTTCTTTTTTGTTTGTTTTAATAGCTTTTTCTGACTATTTGCTACAAAAACAACAATATGACAAAGAGCAAGAAAATGCAGTTAGAATTGTCGAACTTCAGCAAATATTTTGTGTACCCAAAGGGTAGTAGCCCTGAGGCTAGGCAAACTTTTATCATGGCAGTGAAAACCTCCTTGTGAAGACAGTTTACTCTGAGCAGCAGATCCCAGGGTGCATTATTCCACTTCATTGTGGTCAAGAAAGGTTTCTTGCTTTCTCTTCTGTTATTGTTGCTTTTACCCACTTGGGAAAGATCCTTATAAGGCTATGTCCCTAATATTAGAATGCAGGTACTAACAGTGTTCTTCAAACTGGAGGAGATGCTAACAGGGGACTCCTGGGAAACAACCCTTTCTACTCATTATTTTGTTTTTCCTAGCTACAAGCCATCATATAAAATATCTGAATGTACCAACCCAGAAACAATGAAGAGTACAACAAAGAACATCAATGTTGAGCCACTTCTGGCTCTCCTTCACTGTTTCTTTTCTTTTCTAGGAGCTCAGTGTTTGGACAAGCTGTCCTAGGCATTCTCTAGGGCCCCATCCCTCATACTAGCATTGAGAAAAACTTTACTTTGGATGGAAAATACAACAGAGAACTGGATCCTGTATAGCCCCAAAAACAGGTGAGAGAGAAAGATGCTCATGCTCTGATTTAGGGAAACCAATACTTATCAATTAACATATTTTCGCCTTTGTTCTCTTCTCACTGACTCTCATGTTTGCAAAAGGAAAGAAAATTAGATTCCCAGTGTTTAAATTACAAGTGACACTAGGCAAAGTTTGTAGGAGAACTTTTGTCTTTCATTAGAGTGGCTGATGTAGTGAGAAATAACAGATGAGTCTTTCTGGAAGACAGATCTGCAGCTGGTCTGCTTTTTTTTCCAAACATTTTGGTTAGTCTACATAACAGATATGATCTTTCCTTACAGAACTTGTTGTGCTAATAATATTCTCAGATTGTTACAGCTATAAGAGTACTAAATCACTGCTAGAGATGATAACAGCCCATCTGATTTAAGAAGAAAAGAAAAAAGTAATAATACCATAAAATATGGGATATCTGATCCCTTGGCTATAAAGAAGAAAAACCTGTGTATAAAATAAGAACAAACATACATATTCACATGCTTTGTTGCACTTGAGTATTGTAATCTGAGAAAATCTTCAAGATCTTATTTTTCAGAGAATCTCTGACTATCAGAACTGCCCACCCAATGCCATATGATGTGATTCAAAGCATACACTGTCTTGGGAAGGCAGTAGTCTTGGGAAGGCAGTAGTCAAGGGCTACTATATTGAGCTGTGTTTCAAAAGTTGAAGGATATTAATAATACTATGAATGAATTGGTTTGGTAATGTCATCTATATGTCATTATCCTGTGAGACCTTTCCTCAGCTGCTTAGGCGGGAATGCGAGTGAGCTGTTTGGTGCAATTCCACCGAAGTCAATGATGGTACACTTTCCCCTCTTAGGATGTGATTATTTAGTATGTTATCTGATGAGGTGCCTCTTTCTTTTTATTTTGCCTACTTCTTATGCAAAAGGCTGGTTTTTCTTCCCCATGGTTACAAAGAGAAGTTACATATATGCATGAGCATCTGGTTTGTCACAGATAAAGAAAAAAATTCGTCCCATAACCTGTCCCCATGCAAACATGAATGGATTTCAGGGCTGAGTGTCGGGGAGAAACTTGGTGTCAAAATTGTTTTACATCAATGCCTTTTTTCTATACCATAATGAAGGGATAATAAACTGCAATAATAAACTTCAGGGGCTTTGATAATACAGTCTGCAGGTGGCTAGTAAGGATAAGTGAACTGGCCCACTGCCTGGCCTGGCATTTGCTTCAATATTTCAGTTTTGGCAGCTTTTCCCAGTCTGAGATTAACGTCTCCCCCTTCCCACCTCTGATTTAACCTTTAAATAAATGTATGCTAATGAAAGACCAGATATTTGAGTGAAGAATTGAACTGATTTTTTTTTTTTTTTTTATAATCGGGCCATTCCCAAGTTACCCTTTGCACTATGATTCCTAGTGCACAGCGGTACTACTTTTGTCTGGCTGAAGGACCAGACTGTGTTATTTTCTAAGTGCATTTTAAGAAAGCTATTGAGTTGTACTGTAATTTTAGTAATTATATCATACCAGGAACAATATGCTTTGGCCCTGTTGTTCAAAACTCAAGCTCCCTGCTACTTTGGAGAACATCAGATTGGTGTAAGTAAATGCCTGCTGTGAGCTATATTTACTGGACTATTGAGGTTTGTATTACAAGGAGACAAACTTGAAGCACTGTCTATTTGTACGAAGCAGAGTATAAGCTTGGTTGGGCTATATACGCTCACATTGGCTTGCTTTGTAGTTCTTTGAGACTGCAATGTGCTGTGCTTCCCTCCTCTGTGGAAAAGGAAAGGTACTCAAACTCTACAGCCATTTTACAGCAGAGAGGTACTCAAACTCAAACCCACAGCCATTCCCACAGTGGAAACCACGCAGTTAACTTCTGATAGAAGAGGCCTGATGTGGGTAAAATCGGTAAAATTGCATCAACTCAGGCTGACATACCTGTGTTTCACCACTGTGCAAGTGAGCTATGAATCTGACAAACAAATACATACCTTAAATTATAATAATCACTATACCTCTATGAAATGGGTATGTTCTTATATATGTTATGAAGTATAGCTAAAACATTTACAATTATAATTAATAATAGTGCTTCAAAGCTGTCTTACTAAGAAGTGTACCATTTAGGCGGATGCAGGATTTTGGAAGAAAATACTCTGCTTTAATGTTTTTCCTTCCTTTTTCTTACCTTTGGCACAACTCTCCTATATTCTTCACTATCCTTTGAGTAAGATGCTGTGATTTCACAATGAAAGCATATACAGGCTTGCATTACTTTCTAAAATCTGTCATCTATTACTTAAATGTCTTTCTTTTCTGACCCTGACACTGTCTTATTAATAGTGTTTTTACATTGCTCCTGCCACATTCATTTAGCATCCAGAGTGACCTTGACAAGCTTGAGAGGTGGACCTGCATGAACCTCATGAAGTTCAACAAGGCTGAGTGCAAGGTCCTGCATGTGGGTCAGGGCAATCCCAAGCACAAATGAAAGCTGGGCAGAGAATGGATTGAGAGCAACCCTGAGGAGAAGAACTTGGGGGTACTGCTTGATGAGAAGCTCAACATGAGCTGACAATGTGTGCTTGCAGCCCAGAAAGGCAACTGCATCCTGGGCTGCATCAAAAGAAGCATTACCAGCAGGTTGTGGTAGGTGATTCTGCTCCTCTACTCTGGCCTGGTGAGACCCCACCTGGAGTACCGCATCCAGCTCTGGAGCCCCCAACATAAGAAGGACATGGACCTGTTGGTCTACGTGAGTCCAGAGGAGGGCCATGAAGATGATGAGAGGGCTGGAGCACCTCACCTATGAAGACTTCATGGGAAGAGTTGGGGCTGTTCAACCTGGAGAAGTGAAGGCTCCAGGTAGACCTTACTGAGGTCTTTCTGTACCTAAAGGGGGCCTTCAGAAAAGATGGGGAGGGACTCTTTATAAGGGAGTCTAGTGACAGGATGAGGGGTAATGGCTTTAAACTAAAAGAGGGGAGACTTAGATTAAATATTAGAAGAAATTCTTTTCTGTGAGGATAGTGAGACACTGGAATGAGTTGCCCAGAGCAGTTGTGGATGCCGCATCCCTGGAAGTGCTCAAGGCCAGACTGGATGGGACTTTGAGCAACCTGGTCTAGTGGGAGGTGTCCCTGCCCATGGCAGGGGAGTTGGAACTTGATGATCTTTAAGGTCCCTTCCAACCCTAACCATTCTATGATTCTGTAATTCTATGACCTTCCTATTGTCCGGCTTCCCTCACCTAATTCATCTCTGTCAATCCTCTTAACTAAACCCTTTCCTGTCCTCCATGCCTCTCACCTCCCTCACTCTCGCAGATGCCAGACACTGCATACAAGCTTGGTGCTGTTCCTGTGACTCTGTGAATATTTGAAGCTTCCATCTTTTTTTTTTTTTTTTTTTTTCCAGCTTGGTGATTTACATTTTGGACAAATTCAGCAATGCATCAGAGCTAGGCCAGCAGCCGGGTAAATGTCGGTGCATCAGCTGGGCATGCTGGTTCAGAAAATGCTGCCAAGCCTCCGGCCTCGGAAGCTTTGCCCTGCTCCCTCAAAGAGACTGAAATACCGGTCTGATGTTCACTGCTCATGCCTCAGTGCCTCATGGTGAGCAAGACAAGCTGCTTCCCACTGAAAGCCCTGTGGGGTAATAGCTGGAGCTCTCCAGGGACCCCAGCATGCCTCTGCCATTGCTATCTCTCTAACTAAGTTGCAGCTGTTTCACGCTACCTCCTCTTCAACACAAAACTGCCATCCGCTCCTCCCCCAGCAAGACGAATGCTTTTCTGACCACATTACTCACTCCTCTCTTCCCTCTTACGGCCTGACATGGTGAAAGACCTGTTTGTGGGAATGGTCCTGGTTGCTCCTGAACAACTGTGTTGTTCATGGCATGATGGAACTGGGCTTGGATGCTTGTGAATCTGGCTCCTACATTCTGGGTTTTGATGCGGTTCAGCACAACGAAGAGCAGTCGTCTGCAGGAAGTGCAGTTTTGGAAATCCCAACACGCTGGAAGTGCCAAGTAAAGGCTATTGACTACTGCACTAGAAAAAGAACAGTGCCTGTTGAGAAATGGTTTAAGAAGGTAGTTCAAGAGAGACTGAAATGACTGTAGCACATAAAGAGATCCCTGTGAGGTGTTGTGTTTCTTCTGTATGTGAGATACACTGTTACTTCTGTGGCTTTGAAGTGCTCAGGTTGGGCAAAGTGCTATGCAAACATAAAAAGAAATCTTGGGCCCTTCCTGCAAAAGTTAACATTCAAATATTGTCCTTGCACAATGAAAAACAATATCATTTACCTCCAGGTTAAATATACCTTTCAGGTCAGAATCTCTTATTGATAGCTACATTGTTTACTTGAACCTTTACAGACTCCTGGATCAATGCTTTTATTTTACAACGGATTTTTTCTTTTCCTTTGATGGACACCGACTCTTGAAATATTGACACCACTGCTCCGAGCAGTGGAAATAGGAGGCAACATCTTGTTCTCTTGCCAAAAATTCTCCTCCTCAATCAGGCTCTGTCAGTGACAATAACATCGGCAGCTCTCACTTTGGAAAGCCTGAGGTATAATGTGATTTCAAGCTATTTGTATTTTGTAGGTTGAAGGGGTTTTTTTTCCTCTTCTTTCCCTGCCTCCCTGCACCCCCACCCCCCCTTTTTTTTTTTAGAAGAGAATCTGTATTTATCGAATTCCTGTTTCCTTGACTGGGTTGCTATCAGCTGTCACATCATGAAAACTTCACAGCAAACAGAGAAGACATAGGCTCTTGTGCCACAGCTTTGTCCTAAGTTCAGCATGTCCACACATTAGCACTCCAGTTCAATTGATACATTTGCAGATGGCATTTTTTTGTCCATGTCTGGTGTTTGGTCCTGCACATGCACCCAGCAGGACTAAATCAGTCTACACTGGTAACAGCTAGGAGTTAGTCTCTTCATACTAGGCACGTAGGCTGTGAGACAAAATTTTGATACAATTTTCTGTCTTACCCCGAGTTCTCCATGGTGTTTTTCATGACAACAGCAGTACCCTGTCACTCTGCTTCATTCAAGTAGATGGTACTACCTTTTCTGGCAAGAGAACAATGGGATGGAGAATGATGTAGAAAATATTACAATGGCAGGATGCAAAATTCTGGGGTGCAGTAACTAACGTGGCTCACCTACCTGAGGAACAGTCTGTCAAAGACAAGAACTTCAAAGATGGCTAAAGAAAACTGCCCATATGAAAAGGGACTGAAAAAAATTACCCCTGTTTACTACAAAAATGAGACGAACAGGAAGATATATAGAAGAGTGGAAAAAAGAGTAGGTATCAACAAAAGAACATAATGACATTCAGAAGAAAAGTAATGTGTGGGTGCTGTCACAACCATTAGCTCAGGCTCTGGTGGGAGTCTTTCTCTTTCCAAATGTATGTACACACACACAGATATGAGTTTTGGATGAGAGGAAAAACTTGTAAGCTTTAGGCCATATGCCAGTGGTAAAGAAGGAATTGCCTGTGGACAGGTTATCCTAGAATTTTAGATTTAAAACATTCTTAGTCTAAAATATCTTTGAAGGACTATCCATTTAGTATTGGACTTAATCGAGCCATAGAAATTATCATATTGGTTCATACAAACATCTTGGTAGTAAAGTATGTTTTTGATAACATGTTTTAAATCAAAATTAGTAAATTTTTGTTCAAAGCAGAGTTGGCTTTAAATAACAGAGCAAAGACAAACTGAGTAGAATAGGTATCATATACTTTCATCTCCCTATTTCAAATACTTGACTGTGACATTTTAATTAGGAAAGAAGAAACATAAGTTTCTACAGGTTTTCTCTGATTTTGTTTTCTTGTTACCTATATAACATGCTACATGGCACTTCTAGGGGCAGCGGGGGAGAGCTGGCCTTGTGGCTCTAGCTTAAAATCAATGACATTCACATGACAGCTCTTTAAAAAAATGTGTTTTTCAGAAAAGATTCTCCCCAGTTTTCTGGAAATATATGGATTGATGGAGAATTAAAAATTAATTGCCTCTTCCTGAAACATATCCTGCACCTTTTTTGATTGCAACCTGTCAACACAATTAGAAGAATTAAACACATAGTTCTGCTTTTAAAAAACAAAAATGAAACTAAAAACAAAGTAGTATTTGATGAGACAACAAGAAGAATGTGGTGAACCTATTTCTTGGGGGCGGAACTTAAGAAATTGGACGAGAAAAGAAAGGAATTTTAGAAAAATGAAATTAACAATGTGAATTTGAAATCAAATAACTTCAACAAATAGTAGATAATAACACTGACACCCCTTGGGAGATAAAACACGGAATGACCTTTTTTTTTTAGAATTTAGCATGAAAAATACCTAGCATGTTTCACTGAATGTTCTTTTCCTTTGAAGAGCTGTTTTGAGAAAATCCTGATTTTTCTTAAAAGCACTTGTAGTTTAAAATTATTTGAATTGTGTCTGTTCCTTGGTGAGTGGTTACCCAAGCAGTAACTTTTATTGCAATGGGACTATTCATATAAATAATTGTATGTAAGTGGGAGTGAGAAAATCACAAATTTCTTCCTTTGCCATTTCTGTTAATAGCTTTTTTTTGGCTTTTTTTTTTTAATTGACTGTAAGTGAAAACATCTCTCTTTCATACTACAGTTCTCTTCTTAACTGCCCTAAGGATTGGGTAGATAACATTGGCACACTCAAGACGATACCATCAGCAGCAGTCTAACTTCTTTCTCTGGTGAAGGCTGTCAGCCCTGCAGTGGATGTTATCATTGAAATAGCAGATATGTGTACTTGCTGATCGTATTAGTACAAGCTCAAGTTTGTGGTCCATTTGAAGTTAATATACTGGATCTGGAGCAAGAATGGTTTTGCTACAAGCACCTATTGTACTCTTTCACCTGTACATGGAAGCGAAAAAGTCTGGCAGTGTGACAGGGCAGACAGCACCAATGTGGTCTTTCTACTAAATCTGCCAGATTAGTATAGTATGAGCCCTAGACAGTTTACGCATGGAGGGCAGGTTGCCAGCACTCCTGATAACATTTGTAACCTATCTGGGTAACAGCAGTGGTTTAATTAAATGCATCATGGAGAAAAATGTCGCATTTTAAATCGGTTCTCTGCAAATCGTAAGTGACTTCTCTTGGTCTGTCTGAGGCCCACGGATCACAGCTTGGGAATTATTGCTACAGCCTGATCTCAACAAGATTTCCATACATGGTGTTTCAATTTTCAGCTATGATTAGTTAGTTAGTTAGTTGTGAACATAGCTATGCTGAATGCCAGTGACATAGATTTTTGTTGATAGAGTAACAACTCCGTAGGCATTACTTGATATTCATTTAAACCAGCATTATCACCAAATAGCAGTCCAATTCCATCCTTTCTGCCTACTACTTCTTCATCATGTGCCTTGCTTCTGTATTGTACCAGCACAACTAACTGCACAGCCTTGTAGCAAACTACATTGAGAAACTGATCAGTTAAAAATGCCTCTCATCCCCCTCTGTTTAGTTTAATGTTTTCAGTTGGCTCAGACTCCCAACTTTGGTACTTTGCAAATGCTTTACCAGCACATTGTAGGGATTACTGTAAGAACAGCAACATGGGAATGGTGGAACAGGGGAGGCAGGGGAGGAGAGAAAGATGTGGACTTTTTTTTGAGGGTGAATTGAACTATAGTCCTAAAATCAGGCTTCTAGTTCAAACACATTCAGAATTCTTTTTCCACAGATGTTGTTCATTTTTCTTTTAATTCACTGTTTTCCTCCAACTTTGCCATCAGCAAACATTCATACGTTTGTTTCTGAACAGAAAACAACAAAGGGAAACAACAAAGATACAGAAATTTTTATAATACCTTAACACTTGTAGAAATTGTTTTATAATGCTTGCTCATATTTTTGCAGCTCTAGTTAGATCTGTGGAATGATGATTGACTTACCTGAGTATAAGATTTTGTTGATTAATGATTAGAATTTGAAAAAAAAAAAACCCAAACATTTTTGCTTTTTTTTTTTTTTTTTCCCCACAGTTCCACTGAGCTCAGTAATAAACTTTCACTGGTGAAACAACTATTCATTCTTGTTTCAAGGAGAGGAAATGGACTGGCCATTAGTAATAAACTGAAATAATCACTTTCTATCAAAATGAATATGTTACTATTGTAAAACATTGGTAATCTAACTGTGTTTAAAAGCCATGCAAAAAATAGTAGTTTTGCACCTCGTTTTGGCTACTTTATCAACAGTGCATGAAACAGAATGCATTTCTGAATTCCTGACAATTTGGCTACACAACACGACCATTTTTAAGCACAGAATATCAATTTTTAACCCACTAGGTCACCTCCATGTCGATAGTATTTTTCAGGCTTTTAAAATGTGTAATATAAATAAAGTAGTACAAATTGTTTCCTAGGTTAAGTGATTTACAGAAAAAGTAGAGATAATAATGTGCTGTGTTAAGTCTACAGCAAAATTCCTGTTATTCCAACTGGGATCTCACCCAACAGGTCTAAAATGGTTCTAGAATATAAAATGCTTCTCACTTTGAAATGTAAGAATATATACAGACACCTACATGAGACTAGATTTGCAGATAATGTAAATGAGTGCAATTCCATTGAAGTCAGTTATTTATAGCAGATGAGGTTCTGGCCATATGCTAGTACATATGTATATGTACTTGCAACCCACACACATGTATATGTATGTGTGTGTGACATAAAATCACTTGTGCATGTAACTATATAATCACGTACAATTGCTCTCTTCTGCCAGCAAATTTTCCATTAGACTGGAAAAATGTAAAACTCTCATGTACTTTAGAGATTAATTATTTCTGGTTATGAAGCACACAGTGTTTCACAGCCCTCCTGTTTTTTAGGGTCTCCCTTGCTGAAGAATGGCAAAGTTATTTGTCTGAAAGTCATCAATGATAGAAATAAAAGACTTGAAAGGGGGGAGGAAAGATGGAAGTTTAATTTCATTGAATTTGTCTTTGGAGGATACATTCAGTTAATATTATGACTTTTAAAATGTGTTATGCTATTGAAAAACTATTTATAAAGCTTTGGTATATAAGTGGTGCCTAGTACAGAAAATGCTCTGTGGTTTGAATCAAGGAAAGAGAGCTCCACCTTGCAACAACTAGCAGGTCTCAGGGCAGGAGGGGGTTCCTTCTCCTGCACCAGCTACCACTTCAAGGGAGAGAAGATATCCTGATGAGGAGAAAACACTTGAGCAGCTTTACAAGGAAGGTAGTTGGTACCAATTGCAAAACCCTTTAAAGCAAAAACACTATTAATAAAATCTCAGGAGCAATGGATTAAAAGATGGAAGAGGTTGATAATCAAATGATCAGAGGAAGTAGCTCAGGAAGCAGAAGTTCCCTCCTGATCTTTTGTAAATGTACCCAAGCTAGTGCTTTTCCAGATAGCTGTTTCCATTCTTGAGTGTTTTCTTTCCTTTTTTCTTTCTTTCTTTTTTTTTTTCTTTTTTTATTTTATTTTATTTTTAGCATGTTTGGTTTTATCTGATATAAATATCCCGTGAATTATTCCTAAGGGGGCAACAAGCCTAATTCTTTTTTCAGCTACACCTTCATAAAACCAATATAATTATGTCAAAATGAATGGATAGAATAGTACTGTTAGTTTGCAGAGTGTTAAAAACAGCCCTGTTCCTGCAAAGGAAGGATATCTGTTGTTCTTTGAGCTCCTTATTATCTATATTAAGCCTCTAGGCTACTTGTTACTTCTATTGTGATTGCTAATGCTTGCTCCTGTTTAGCACTGGGATTCTCTGTTGCATGGTCTAAGCATAGCTTGCTCTGTCTTGGTGTTAAGTGCTGGTGAGATGCAATCAAATTTTGTACCTTCAGACAACCATAAGTGACACAGAAGGAGATGATTCATCAACAACTGCTTTAATGAACCTCTCCAGCTTCACAGAGTATTTGCTTTTCACCTGTGATCCCATATATTACAATATAATCCTGAGATGTACTTGAGAAGAATGAACTGCAAAACCTAAAAGAGAAGAGGGAGACCAGGCCAGTCAAAGAGTGATCCCAAAGCTGATTCAGACCCAAAGCTTGTTCCTAGCTCAGAGTCAACACCTCTCTCTTTGTCCTCCTGACTGGCTTGCTACTGCTTCTGCCTGCTATATCTTGGCTTTTTCAGTACTACATTCCAGGACTGCTAAACACTTTCTGTAATCTCTCCTTGGTGTATGTTTGATGCACTTACAACATTGTTTAGACTGACTTGGCCTATTACAGGCGGCAGATTCGCTCCCCTCACTTCTTGCTCCCTGGAGGAGGAGAGATTAAGAGATTTACAAGGTTAGAAGGAACTAAACTACTTTAATGAAATATTAATAATAAAATTAAAAGAAAATAATGAAGTAGATACAATATATACGAAATTGTGTCAAGCTCCCAGGATAACGTCACCAGTAGGCACTGGAGAAGTCCCAGACTGGACTCAGTGAGGGGTGGCAACTGGATTCCAGCTCTGGAGTCAGGAACACATGGATTGGGATCAAAGGCAGATTAACAGACAGGGTCCTCTTTCAATGTTGGCCATTGAAGAAAGAGGGCTGACCCTTTGATCCCTCAGCTTTTATACTGAGCATGGGGCAGATGGGATGGAATACCCTGTTTGTCAGGTTTGGGTCACCTGTCCTGTCTGCTCCTCCCTGCAGGTGGGACCCCTTTATGCTTTTCCATTTCAGACCCTCTAACGGAGCAAATAACAAAGTTATCTGACCTTGGTTGTTATAGCAATAAGTGTAAGTGAGAGCCTCTCTGCATACAGTTCCTTGGTATCAACTATAAACATTAGTGTTATCGCTCTGAGAATGAACAGTTTTCTGCACAATGTGCTGTTAATTTCAGAGAGTTAGAAGAGGTCCAGCTAAAAAGTAAAATTACTTAACAGTTGTTTCTGGTTTACCTCAAACCCAGACAGACTTGTTTCAATATCTTAATTTCCCATAGACCTTTATTTCCTGTTCCTGCCTTTCTCTTCTTCCTCTTGCTTTACTCGTGATGTTTTCCTCAGGTCTAGCTTTCACTTTTGTGTCTCACCATTTCCACCAGCTTGTCACCTTCTTGTTGAGATGCTTCTGTTGTAAAATCAAGCACTGCTGGGATGTGATGCCTCCTGACATAGCTGGGAACTGAAGTCCCACAGGGGGAGGTTGAGTTTTATAGATGTTTTCAAACGTTTTTCTTCTGGAAGTGTAGAGGGATAAGAAATAAGGCCTAATGGAAAACTAAAAGGATAGAGGATGAAACCAAGGCACTCCCTTAAGATTGTAGTGGACCAGAGAGGATTCAGATTTTCTTGGTCATGACAGTTCCCATTAGGCAATGCATACTGAAGTAAAGCCACAGGTATTTTGCTTCCTACTGCAGGATCATACTTCTGATGAGGGTGTCATTTATGGGAAGGAAATATGTGGAAAAAATAAAGATGAGCCTAAGTAAGATGCATTTTTGAAATACACATCCTATGAATAAAACTCATAATGTTCAAAAATCTTTGGAAATCTTGAGAGAGTCTGCTGTAGCAAGGCTCAAAAATTATATGCTCACAAAACAACTGCAATGGTTTAGGTTTTGACTGTGGAAACTTTTAGCTATTTCACATTTTTGTAGCTGCAGGTAAAAATTACAAATAAGATTGGCTCTAGGTATTCATATATTCAGAGACTATCCTGAAGAGTTTACAAGCTAAGCACCAAAGAGTATATATAGATAACCGCATGTCGAATGGAACTGTTTGTACCAGTGGTACTCTGCAAGATCAGATGAATAGCTAAGATTGTTAGAGAGAGAAAATGTCATTTTACGCCTTTACAAATTGGTTAATGAGGTGCCACTGGATTAAGTAACTTCCCAAAGGTCACATAAGTCTGTGGCAAAAGTATCAGCTGAAATTTTCTCTCCAAAGAGCACAGTTTGACAGTGCAACACTGTCTTTTTTTCCATTCCCACAATATTGCCTTTATTTAACTTCTGCTGGAATTGGTTAAAATTTCCTTCTAAGCTTAGAATATTAAAAAAATCTCTTAAAAAAACCAAACCCCTTAAATAGCTGTCCCAACCTGTTTTCCTGAATGCTTTCCCGTCCCTTGGGTTACAGAAGCTAATTGTGTTATAAACATGTTTAATTGTGTAGGCCCTATTCTCATCAAAGAAAGCAAACCTTCACATTAGGAAACCTGAGGGGAAAATGTTTAAAAGGGAAGAAGACATGTTTCATATCGGAAAGATTTGCATGTGTTCAGCATTAGACAGAGAGCTTTAGAGAAAGCTCATAAGAGTCTGAGCACTCAGGCTTTTCTGGGTTCCCCACTGGGGAGGTGATACTGCACTTGGTTAATATGTTATAAACACAAACTGGCTAGCACTTGCTGTATTTACATTGCACATTAGAAGTTTGAGTTTCCATAGGGAATTCAGAATTCCTTCTCTCACGGAACTGCTTCTCTCTGGGGAGATGTAACAAGCCACTGCCGTGATCAGCAACAGCATGGAAACAAGAGGAGAAATCAGTAGCAGAAAGATTCTTTGCTTCACTCGTTTAACCCACAAGCTCCAACTCTACTTTTCAGCGCTCTGTGTACAGGATTCTTGACTATATTTTGCAGGTCTTTCTTACAAGACCTGTAGGAAAGACCTTGTAATAAAAGCCAAAATCTGCCCTCCCCTGTGCAGGATATGCTTTCTTACCAAGAAGACAGAATGTTATTAATTTGTCCCATTTCCTCAACATAAGATTTTAATAATAACACTTTTCCGTGTTTCTTTCTTACTGGTAGCTTTGCTGATAGACTGATGCTTTTGATATCTTTTTTAGAAAGTAGAGCATAATCCTTGTCTGAAACCATGTTCTGCAGCTGAGGAGAAAATATTTCTGTTGTACGCAAAGCTTTGAAAACCAGATTTAAAAAAGGGGACATTGGAGTGGATGTGTGAGTGTGAAAATTTACATCCCTCAATTCTGTATTACAATCTTGACAACTGTTGCTCGACTGTTGCCTAACCCTCCCCACACTCCATTTTCCAATGGTCCCCACCTTGTAGTTTCTGTCAGATGCTGGGCATCCCATCTGCTGTGCCCATTGGGATTTCACTGTCCCTGGGCATTTATAGGATGTTTCAGTGCTTACAGGTGAGCTCAGTCAAGACACCTCAGTCAGGACGGCAGAAGCTGCGTGACATGGCATCTAAAACCCAAGCCAAGGTTTTCTGGTGGCTCTTGCCTTGCAGCTACAACAGGGTTAGCAGCATGTGGCCTTCACCATGCCTCACAGCAAAAATTGCCCAACTCCAGCAAAGTCAGAAAACTTGGGCTTATTTATGTCTAAGGTGAGCTTCACCCCTCATCTCCAATTCACTGATTTGTAAAGCTCCTTAAAATAGCTCAGCTGTCAAAGCTGATGTATGAACCCCCCGTCACTATACTAATGTAAATTATTACTTATCTAAAATTTTTAAAGGTGCAAATATATGGCATTGCAAAATGGCATTTGACAGCAAAGTGTGACTGCACTGAGTGATGTGAGCTTTCAGTCTGCTCTGCTCCTAGAAACAAATTGGAGTGCTTTCGCACATCTCCCGTCTCGAGGTCTGTTTGCGGTTACTACAGTGACTTCTCTTTGTTCTGTGCTCGAGTGCTGTAAGAGTCAAGGGCTCATCTGTCATGTGCTATAGATAATCTCAAAAACACCTTAGCAGACAAGGTACGAACCCCAGGGCTGTTTATATTCATGAAAACTTTTCCCCCCGCAGAGGTCACATTGAGTAAGATAAACCAGTGTCATCAAATATGCAGCATACATTGCAACAGGGGTCTGGCACTGCAGGCTTAACACCTTTTGTGAGTTGTGCCAAGGAGGACTGTTTTTGTCCTTAGCCTCATCATCAGTTTCAAACGGCACATGCTCTTGTAGTTCAAATGTAAATGAGAACATGGGTTACAACCATCCTCATTTCTCATTACTGAGATGACAAAATGCATTTTCTCCTACCTGACTGCTTGATAGCTAGAGAGCAACTGATATACAGATATCATGGTTATAATATGGATATAATAAAACAGGTCTAATAAAATAAAAGAGCTGCCTGACAGCAGCGCTGCAGAGAACTGTCTTTCCATAGGTGCAGGCTGCAAAACATGTGTGATACAGAATCAGGTCACAGGTTGTATTTGTACCCACAGCAATAACGATCATTTATAAAACCCATACAATAACTATTTTTCCCTGAGTATTTTATTATTTGATCAGGGGAAAGCCACTGGAAACCATTGTACATTTACCATACAGTACTGCTGTTTTAAAAATTCAGCAGTTTCCCCTGAAGATAAGAATCAACGTATCTGGATATTTGCACTACTCTCCTACACATCCCATGACCAGTTTTCCCTTGACTTCAGTGAGTTTTGGACTAGACATTTTGTTATTTAAAACTACTTTTGAAGGCTGCTCCAGTATATGCTCCTCACAAGTACACGTATCGATATTTCTGTTTTGTCTTATACTACCACTGTAAATAATTTCACAGCTATCACTGATGCCCTCTATTTCATTTTTAAATAACTGAAATCCAAAATGCAAGCATACGTCACTTTTCTAACAACTATTAAGAGAAAAATATCCAGTTAAAACTTGTTAGAATAACAATAAAAAAGAATTTAGTGTGCATGTTTTGCCTCTGCACTTGCATTATTTTGTTAAATAGCCTATGTGGAATACAATTTGCTTCTCCATTAAAAAAAAATAAAAAATCCCCGTTCCATTCTGTTTTGGTTTGTGGGGTTCTGTTGTCATTTTATCCTAAAGTGCTGTTTCCTCACATTTGCATCTACCAGCCTTTTTAATGTGATATTCCATTTAAACTGCCTTTTAATTGTATGTGCTGCCTTGGCAGAACATGACTGATGTACTAGCGTTAATTAGGGCTCCAGTCAGCAGCCTATGCCAGCTGGAAACTGAGAAACAAGCGTAAATTATTCTGTCATCAATCAGCTCGAAAATGTTTGAATCACTAATTAGTTTGCAATTTGGGTGACAGTTTATCTGACGCAGGCGGTGTCAGAAACTTCAGATCTTAGATGAATAATTTGCCAGCAACAAGCACATATTCCCTGCTTTTAAATACATGAAGGTTTATCTGCATGTTGAAAGGTGGCTCAGCAGTCTTCATTAACTTCCAACTGGGACTATGTAAATCAGGAATCAGTGTGAGGCACTTCAGTCTGTGGTGGCTTAGCAGATGATATTTAGAAAAAGAAAGCCTCTTTTCTCTCTTTTTTTATTAATAATTCATAAACTGATAGACGAGAATGTTTGGGCTTTAACAGCTTAAAAAAAAATCACAATGGTTAAAAAAAAAAAAAGGCAATCACCCCCTTTTACATGAAAATTAGTTGTGCTGCATCTTGCTGCTTAACTGATTTATTCTCCTCCGCTCTCATGTGTCTGGAATGTTAAGCAGCAAGTGATTAGCCCTTGTCCTTTAAAGCAGGATCATTATTGGGGTTTTATTAAATGGCAGAGTTGTGTTTCCATTTAAAGGATAAGGGGGGGAAACAAGAAATTGCTAACAGGAAGCAGAAAAGGTTATCTGTGTCTCAAAAGTAGAAACTATTCAACATTATAAATGCAGTCAAGAGGGTCTTAACATCTATGTTATTCTTATCTAGAAAAGAGATAAGTTTGATATCTTGCAACGCATACCACTGCTGTGTGGCCCACAGATAAACCAAAGTTGTAGAAACAATTTAGGGAGAGAGTTAGTATTACTAGGCAGAGAGAGAAAAATGTGTCTTCTACCTATGCATCCATCCTTCTAGATCTGGGGTGTGGGTGGTTGATACAGAAAGGTGCAATTACAGGAGCTTGGAGGAGAGCCATTGGCTGACCTCAGTGCAAAACACAAAAGGCAGGTGAGGATACAATTTTCAGGTTCTCTGTGGCTGGCAAAGGGTGTGCTCTCTGCACTCAGAGCCTTGGCAAGGTGAGAGATGTGGGGGAAACGACATTGTGTAATTATGATTAGCTGGTGCCACGCTGTAAGCACATCACAGCAGTAGCAGAGGAGTGCAGCTGCTTAATAGGTGTGCACGAAAGGATTTGAAGTAACAAATCAATGACAGTTTGGTGACAGTCCTTTTCCCTTCTGTCCCATGTGTCTCTGCTCTCGAGTTCTATTTGTTACAGCAAGAACAAAACCATCGCTCATATGTCCTATGTTAACACTTTATCTACATCAGTTAAAAAATTTCTAAATTTTGGCTACGTTAGTACATTTTTTCCATATATTAAGCAGATTTAAATAAATATATTTTTTTCCAGATATTTCTAGGAAAAATAAGTTTGCTGCTTCAGGGGAGAAAAAAAAGAGCTAACAAAATATATTCTTTTGCACGTGCTGAAGATTGTGATTCTTATAGCTGCTTCAGTAAGAACCCTTAGTGCTTATAGGCAAAATTTTTTTAAGTTAAGCAAAATAGACAGTCCACATGACAGAGTAGTGTTTTGCATCTTTTTCATGAAAAGAAAAAAAAAAAGGAAAGTTTGGTCAAATTGCAAGATCCTTACACAATTTCAGCTCACCGACGGTCAGGAGAGGTTAGATGGAAATACAGTAGACCTAGTTTTTCCAAGTCCGCTGGCAAGGACACCATAACAAGGCTTCACACACCCCTGCAAGTGGGTTGTGTCCCTAGAAAGAATCGGTACCCTGCAGGGAAGGAGGCTGCAGAAGAATGGGCTCAGGCCACCCGGGGCAACCAGCCCTCTTCTCCTGGGGATGGCCACTGCATCCCTTGTCCGTGCTAAATACCTTCTGTGGGTGGTCCTTAATTGTGCTCCATAGTTGCTGGGTGCCCAAAGAGGGGTCTGAGCTGGGGATTCCTGGTGGCTGACCACTCCACCTGCAATCAGGAGGTGGTGAGTTGCAATTGCAAACAGCCATGCATAACATTAAGTAGCCTGCAAGATCCAGCTTTCAGGGTATCAGATCGAGCACCCAACATGAATGGCACTTTTGACCTCAATCCCGCTGTCTCCACTCTCTGTCAGCGCAATGCAGGAAGAATAAATTCCTGTTTGTCAAGCGCTTTCATGAACAATATAAAAAGCACATGAAGAAATTAATGAGTCTGGCTTCAGAGTAAAGTTTGAATAGTGGAAAATAAACAAAGCTTCGGACCGCACACTGCAGAATGAAGATAAAGAAAAATAGTGAATAGCTGCTTACTCTGGAAGCCCTCCTCTATCTGTATATTGAGTAAGGCTGTGGTCTGTGTAGAAAAAAAAAAAGGCAGGGGGGAGCTACATGGGAATTTCCTTTGACAAAACTTTCTGCTTGTTTCTTTGTTTTATCAGAAAATAGCAGTTTCTCAAAACTGCAACTTTTATGGAAACACGTTCATCTGAAAGATATTTTTGTTAAAAGGTCTTCCATGGCCCAGAGCAGAATTTCTTGTCGAAAGGTAAGTCGGAGAGCAATAAACCCATAGAGGTGGATCCACTCCAGAGTGGTCACCAGCTTAGCTGTTAGCCAGCACTAAATGTGGTGCTGCTGTAGGAGAGTGGAGCTGCTTAGCTAGCAGGAGGAGATGATGGTTGGAGGTCATGCGTCTGCCACCAGCCCTCCTCCTTCTTCTGCATCACATATCTCTCTTGTTCTGTCCTCTTTATTGCAGGCAGGGCTGATGCTACCTGTGCACTCTCTTGACACTTCCCATCCTGCTTTCCATGTCCCGGAGGAGACCCGTGACATTCAAGCACTGGAAATCTGTTTCTTCTCTTACTTTTTGTCTCCTTGGTTTTATTTCAAATGGTCTGGTTTTTGTTCCTAAATGGAACTTAAAACTAGCAGTGTTTTATTAATAAAGAGCAATGCTTGATCCTATAAATCTTTCTGAGGATCACATAAATACTGTAATGCAAATGAACTTGGGGTAACACATGAGGCAACCTTAACTCTGACTTTTTTTCTCACTTTTTGCTGATTCTTCAACTTTAATACAAAAAATACACACACATATGCACACAACTTAGTCTGTAAACACCACCAGTGTGAAACTGCAAACTCTGTATGTCTAAGAGAAAAAAAATCACCAAGTCAGTTTAAGCTAGTACATATGGACTAAATATTTATATAGCGCAGTTGTGACAAAAGACTTCAAAAAATCACTATCCTATCCTATATACAGAATCCCTGTTCTCAGACCCCTGAAAACTAAATAGATGTGATAGATGAATGATGAGAAGAGAAGCTGTTTCTTATTCAAATAGGAAAATCCAGCTAATGCTGGGAGAAAGTCACTTGGATAAAGTTGCACTGGAAGCCTTTGACAGTATTGGCAGCCGAGCAGCAACATGCTGAATATCAGTTCAAAGTTTTAACCTCTTGATAGTAATTTCATTTGCATGAGATGCAGATAACTTATACACCACCACATTACCACATTTTAGGCGATAAGAGACCCTTTTGTAGGTCTGAGTTCAGCTCTGAATTTAACTTATCCTAAAGAGGTATTATGTTTGCCTTTCTTAAGGAGCATCTTGCAACCAAGGGGAGGTGGGATTTTTATCTTTAAATGCTCAAACTTGGCTCCAGAAAAATAATAACTAGGGGAGAATTTTTTTTTTTTATTTATTTTAAATTTGTATTTTGGATTTCTGCTGTTGTCAGAAGCTGGCTTCAGAGAAGTCATCCTGCAATCAGAAGAAGAGGCTGAGCACTAGCTTTGTGTGGCTCAGCTGGAAGAAATTCATTCCCAGATCCTACTCTGTCATCCCAGGACTTGCTGAACCAAACTATCATGACATCAAGGGAGAGAGATGAGCTACAATAATATCGATAAAGAAAATTGATTGTTTGGTATCAGAGAGCTTAAATTCCTGTTATGTCATTTCTTTATGCTTCCTTGGTAGTTCCTTCAGGTACTATGCAAAGTTTTAGAACTTCTTTGTTTTTGTTTTTGTTTTTGTTTTTGTGTTTGTTTTTTTTTCTTGGTTTTTGTTGTTGTTGTTTTTTTATGTTTATTTTTATTTTTTTTCCCATTCAATGTAATTATCCTTTTCATACATTTATATTGTGAAGAATGTAATCTCTACTGTTGTACATCAGCTGTCATGCTTTGTCACCGGTAAGGGAGAGGGGTGCCAGGAAAAGTGTTAGCATTTCTTTGCCCATTACTGACACCAAAATGCTTGGGAAGAGAACAGCTCAAATAGCTTTTGAAACTATTTTTTTCAGAATGGGGTAAGATTTATTTAAATCAATGGTGTTCAAAATGAAATACAATACAAGAACTTTTCTCTCCTAGTTTGATCTCTTGATTACTGCCACTTCATACATTTTAATAGCCAAAATGGATGAGGAAGATAGATGGAGATGAGGAAGTCCTTAATCTCAAATGAATATCCTTAAAGGAAGTTAGTTCAGAGAGTATGATGCAAACCTCATCACAGAGTGAGATGAGACAGCAAATAATTTAAGGTAAAAATCATACTAATACTCATCAGACTGTTACCAGTAGAAGATCAGTGAAAACTGAAAAGGCAATACGGGTCTGGATGAGCTGTTGCTTAATTTTAGACATTCAAACTAAATGCTTCAGGTAGGAGCTTGCATGCTATGGAGGTCCTTGTTAGTCAGGGAAAAGATAAGCACCTACAGAGTGTGTTAAATGGATAGATTGTCCACATGTCCCTCCTGATTACAGAGGGGCTGTGATTGAAACTCCTAACTTGAAAGCAAAGTGTCCTTGGAAGGCTGGGTTTGTCTGCTTTCTGCTCTGTTTATGGGGTAAAAAGATACTCAAGACTATTTCCCTCTCCATCCCAAACACCTCTCATCCTAAAGGGCAGGTTGGAGGTCATGTTAATCATGGGATTAGTCTGGGAATGGAGGTCATTGCCCTGTTCCTTCATACCTGCTTGTATCGCTGCTATGAATTTCCTACAGCTGTCTGGTGGTCCTGGAGCAGTTACTTTGAATTTTTCTTTACCTTTTTAAGGATTGGAGGAACTGTTCTGTAGCCTTGCCTGGTGATGGCTTCTTCCTGGTGAAGCAGGTTGCATGGCTTGTAAATAGTCTATGCCTGGCTCCTTGGAGTTAATGTGGAGCATTTTCATTTCAAGGAAATCTTGACATATCCTAAAGCTCTTGTTAACTGAAAATCACAGTGGTGAAGGTGCAGTTGGTTTTCTTTAGGGGATACACTGTATTTTAGAAAACATTTTCCGTGTCTCACACATTGTGGCTTTTTTAAATGGGAGATTTATTAGCTATAATTGTTACATAATTCACAGATACTTAACAAAATATACGCCTGGAAAACCTTCTAATCAACTGCCAACACTTGGGGCATGGAAGCAATCAGGAGTGAGTGTGTTCAGAGGCTGGGATTTTCAAGCAGCAGTGAAGGAGTCAGTCACCTAATTAAACTGAATGGGAATAAGGCATTTAAATGTTTCAGAGGAGCTCTAAAAATCCCAATCTTGTTTTCTTATGGATTCAGCCACAGATGTTCTTATCTAATTCTGGATGCTTTCCATTTTCTCTCATTCGGGTGCCCCGAAAGGGTCAATCTCTATGCCTGATGTTCTTGGAATCTTTATCACCTCTCTATCATCACTCATTCGACACATTTTCTAACAGATTTTCCTCACTTACCCTTATGCTCTTTGGTCAGAGTGTTTAAGGCCATGGGGGTAACTTGATCTTTGTAAGTGTGCTCCTTCACTGCCCTCTTTAAATTTTAATGCACATCCACTGGATCCTGCTCAGGGAACTGAGCATTATTGATTGTGTGATTTTATAATGTACTTTACGTAAAAAAAAAAAAAATAAAAATAAAAAAATCTCTGTCTTTAGCTCTCCCTTTATCCCTGCTGGTTTGAAGTAATTGTAAGTTATTTAACGGGAAATGAAGTTTCTCTGAACTAGAGCGGTATTTCCAGTACTTCAGTGTTGATCCAACTTACTGATACCAGTTCTTTATGACCAAGTCTTGTTTTATTATCCTGGTTATCAAAAACAGCCTCTCCCAACAGTTCTGATGCAGCAGAAACTGGGGCGAGATTTAGCATTGGGCATCAAGTGTAGTTGGGATCAAGTGCAGTATCTGTTCTTATCAGTTTAATATCTGATACATCCTTGCTGAGAGGACTTTTTTTTGTGCTCGCTTTGGCAGCACATATACTAAAACTGGGATACTACAGAGAAGATTAGCATGACCCTTGCACAAGGATGACGTGCAAATTCATGAAGCATTCCATATTTTGGGGGGATTGGACTAGACGATCTCCAGAGATCCCTTCCAACCCCATATCATTCTGTGATTCTGTGATGTATTTGTTGGGGATAATGGGCGGAGCTTATGCCTTTGCACTATACCAAGATTAAATCCAGGACATTTACTATTGAGAACTTGGATTCAGCATGGGATTTTTGTGTTGCTTTTGTCAGGAATATGTATATTATTTCAAATCCTGTCCTCTATAGTTTCCTTAGAAAGAGACAAACCTGAAAAATGTAGATAATTTTTTAAAGCCACAGAGTGAAAAAATGTTTTTAATACGCTTAGGAAGCCCTTGATGTCTTTCAGTAGGTGAGTCTTTCCTTGAGTTACCATGAAAATTACAAGTGTTCCTCTATTTCTATAACTCTGAGATGGTATCAATGCTGATGACACTCTCCCTTCTCTGCCTAATGCAATATATACCAGGGGATAAAGTGAGATGGTCTGAAACTCAGCTTTGTGAAAACTCAGTTGGTTCTAAAATTTTATGGAGCTGTGTCTCATCAGGAGTTAATGAAATTCAGGTTCTTCCTCCCACTCACTTCTAGCTCCTCTGGTTATTCAAAACACAGTATGGACTATTTTGGAAACTGCCATGACAGTGCCAGGTTCTTATGGACCCCACTCACAGCACTTTGTTGTACATGGTCTAAAATGCAACTAGAAACTATTTTTCTACTAGTTTTTAAAAGGCTTTTGCATCATGATATATGCTACTTCTGGTGACATTCTTATGTGCTATAATTGCTTGAAAATACTTGGTGTTAGATATAAACTAATGGCTTGAAAATACTTGGTGTTAGATGTAAATTCTCCATTATACAGATATAATATTTTTATTTCTCTTAATACTACTTTATCCTTTTGCTTCCAAGTAGTAAAGCACCATTCTGGAATAGGACTTCTTCAAACTGCATAGTTTATACATTTACATCATTCTGGATGCTGTATGGTAGCCTGTTGACAGGCTTTCCATAAGGCTCAACTGAGCAACTGATGGCACAGTGTTTTAACTTATTTAATCAGGAGGTCAAGAACGTATCCTGAAGTTTTTGTTAAATGTATCTTTAATCATCAAGCCAATGATCAGTGCCTTCAGAAAAATATGCTCATTTTAGACTATTACGTACTATTTGGACAGTACTTTTGTTCTGGCATCCTCCTCAGGAGGCAATAAAAACAAATGCGAAGATGAAAGATTCATCTTGTTTTCTAGCATCAGATTGTCATCAAATACAACTTAGCCCACCTCAATATAGTAAATGGGACACCATGTGAGGATCTTGTCCCAATTTTAATCAGGTTCGAAAACCATCAGGGGGGAAGCAGGTTGACTTGATCAGTCAAATGAAACATTCAGCAGCAAACTTCAGATTAACAAAAATGAAAAATATAGGGTGTCACGAAGCTCTAATGTGTGTGAACAAAGCCTGGTGCCATGGAGTGAGGAAGTACATGGAAACAATGGAAATTATGGAAATAGATCTGAAAGGTCTTATTCGAGCATTTTATGTATTGAGACATTCTAGAGAATCCAGAGAAGTGTAGAAAAACTAGACAAGCCACAGAAACCCATAATAACCATGACTGAAACTTTCAGAATGATACAGTGTGTTTAAAAATGGATTTGGGAAGAGTTTTAATAATACTTCTATGGCTATACTCCCTGCAGTATTTGAAAATCTTAATCTAATATTCTGAAGTAAGCTGGATAAACAATGACCAGAATAAGATATAAGAATAGCCTATATTCTCACATATGATGATAAATACTAGTTGGAAACACCAAGATGGACTAAATCCATAATAAGGAATAAGATGATGACATTCAAAACAGAAAAAAAAGGGATTTCTATTATTTTTTATTCAGACAATGAGATAGAGCTCAGCCATAAAACCTTATTACCCTCTCAAATGGAGCTTCAATCATTTATCATAAGATTTTTAAAACTAGTTAGGACAAAATACCAGAAAATATACTGCAGGGATCCTTCCTGCATTAAGGACAAAGTAAATTGTGACTTATTTATTCTTTGTAGTAGCCAAAACCTCATTGACCTATCAGGGTCTTCTTTCAAGTACTGCAACTATGGCAATTTTTCTGATAACAATAAAGAATGCAAAAAGTAATTTATTATTCTTTTTTGATACTATTTTATTCCCAATATTAGTAAACCATACTGAACTTTCGGCTCTGGGTCAGTTGGGCAACACCTTCACCCTCATTCCCCCTACAGTAGCCACTAAAATCCATGAATGAATCCCACTGAAATGGAAGGGATTTTAAATGTATCTTGGAAGGTTCATATATTTGGAGTCAGAGGCACCAACAGAAGAAACTGGATCTTGAATAAAAATAAATATATAAGCAAAGCCATAGCAAGATATTCTGGTCCCTAGGACATAATTTCCTCTTCTCTTACAGGTGGGCTTGGAGACATATCAGAGTATAATGGTACTTTCTCCTTTCTTCCACACTGTGTTTATCTTTCTATTCTCTCTGGCAGCAACTGTGTTAAGGCTTCACAGATATATTTGTCCCACTGTGGGATACTTTCTTACCTCTCCTTCCCACAGCTCTGCCTGGATATTTAACTACAGGCAATAGTGTAATGACTGCAAGAAAATGTCTCTTGAATTTCAGAAACATACTTAAGTACTTTGCAGTGAAAATGTCTCTGCTGGGATATGGTATACTATTTCCAAAGTTCAAGGGGAAGCAAAATAATGAAGACTTGTACCTTTGTTTAATTGAAGAGCTGCAGCAACTTTTATCCTTAAAGCTAGAAAGAGCTTCCCACAAATCAACTAATTTGTCAAAAAGCCTTATCATGAGTATTTATAGACAAATCACTATATGAAAACTACTGTGCTCCACTGAAATCCGTAATGGAGTTATCAGTGAAAAACAGTGGTTGTTCAGTCATTCTGCAGATCACTAGTGTGATCAGGTAGGGCTTGCCTGTGCAGAACTCTATGCAGGCATTTGATTCAGGTGTTGAACACGCAACCTACTGAAACTACTGAAGACAAATACGGGCATTGTTTTTTTCTCTTTTCTTTTTTTCTTTTTTTTTTTATGTCTGTGTGTGTCTTTAAAGGGTGATATTGCTACTAGTCCTGGCTTAATTTCTTAAAACTATATTGATGTATTGGTCAGACATGCAATTTCAGCACTGCAGTATGAACTACAGAATGCCTGCACGTGTTTTCTCTCTACTGTTATCATTATTGCAGGTACGCAGCTTGACCATTACTTGAAAGTGTAAAGGAACTCATTCTAACAGTAAAATATTGTGACTTAATAAAACTAAAGCAGTAAAATTCAGATTGATGTATATGAAATAAAAACATTGTTGTCTTTTTCTAACAGGAAAACAAATTTAAGAAATGAAGATGCAGGTAGCTTACAAAGAAATCGTGCTTGCAGGCAAAATTAATTGGCAGAATGCTTTATGATGTGCCAATGTATTCAGGTGCAGCAAAGTGCTCCACACTGGTACAGCTCTCCCACAGTTCCAGTGCCTTACCTGAGCAAAAAGCACGGTGGTTTTCATTCGGTTCATATGTTTCAAAAATAAATTCACATACAATTTCTAGAAGTGAGAGAAAATTCTTTCAGGGCATGTATTTCATTTTAAGGACACAAAGTGAATTGTAGGCTTGAATTACATGCTATTCTACAGTAAAGGCTGTTCAGCATTTCCCAGACCTGAGTCCAGAGAATCAAAAGTTTTCAAAGCATTTTGTAAAAAATAAACCTTGGTTTGCTAGAGAGATAGGTCTGATATTTCTCTTTCTACATCTGCACACTCACATTCATGGTGGCAAGTGCAGCAATTGCTTATGTAAAACACTGATAATCAGCAATGTAATGAATGTGGCTTTACCACAAAGTGCAATTTGAGGCAGTTGAGAAAGTTACTCCACCTAAATAAACAAGTTTTGGCTGTAGACACAAGCACTCTGCAGACTTCAATTTGGGTACGTCTAACCATGTTTCTCAGTTTTAATATTATTGCAAACTTACCTTTTGAAATAGTCGCAACAAAACTTTCTACACCACCAGGTCAACCACTCATATAACGGTTGTTTCAAAATGGCCTAAAGCATGTCCAGGTTTCACTTCTGACTTCCTCACTTGGAAATGTTACCGATCATACTCTAAGATGTCCAGCTGAGGAATAAGAATTCTGTTATAAAATGTATGGTCATATGATGTATCCCACTTAAAGTTAGCTGGCTAGCTTTTTCCGCATAATTAACATTTTGTGTCATTTAATAGACTCAGAGCATTGGATTGCTGACCTCACTCACAACTGTGAATGCTTAGCACTTTGCAGTTTATTCAGTATAGTCTTAAATTGCCACCCATAAAATAGCAATGCACAATTAGTGACTGAAATTTTGGTTTATAACTTGTCTGGAACAGCAAAGATACTGCAGCAGTGACAGAAGACATTGGAAATATAAATACTGCCAAAGCACTGCTATCAGAACTAGAACTGCCTTTAGTCTTCTACTAGCCCTATTCTCCATTCAGTGTCACCCTCAAGCTCCTGCAACAAGTGAGACAGAGGTCTGATTGGCATCCCCACTGCTACTTGACAACTTGAGTGATATGAGCTTTTTCTTTATACTGAGTGAGAATGAGTTGAAAATAAATGGATGCTCATTTTGAGTGACCTAAACTGAAATTATCCTGGTACCTTAATACTGGTATTTAGTTACTTCTGAGTACTCATAATCCCACCAAGTGTTCTTCAAGACAGTACTTTATATGCAATTTTATGAAGTTTTAAAAAGCATCCTAAAGCGTTGACTCCTCTGTCCTTTCAGTCTCTAAAAACCACATGGTAGCAAACTGAGGCATGAAGGGCATTGCCTTCCTGGACCTGCATCACTGTAGCCAGGTGGCAGCAATAGCCATTACGCCTGTTGCACTTGCTGGCAGTGAGGGTGTCTTGGGTCTGTTTCAGGCTTCAGAGAGCACAGGCAGGCAGTTTCTTCTGCAGCCCCCTTGTCTTGCTGAGTCCTGTCACAGTCGGTCCAGCTTGTTTCTTTCAGTCCTACCACTTAACTGTCACCATAACACTCCTTATTGGTCTAGTTCCTCTCAAATCCCATGGATGTCCCTCCTCATTGCAGGCCTGTAGTTCCCCATCATACTCACTGTTTTAGTCACAGTCTTTTTCTCCAAATGGTCTCTAGTGTCTGTCTTGCATTTTTTTCCCCCTAAAGCTTTTTTCTCATCTGTACTGTTAGTGTCCCTTCTGCTCCATCCTGTCCAGCTCTCAGCACTGACTCCCTTTCCATAGCTCTCCGTGAAGCCTCCATCTCTGTTTTCCTTGACTGTTTCTTAGTCCTAGGAGATTAAGCTGTGAAAGCCTTGAGCATCCCGAGTAAACAGTAAATGCCTCAAGCATTCCCAGGTTTGGGGAATCGTAACTTCTGATATTGAAAAAAGTCTCTGCTGTGCACATTTAACATTAATTTTTCAAAGGTCTATATGTTGATTAGTTATGCTAGATATTTTTTTCTGTGGGTGCTAGAAAGCATGTTTTCAGTGCAGACACTTCCACCTGCCACAGTTCAAACACCTGGCTCAAAGCACCAGTGTTTCAGAGTTTCTTAAAAGAAGAATTGCCACTACTTTTAACACAAGAAAAATACTTTTTCAGAAACACCCAAAGTATTTTGCTTGCCAGCAAACTCGTCATGAAGTGTTTAATGGCAAGGTAGAACTTCAGTATTATCAACATGATTTTATAGTCAGAAGTATTAAGCAACTCTAACAGTAGGAGATGGTAGTAAGAGGCCTCCGGCTCTTTCATCTCATTCTTGTGATGTGATTCTGCCTGTAGATTTACTGAAAGAAAAAGGAAGGAAGAGGCAGTTGATGAAAGGGGAGCCTATAACTCAACAGGCTGGCATTTGCTCCGTATTGTCTGACATGATTTAAACAGAGCAGCCTCCACTGGCCACCAAAGGGACACACTAGCCCATGTGTTACACTAGGATTGCTTGCTGCAGGATGCAAAGAGAATTCATCCCACACACTTGTTAAATTGAGGGCTTTAAAATATTCTCCACTTTCATTGGACATTTAGTTTATGCTCTCTTTAAGGAGGACTGAATTGAACTCAGCCTCAAGGTGAAAACTGTCAGTGACACATACTTTTGCTGAAGCTATGTGCTTGAACTTGGATTTACAATGAAATGGTTGATGTATGCCTAGTAAGAATAGTTTCAGCTTTAGAGGAAAATAAACAGTGTCCCACACTCAGGATGCCAGGCTGTATATGCCATGGAGAAAAACTTTTTACTTTTTAATGGACACTTTCTCTGCTTCATGTAATTTCTCTGCACACTGGAAATCAAGTTAATCCATACTGCTTTTCTGTATCAGAAAGTGTTTTGGTTTTTTTCAGGGGCTAGAAACTAGTTCCTCATTCATCTTAGACCAAATGTTTGATTTCTCAGCAGTCACATAGCAGTTACTTAAACAATGTAATTGCCTGATTTTTATTATTTGATGGCAAGTGAAAGTGAGGCAACAACAGGAAACAAGAAGATAAGAAACTTAAAAACTATGCCAGTGTTGTATTTGAATTGAGCGGCAACCTATAGTCGTCTAGTACTGAAGGCTATAATGATACTTTTTCTTTCAAAGCCAAGAAAATTTAAATAATATTTATCTGATTTAGCATAGTTAAGCAAGATTATCAACCAAGACACAGTATTTCATTCAAAGGAAGTGCCCTGGTGGCACTAACAACAATATCAATTATAGAAATGTTAGTAACAACAAAAACATTCAATTTTCCAACAAAGGTCAACAGTAAATCTATCTAAAATATGTAAGGCTCATAAAAGTAATGGGTTTGCAACTGTGATTGAAACAGATGTTCACAAAATCAGCATTTAAACATGAAGACACCATAAAATAAATGAAGACAGGATATATTTAACAACTTATCTCAGGAGCAGAATAAGGAAAATGAATGAACAGTTATTCATGCGATTTAAAAGGATTTTTCTTTTTTTTTTTTTTTTTTTTTCTGTAGGGTAACTGAAAACAACTGAAAACATTGGGTCAAATTCATCTAATAAATAATCTTCCTGACAGCAGTATAGGTCTGTGTGAGCAACCAGGGACAGAATCTGGTATGTTGTATCAGGAAAGAGAGCTGCCATAAATAAAATTGTCTATCCTGTTGTTGTGTAAGAATAGAAAGCAAGCCTAATTCTCTCTGCTCAAGCTTCATATTGACTCAGCTCCTCCAACAGCATAGGTCTTTACCTACATAATTTTTAGGAAGACAGAAGCCAGAAGAATCAGATCACATTTTGCAAAAGAGCCTGAAACATTTCAGTGTCTTCAATTTAAATCCATCTGGCTTCTCCCTTGAGGACATGTATTATTGCTTTTACCTATATAGTAAGAATATAGAAACTGCCTATATTTTTAATGTCTTCTTCATCTCTTCATTCCTTGTTTACTTACATACTGCTTGCTTGCTTGCTTCCTTCCTTCCTTTCTTTCTTTCTCCCTCCCTCCCTTCCT